>CM053789.1:113814302-113969302 GCA_028749045.1 Cupressus sempervirens | reverse complement strand
TTTTGTTTAACTATAGTTTGCATTGAATTTGATTTTCAAGCTATTTCACACTGATTGTGGATGTTTAAACAATCCCTTTCATTTTTACCCTATCACAATCTTCATGACATTATAATTGTTGAGTGTAGGCAAGGAAAGATCGTAATATATTTGAGAAAAAAGTTCTATTTTATTTTATGATACAATTCTAAATAGGAAGGAAATTATTTTTTCATTTAAAATAATTATGAAAGATAGAATCTTGTAAATCATTAATGATAGAGGAGTCAATATGTTTGACTTAGAGACTCCAAAGTTGAATATGTGAAACAAATCTATGATTATTGTGCATAAATGATTGTATTGTTGAAATAGACCACTGTTGAAATGAGCTATTTTCTCTTATCTTATCTTATGAAGTGTTTGACAGAATGCTTTAGAGAAATGATCTCATGCTTCGAGATGATAGAGGAAATGATAAAAGAGGTATCTTGGCCAAGAAATATAAATTCCTTGTAGAAATTTATCAATTATGAATTATTTTATCAAAAAAAAGAAGAAAAAGATTGGACTATAAGTGAAATGGAAATTTACTAGATCTAGAAGGGAAAAGGGGTGGGGTGCAAATAGAAACCCAATCAAATGTAGATCAAACAATAGAAAAAAGCCATTGGTTACATGGGAGGACAAAGGAGATTGAGTGACTAAACATATATAGCCATGCAAGGTAATAAGGAAGGGATGTGTGAGAATTAAGAAGGTGTCCACACATAGAATGGACAACATTAGGCATGTGAAAGTGCAAATCAATCTAATTTCTTAGGTTGGAGGTTGGGAGGAAAGAAATAATGAGTAACAAGATAGAGGTTCAGAGTGTGGAATTTATAGTTGGGATTTATGTGAAGACAAATGCAGATTGGAATTTGCAAAGTTCAAAATCTATCTAGGAAGAGACTATGTACAAAGAGAAAGGACAATGAAAGGCTATTACAACAATTTACTATTACAAATTTGACAAAAATGTAAGTTTGATCATTGTAGTAACTTGAGTGCTTACTTGTAAGTAGCATCTACATCTGCTTTGGTATTTTAAGTTTCCATTTTATATGCTGAGAGAGTATGTATTGCATCAAATAGTATTGGTGCCAATAGTCTTGAGTGTGAGGAAACATCTCCAAGCATGAGTTAGTCTACACCAAGACTTAAGGATAAAGAGTGGATTCATGTAAACCAATCACCAACCACAAGTTAGTTTGCACGTGGAGGTAAGAAGTGGTTGTGGAAGGCTCAAGAGGATCAATCCAAGTGTGCAAATTCTTGATTGACTAAGATCTTGAAGCTAGAGAAAACTAGTGAGAGTCTTGAGAGACTAGTGTAGGTGTGAAGGAGTATTGCAATGGTGAGAGTTGGAGAGACTTGAAACTGTTGATGGAGAAAATGAAGAAGCCTGATTGGTTGAGTTTTTATGATCCCTATGTTGGAGAAGGAAAGAAAGAAGAGATGGATGGATGACTACATTGAGAAGGAAGCATAGAAATTGTAGCAAGAATTGCAAGATGCCTAGAGGAGATAAGGTGAGAGTTAAGAAAGGGAAAATTTAAAGTAGAGAAATGTCCTTTGGGGACTATGGATACAACAAATGAGCATAACGATGAGATAGAGTGTCTAGTAATACATAAAGGTCCAGTATTTGATGAGAAACCTAACAAAGAGAAAAAGTTGTTTAAGGAAGAAATCAAGAGGATCAAAAACTATTTTAATACATTGGATACATCTATAACAATGGTGACTAAAGAGGATGAATATGTGACCATAGTGGAATGTAAAAGAGTTAGGGTTGATAAATATGAGAATAAAGAGGATGTTGGAGTAGAAAAAAAGAAGAGGTTAAATGTGAAAATGCTGACTTTATTTTTACTTTGTTTACAAGATTTAAAATAAGAGATAGATTTGAATATTGGTGTTGAGGAAATTGCACGACATTGGTGAAGGTGGTCTATTTAGGATGGACAAGATTCCATGAAGGAAAGGAGAGTAGAGAGTATTTGGAGGAGAAGAAAGAGCTATTGGTGGAGGAGGTTGGGGTATAGTGGGCATGAGTCAACAAGGAAGAGGAGAAGAGGGCACACTTAGTGAAAGAGGTTGGCAACAGTCCTAAATAAGTGTTGGAAGAGGTTAAGGAAGAATGCTTTCAATGTGTACCTAAAGTAATAATGGCATCTTTCAGGTTGTTTAGAACCTAGAAGTTTATTTTGACTCCTACCCTCATTTTTGTGAGCTTGTGCTCATGAATTTTCTTACCCATGGATCAAACAAGTTAAAATGGGTCATGTAAATCATAAAGTGACATTAAAAGAATTAGTTTTTTTATGTAATCTGAGTAGTAGAGAGTCTTGTGCATTTTTTTTATGGCAGATTTGATTGAAATACTTTTTGTGCATTCTTTTTATGGTAGATTTAATTGAAATACTTTCCAGTTCTAGATCTTGAAGAAATATATCCATCTTAGGGTAGGGAAAAAGTTGCATATTTTCCCTATTTCATATCAATTAAATACATTTAAATCCCCATATGTTTCCTTAATCCTTTTACAAATCTTACTTAAAAAACCAATTACAGATTCAAGGTCATGTTGTCACTTACCTAATCAACTTATAACAATACTCTAGGTCTTCACATGGGGAAGGAAATCCAAGCTCAACATTTAGTATGATGATGTTTACTCCCTACTAGGGAACTCCAAACTTGGTAGCAACTATGGCTAACAACCATGTGAATTGTAGTAAAAACGGTGAAGCTTTCCCTCATTTCTGAGTTTCTTAACCACTATTTTTGCCCCACAAAATGCTTAGGCCAACCCCTCATGTTGATAAACTACACAACTCATAGATTTTTTGATTGAGAGCTCATTTGATTGGTCTAGTATATTTTTTTCCCTCCACGACAGTGTCATGACAATCCATATCTTGCAATGTTTCATTTTCTTGTTCTCGCAGCCTAACCAAAAATGGATGAAATTTTGGGGATATATTTCCTGCAAAATATGAAAGTACATCTTTTAATTTTTGCATTAAGTTTCCTTCACAAAATACATCTTTTAAATTTTTCATTGAGTTTTTTTCACACTATATTACCATTTTATTGTCTTATTTTCTTATTTAAACTTTGAAATCATATTCTTATTTAAACTTTGAAATTCTATGTAAGAAAGTGTGCTTGGATTCAAATTTAACTAAATTATGTTGTATTTTAATGTTATTTTTTATTCTTATATAGATTATATTATTTTTTATTTATAATTTTGAGTTTTTAAAAGAATAAATAATGTGCGTTCCAAATTTGTTGTTTGATGTATAAATTGTATGTCTTATTTTTATCAATATTTATTGTCATGGCCCTAGTTGCTATTTGTAAGCTATACATTGAATAAGAGCATCTTCCATTATGATAAATAAAAATGAGATAGTGGGTCTCCTTGCATAGCACTAAAAAATCAACTAGGGTACCATTAATGAGAATGGAAAAACAAGCCCCAGATAGACAAGAAAGGATCCACTTACACAATTATCTTGAAAGAGAAAAATTTTAAGAACCAAGTGATAAAAAATAATCACTTAACTCTATTATAAGTAATTATTTAATAGTTTTGGTGACCAGTTATTAGTGACTAATTAGTAGTTTATTTGGTTAGTTATTTTGTCACTTAACCTTGTGATTTTACCAGATGATCAACATAGTCACTTATTTAGTCACCTATACCTAGAAATTATAAAGAAATGGTATAATTTGATCACTTTTAGTCACTTGACTAAATATTTTAGTGGTGTGACTAAAAGTCTCAGTCATATAGTCACATATTTGCTAAAATGTACTAGTGGGAAGATAGTTGTACTCATTGCCCAAATAGCTTCAAGATTAAGATCAAAGAACCCACTATCCAAATGATCTTTGTATTATTTACTCCTTACAAAATAATACAACTAAAATGTACTTCCTTCCTCTATCTCTATCCAATCAACCAAAATTTTGCTCCTTCAGATCTTGTAACTAGATCTCATATTGCACATCCAATGACCCCTTAGATTGCTTACATGCATTCAGTAAGCATTTTTCTCCTTCTCACATTGTGCACTAATACTTTATATGCCACTTGATCTTCTTCTTCTACATCCTATTTTCAAATAAGAAAAATAACTTTCATTTATACCCTATCCTAATAATAATTCCTTGAGTCAACCTTGAGGCTTTCTTAATTAATTAAAATAAGATAATTAATTAATTCATAATTAGAATAGCATCGTCCACTCATAGTCTATAAAATATTCACACGTATGATACCACGTCATGTGCACACACTGGCAACATCACATGATTGACCTCTATCATTATGTAATTGTGCATCTCTTCATTACATCTCAGATGAAAGATAGTGATAGATCATCAGAACTCTATTTTCTAGTACTTTGTTTCTACACAACTTCTAGTAAATCAAGTGTAACTTTTGTACACCATTGACTCAGACTTAGTCCTCTTAACCATGTCATCAAGACAATCTCAAGAATATGTCATCCACCATACATCATCTAAAACTTCCTCAGCTTCTGCATATCATAAGATTACTAAATACTATTCTTCAAGTCTTTATAGAATTACTACTATGTTGACATTAATGAAAAATATAGTCATGAATGCAACATATCAATATTCTTCACTGCTTAGGATACTTCTATGTGCTAAAATGTTGACACACTTCTATAAGTCATTTTATTCAAGATTGTTGAAGAATGAGGTCTCAAATGGCAACTCATGTAGCTCTCTATTCATAGAGTGCAAGGTTTTGTAATGGAGACCCTTAGTTTGACCTAGTTTGTGCCCATGAAAGTACACCATAAAATGAGAGATTCAAATATCAAAATATGTATGCAAATGAAGATGCAAGCTAATCTAAAGAATAACAATGCAAAGCAATGCAAGAAAGGAAATCTAATCTATGGAAGGAAATAACAATGCAAGATTAATCTATGAAAACAAATATGACTCTAAGATAATATGAAAATTAAAGGATGAAGCATAATGATGGAAGCCATGGATGTATGAGAAAAGAAGACAAGAAGAGAGAAGTTTCAATGAAGCTCCAATGTCCAAACCCTAAGGCTCAAACCCTAATGCTCAAACTCCTTCTCCAAAATTGTTTTCCAAACCTACAACATAACAATACTATAGAAACTAACATCTATTCAAATGATAAGGATATGGCTCCTTATAAAAGAAATTGTGGAGGTGGGAGGCTTCTCACAAGAGCAATGTGGGATAAATCACTAAAAAGACAAGTAAGAGGAAAAAGCTCACCACTTAAAGATATGTGCAAAAAAAGGAATCTTTATTTGATTTATTTCCTTTTTTCATCAGAAAGAGAGCTTTAAGTGGGGATTTATTTATTTAATTAAAAGAGAGATTTTACTTTAATTAAATAAGATAAGAATATTTAATTAAAGGGAAGATTTTAATCAAATAAGATAAAACTATTTAATTAAAGGAGAGATTTTATTTTAATTAAATAAGATTATTCTATTTATTTAAAAGGGATATTTTCTTTTAATTAAATAAGATTATTCTATTTATTTAAAAGGGATATTTTCTTTTAATTAAATAAGATAAAATTATTTAATTAAAAGAGAGATTTTCTTTTAATTAGCTAAGATTATTTTATTTATTTAAATGGAATATTTTCTTTTAATTAAATAAGATAAGATGATTTAATTAAAAGAGAGATTTTCTTTTAATTAACTAAGATTATTTTATTTATTTAAAAGAGATGTTTTCTTTTAATTAAATAAGATTATTGATGAAATGACCAAACCTTAGGAAATAATTAAATAATTAAATTAATTGTAATATGATCAAGAAAAATTATTTGAAATGATTCAGGAAAGTATTGTGATGCATTGATTCAAAAAATTGATATATTGATTCAAGAAATTGATGAATTGAGGAATTGTGGCCCATAGTCTAGGTGACCATTTTAGGGTGCATACATTTGCCCCTCTTTGACTAATGTTGATCATTTTAGGAACACATGTATTCAAAGAATGTAGTTGAAGTGTGAGGTCAATTTGGGATCACAAAACAATACAGATGTATGGTCAACTTAGGAAGACATCAAGATAAAGCGAAAAAAAATTGATAACAATTTTGTCTTGAAAAAGACAAGGTTGCTTGAGGCAGAACAAAGAATGATAAATCTGAATCAAGGATTGAAGTTTCATAGGTATTTCCCCCTCATGATCAAAATTGAAATGAAATAGAGGAGAAACAACAAATTGATAAATTTTATCAAATCAAACTAAAGATAAGGTTCTTGTTAAAAAATAAAAAATATAAGGATCACAAAAATAAGGTAAATCATCAAGCATGAAATATTATACCCCAAAGTTTAATTAGAAGAAAAGAAGTGGGGTGAAAGAAAATGGAAGACAAAAGTTTGGAAGAGGTGGAAAGAAATGGAAAGAAGAAAGAGAATTTTCCTCAAGAAAGAGAATACCTCAAAATTAGTCAACTATTTAAGATATAAAATTTTGATTGAGATCATGAAAGAAGATAAGGAAATGAAGAGTAATAAGACATGACCACAATTGATTAAAATTCAACAAGAAAGATGAAGGAAAACCCTCTCAAACTCATACTGCAACCTAAAAATGCAAATTAACATGAAGTCTAATAATGCAAGCTACATGAAAATGCAAAGGTGTAATTGCAATAGAGAAACTATAACATAGGATTTTGTGTTCATCATTAATGAAAGAATGCAAAGGAACTTATTTTTATCATTGAGCCATTATTAACAAACATAAAAAATCACACAATCATCACTAGTCACAAGCACAACTGTGAAGATATGAATATTATTTATATTAGATTGGAATGTGGAAAGATTGTAACATAAGAATCAAAGACATAAAAGTCAAGATGACTCTAATATTAGCTTTACGCAATTTAATGTAGAAAAACCATACTCACATTAAGGCATAGATGCTGGGATGACTGTAAGAATGGTTGTGCAAAAACAATCAAGGATAATGCCTCAAATCTCCTAAGTGTTTCAAGGGGACAACAAGAGACACTCTAGAGTTTCAAGACCACACCCACAAGTAGAAAGAAAATAAAAAAACATGCCCCATGTCCCAAGTCCTCTAGCTATGCATATTGAAGAGACTTATTAGACAATAACACTTAACAAAAATTAATAACACTGAGCACACAAAGAAAAGATCATGATATAGCTTAAGCATTAAGCATTTGTGTTTAAAAATATAAGTGTGTTAACTAATATTGAGTTCCAAGGATAAGGATCAAATTCTTGCAAGTAGGTAAGATCACATGACAAGATTGGGCAAGACCAAACCAATAAGTGTTGAAAAATACTCAATGTTAGGGGTTGCATTGAAAAATATAGTTTGGGTGGTGTTGAAAAACACCATTTGTGAGGTGTCCTAAAGACTAATGCATCCAAGAGACCAAAGCTAACACAGTTATGGCCCCATAAAAAGACAAAGACCAATTCCAAACCAAGGAAACAAGGACAAGGCATGATGGAGAAAGGATAAGTATCAAGGACACGCTTTAAGAAATAGGGGTGCAAAGGCCTCAAGTAGCACTTGTTTCTAGGTTTTCACCACTTGGTTTTTATTGCAATTTTTTGTATTTTTTATATTTTTAGAATATATAATTTTTTTGAAGGTACATCAAAGAACCTATTGCTAGGTTTTCACTAAGATTGTCATTTTTTCAAGAAATATTCTAATTTTTAGAAATTTTGATAATATATCATTTTTTTGGATTTTTTTTGAAATATATCATTTTTTTGGATTTTTTGAAATATATCATTTTTTTGGATTTTTGAAATATATCATTTATTTGGTTTTTGAAATATATCAGTTTTTTTTTTTTTTTCTAGGATCAATAAGTATGTACAAAGGATGCCCCCAGATAGAATAGGCATCAAACTCCTAAGCAAGATCACATCATTTAGTCCCAATGTTTAGCAAGGTGGAGGACAAGAGGGATTAACAAGCCAGTGGAAAGATGGAAGACAAGAGAATGAAGGAGAATGAAGAGAAGAAATCCTCAAGAGTATGCTAGGGAAAAATTGTCATGTAAAGCACATTTGGACAAGCAATGAAAGGCCAACATAGGATAATTCATGGAAGCATAATGCAAAAGAAGGAAAGGATGTAGTTCAAAGAAGTAGAAATGTCAAGAGGCTTCATAGTATCATGTTTTACTCTTTTTTATTAGATGAAGACCAAATGGGAAAAGGATAGCAAAAGACTAGAATGAATGGAGAAAAATAGATATGAAGGATAAACATGAAAGGAATGAAAACAAGATCATTGTAAAATAGCTCACAAGATAGCCCATTGTTTATGTATAGGTACAACATTGTCAATATAAAACAGAGACAATAGAATGGATGAAAGATGTAGAAGAACTATGCATGATGCAAAATTGCCAAGTTTTCATCATGGTACTTATCCCAGGTGCCACAAGGGAGTGGTTTTAACCATAGGAAAAATTTCTTTATCTTTAATTTTGCTACCAAGGTGTCTGTTTCTAGGTTTTCACCAAGGAACACTTTCAACTTTTTCTTTCTTTTCTTAATAATTTTTTTGGAAGAAGGAAAGTTGTATAGATAATGGTCCTTGAAAGGATAATCCATGATATACAAAGGATTCAAAATGATATGCTCAAATATGTTGATAGGGAAAGGAATATAGAAGAGAAAAATGGAGGATAAGGTTTCATGCAAAGTGAGTGAGGTTGGAAGATAGGAGGAATACAAAAATGAGGAAAAATGATAGAAGGTAGAAGAATAGTGAATGGAAGCATTGTGAAAGGGTGGGTGGAAAGGAAGGCAAGATCAATGTACACACACCTTGAAGGGTGGCGAGAGAATGGAGGAACCATAAATGAAGGAATATGTAAAATAATATAGTGAATGGATAGAAGAGGTTGCGGTTTAGGTGCATGGAATGGAAGAATAATTTTGGAAGAAGATGAAGTGGAAGTCTTTGGAAGCTTGAATGTCAACTTCACTTGTTGCTCAACATTAGATTCTTTCAATAGAAACTTTGAAATCCATATAGCCATAGGATTTTTATTTCTTTTTGATGATTTAGAGAGAATATCTTCAATGATAGATTTTGGAACTCATACTTGTTTTTAAGTTCTCTTCTTAGATATCTCTTTTGACTTTATGCCCCTATGTTGATTAGAGGAGACATGGTGATCTTCTTTTTTAGGGTCTTGTATTTCTTTTTTTTTTCTTGTATTGATCATTCAAGTTACTTCCAAAAGACTTGTGACTTGTGGAAGAAGAAAGAGGATATGCTTGGTTTAGATAGGTGGGTGGACTAAAAGGATTCAAGGATATGTATTTGTGTTGATCTTGAGGAAAGATAAGAGATGGAGGGATGTAAGAACCCAAGATGGATGAGGAGCTAGGAGAGTTAGGAGGGGAAAATGAAGGTACATAAGGACCCAAGATGGAAGGAAGACATGAAGCCCTTGGTATTGGTAGAGAAAGTCCAAGGGTGGACATAGAAGATGAGAAAGGATAATAAATAAGTCCATCAATATCTATATGACAACCAAGGACATTAGAATCTTTAGAGTGAGCATTAGGATTTTTAATAGGATCATGATAATCTTAAATAGGAGAGACTTCTTTGATAGAATTGTTTGGAGCTTGAAAAGACCTAGGAAGAATAGAAAGTGGAAGTGAACATGGAGTGGTAGAACAAGCAGATGGAATAATTTGATCTTGACAAGTTTCTTTGGATAGAATAGGCATAGAACTTTGTTGACAATTTTTAGTAAGCTCAAGGGAAATAGTGGAAATAGTGTCTTCATCATACTAAGGAGGTGGATAAGACATAGGATATGGAGGAGTGACATCTTGAAGGAGATGAAGGGGTGCTTGATCTTGATCTTTCTTGAAATTATTATCTTTATCCTTTTTAGAGTCCTCTTAACATGGAGCCACTTCTAAGGACAAGGCCTAATATGAGGTTTGCATGATAGTATCTTGAGGAGATAGTGAATGACTAGTTAAAGTGAGAATAGTAGGCATAGCATCACAAGGTTGAGCATCTTTAGTCTTAGTAGCATGAAAAAGGTTTGCAACCAAGTGTAGATTAGCTTGAGTTTTTTTTAGAGGTAGCCCTTAAGGATACACATAATCAATGGAAAAAGAATTAGGCTCTTTTTTTGATGGAGGAATGCTATATATCTTCAAACTTTTGAGAGTTTCATAAGTACTAGAAGAATTGGAGGTATCAAGGAAATCATCACTTAAGATATATTCATCAACATGATCTTTCTTAAGAGAAGTATCCTCATCATATAAGTCTTTAGGAATTTTAACATGAATGATTCCATCATCAATAATATCTTGAATTGTATATTTCAACATAATATAATGTTTAGTTTTATGACCTTTATTTCTATGACAACCAAAATACTGATCATCTCTCCACCATGGAGGTTTTACCCCAGGTTCATAAGGTCTAGATTTGTATGTTAAACTAACTATCTTGTTTGCAGCTAAGGTCTCAAGCACCATGTCATATGAAAATCCCAAAGGAGTAAAAGTTCTCTCAAAAGTATGTCTAGGACCATTTTTGTGATTCTCATCTTGGTCAAATATAGGTCCACCATGAAATATTGACATATGCTCCAAGGATTTATTAATCTCTTTCTCTCTCTAGAGGTCTTTGGATCTAGGAGATGAAGAAAATTGATGTCTTGGAGTAGAAGATGTAGACCTCAAAGAAGATGATTAATGTAATGATGTAACTTTCTCCTCTAATAATTTTTCAAATTTAGATTGCATTCCCATTATGTGCTTAGTGAGATAACAGTAAGCAAGATCATTTGTCTCTTCTATTTCCAACAAGGCTTGTCTCTCCAACTCTAGGAGTCTAAATTTCTCTTCCTTTGCAAGTTGTTCATCTAGGAAGGCTTTCTTTTAATGCTCAATTTTCTTAAGTCTTTTGTGAGTTCAAACTAAGGGTAATTGGTTAAAAATAACTTGAGGTCACTTTATTTGATCTACTCGATATCTTTTTGTAACCCACATGAAAGAAAAAGGTACTAGTTGATAGGACAACCCTAAGAAACATTAGTACCAAACTAAGATAGTAAAAGAACCCACTTGTCCAAAAGAGAGATAATACGATATTTTTTTGCAATAGGCATAAACTAACACTGTCACAGAGGTGCCCACTTATATGGGTGAATGCCCTAAGACATATGGATTAGGAGGATGATTTACCCAAATTATAATTAATTGAAATTGAATTTGAATGGAAGTCAATGGACAAGAGATCACTAAGACTCTCCAAGTGTGCTATCAAAGAATTCAAAGGTTTATCTTCTCATCAAGGACAATTTCTAACTCACTGACTCCAAACAAGGTCACTCATAAAACAAAACATTACTAATTAAAGAATTAAAAACACAATAATCCAAAGTGCAAAAAAGCTTCCAACAATGGGTAAGTGACCTAATCTGACCTGGATTAACCAAGGAGGACTGAAAATAATAGGATAAACAATCAAAAAAGGTTTCAACTCGGGAACTCAATTTTCTTGTTCATTTTAATTGACCAACGAGGTGCATCAATATATTTTTATCATAAATCTAGCATGCAAGACAACAATCAGGGAGTTCAAGCAAACATTTAGAAGAAATAGGCAAGGGACAAAAAAAACTTGCACATAAACAAGAATATTGTCTTACTATGAATCTAATCTCTAGACCACTATTGTGTATGTTCTCAAAATGTTTTCCAGTCATGCACATAGTCCTAGAAAAGAAAATTAGTAATGGTCATCTTTGCAACTCTTGCAATCTCAAGTGGGAAAAATCCAATCTCGGTGTACTAGGGTTTTGACACATTTTGAGAATTTAATCAATTAGAGATGCTAAGGAAATTTGACAACCCAACAAAATACTACACCCGTAGATATTTCTTCCACAAGGAAATTTATAGAGTGGGTGTTGCTACCATGAAAAAAGTGGCTACTACCACTTGAGGCTCTGTCCATGTGGTTTACTCAAAAAATGGAGTGTTCACTATAGTTAACCCTCTCTAACCAAGGAAGACTCACAAAATTGAACTGCATGGGGACTTAGTTTGGATTCAAGGGTTCCAAGTTTTTGATGTGCCCAAAATAGAGTAGAGCATACTCCTCTAGCCTCTTCACCTCACCCAAATATAGCAAATAGAATCATTGACACACTAATTTGAAATCACTTCATTGAGGTTTGGAAAGGTAACAACAACCACCACTAATCTCAAGAGCGAAAGTACCAGCAAATGTCGAAGACAAACCAAGCAAGACAATGAAATAATATCAAATCCTCCCCTACCTACAAGGGGATCTATCATCAAGAAGAGCTTCACATGTAAGGAAATTAAATGAAGTCCACTCTCTCAATATCACCACAAATAGTGTTCATAGGGCCTAATTACTATGTGAAACATGTATGCAAGAAAGTAAATCTAGGTCCAATTTTAGAGCACCAATCGAAATGTGAATCACTAAAGCATATAAAAAACTCAAGTAAAACACATGAGAGGTTCACTTTTAATTCCAAAGATTAAATTTTATAGAGATTCATATATAAGAATATGTCAAATCAAAAGCAACGTGCATGCATCACTCCTTTGATCTAACGAACCAAGCAAGCACTCCAAGAAAACAACAAGTAAACCAATACATGTAAACCCTGGGGTTAGATCTCAAAATATAATTGTTAGGAGTATTGATAACTAGAAAATAACCCAAATGAAAACATAAATTGAACCATGTGAAAATTATATACAATTTAATCATTACATGGCTTTTTTTAATTATGATTTTTTGACCTACTCAAAAAGATTGGACCTATATGCTATGAATTCAGACCCAAAAAATTAAATATAGAAAAGATACCCCTATTAAAAAATAGAAAAAAATTTAAAAATATTAGAATTTCAAAAAAATATTTTCATTTGTGCTCTAGGGACCCATTTTGTGAAAATAGACTAGTTTTGAGTGTTTGATCCCTCAAATGAGTTCTAACATTAAACCACAAAGAAACAACCATATTTATAATTTAGAGACCTTTCTAAAAATATAGAAATTTTTGAAAAAATTTCTAATTTGTGCCCAAAAATAATCTTTTATGAAAATAAAGAAAAACTTATAAAAAAATATAAATTACCTTAGAAGAATTTGAGTTTTTAATCAAAGGTTCTGTGATAGTTTTCCAAGTTGCAAAACAAATTTTAGACTAAAATACCAAGCCATTTGGGGGATATTATCATAAGGGGGATAGCTCCAAAAATAGCCAAAACCAACATGTAAAGGTGGGTTACCCCACATTGGGCACCAAAAATGTGTGCTAAAATGTTGAGACACTTCTATGATTCATTATATCCAAGATTACTCAAGAATAAGGTCTCAAATGGTGACTCATAGCTTTTTATTCATGAAGTGCAAGGGTTTGTAATGGAGACCCTCAGTTTGACCTAGTTTGTGCCCATGCAAGTACAATATAAATGAGAGATTCAAAGATCAAACTATGCATGCAAATGAAGATGCAAGCTAATATAAAAGATAAAAATGTAAAGCAATGTAAGAAAGGAAATCCAATCTATGAAAGGAAATAATAGTGCAAGATTAATATATGAAAGAAAATATGACTCTAAGCTAATATGAAAATGTAAGGATGAAGCATGATGATGGAATCCATGAATGCATGAGAGAAGAAGACAAGAAAAGAGAAGTTTCAATGAAGCTCCAATGTCCAAATCCCAAGGTTCAAACCCTAATGCTCAAACTCCTCCAAAATTGTTCTCCAAACTTGAAACATAACAATACTATAGCACTTGACATCTACCCAAATGAGAAGGAGAGGGCTCCTTATAAAAGAAACTATGGAGTTGGGAGGCTTCTCACAAGAGCAATCTCGGATAAATCCCTAAAAAGACATGTAAAAGGAAGAAACTGACCACTTGGAGATATGTGCAAAAAAGAAAGGAATCTTTATTTGATTTATTTCCTTTTTTCATTAAAAAGAGAGCTTTAAGTGGAGATTTGTTTATTTAATTAAAAGAGGGATTTTATTTTAATTAAATATGATAAGATTATTTAATTAAAAAAGAGATTTTAATTAAATAAGATAGAACTATTTAATTAAAAAAGAGATTTTTAAAAAATTAAATTAAATTATTTTATTTATTTAAAAGGGATGTTTTCTTTTAATTAAATAAGATAAAACTATTTAATTAAAAGAAATATTTTAATTAAATAAGATAAAATTATTTAATTAAAAGAGGGATTTTCTTTTAATTAATTAAGATTATTTTATTTATTTAAAAAGAATGATTTCTTTTAATTGAATAAGATAAGATTATTTAATTAAAAGAGACATTTTAATTAAATAAGATAAAATTATTTAATTGAAAGGGAGATTTTCTTTTAATTAACTAAGATTATTATTTTTATTTAAAATAGATATTTTCTTTTAATTAAATAAGATTATTGATGGAATGATCAAACCTTAAGAAATATTGAAATAATTAAATTAATTGCAATTTGATCAAGGAAAGTGATTTGAATTGATTCAATTAAATATTGTGATGCATTGATTTAGGAAATTGATAAATTGGAGAATTGGGGCCCATAGTCTAGGTGACCATTTTAGGGTGCATACAACTCTCCCAATGTAGTATCATCAACATTCATGCTAACATGATGTACTATACTTATGTGCATATTTTGGAAGAGATAGATATCTCAAAGGGAATACAAAAAATGATTATATTGGAATACTCTAGGGGGTCTTGGATTCTGTCTCTAGTTTAATTATTATTTAAGCATGAACAAACGAAGTAATCTATCCCTAATTTGTTACTTTGTTTTGAAAGTGCAATTTATAGCTCACTAGTTTGATGAAAATAATAAAATATTTTTATTATTTTTATATAGGCTATGAGTTTTAAGAATTGAAGGAGTAATGTTTTAGCAAATATGTAAAAGAATATTCATAATGGATTCATCTTCATGTGAAATTATTGGGATCCATATTGACATATTCTCTTCTATATTATTAATTCTTATTATTAAATATTTTGAATTTTGAATGAATAAGACATGTATTTTTCTATTAATTTTATTTTAAAATCTATTAGTCTCGCCTAAATAGATAGGCACTTATGTTTTCATCTTATTTTCTCGCTATTAATTAGCTTAAACATTGTTCATTTTTAAATATTAAAGAAAATTTGTAATGTTTTACAATTTTTTTTTTTGACTGTGATTTTTTAATAATAAATTTATTTTTTAAATTGGTCCTTCCTACTTCTAAAAATATGGTTC
The DNA here is from genome assembly GCA_028749045.1 of Cupressus sempervirens. Taxonomy (NCBI): domain Eukaryota; kingdom Viridiplantae; phylum Streptophyta; class Pinopsida; order Cupressales; family Cupressaceae; genus Cupressus; species Cupressus sempervirens. The sequence goes on along the minus strand of CM053789.1, from coordinate 113,953,895 downwards.
ATTTTCACCAATAGACCAAGAGCATTTTGACATAGATCAATAATTTTATTTCAAGATCTAACTACAAACAAACTAACATCAACTTGCTACTGTTTACTTGTGAGTTTTATGATTTTAACTTTTGTTTTGCATTTACTTACCAATCTCATGAGAGTTTCTTGAAACATGTAAGCTATCACATTTCACTCACGAGCCAACATTCTAACAGTCATCTTTTGTCATTTAAAAAAACATAATTTTGTCCTTTTCCTTCATAATCCTTGCCACTGGGAAAGTGCACCAAGCTGTGGTGCCAAAAGGGGGGTATAAGTGGACACCTTTTTCCTGAAATCAGCAATTTCTGGACTTCAACAAGAATTTAAAGATAGTTACACTCAAAATTTTAAGATATGACAAAAGAAAAAGTCATAGTCCTTTGAATCTACTTTCTAAACTACTAATTTTTTTTCAAAATGGTTTAGTTTTAGGTCCTCAAAAAAGGGGGCCACAGAAAGTGGTACTATTTATTCCAAAAAAACATAACATAGTACAAACTGTGGCCCCCCTAAAATTTTAACTTTTTTTTTTTGAAAATCTTTAATCGCTCTAGTCAAAAGTTACCTAACACTATGTAGTTTATCCCAGATTTTTTGGGTAATTTTATAATGTGTATTTTTTTTTAATGAATTTTTTAATCAGACACATCCCAAAAATGTGAAATATCTATGTGCTCCCCCTAGAAATGATTGAAAACTAATCTAAAATCAAAACTTCTTTTTTTCAAAGTGTGTAGAATGGAGTCTAGTTTCTAAAAAACTAAGTTGTTGCAAAATTTGATGAACGAGCTAAAATCTACAACCCAATTAGTACATGTTGGTTTTTGACAAAAAATGGACATACATTCAAAAGAAATTATAGATGAAAGGCTTGAAATAGTTCAAATAAAAAATAAATTATATGGTTGTGTAGCTAACACAGAGACCTACAATGTCATGTAACTTGATTTTATTGATGCTCAACCACGAGGAAATTGGAAGGAGAGCATACAAGAAAAATTAATCATTTTTTGTATGTTTGCAGCAAAACACGTCTCAGACCAGTTTATAGACTCCAAAGCTTTGGGTTGGATCTCCAAGGCAAAGCCAAACATTAGGCTTCATAGAATGTAAAGTTTTAAATAGCATGTGTGCCCTATAATTTACTTTTAAATAGCATGTACGTGCTTTGTAATTTTATTTTTTGAAAAGTGCACATGAACTTTAATGCTTACACACTATAGCACATACGCGCTATGGCTTGGCACACCCAAGCCATAGTGCATGAGTGCCTTGCAAAACTAGAATTAAAAAAAAAGGTGTCATCTTTTTGGCACCACAACTTGGTGCACTTACCCCACTATCACAATTAAGAAAGAAAGAAGAAACCTAGATAAATTGGATACCGAAAGCTCTAATACATTACAATTTTATCACAAGTGTTGGGGAGAAATTTGTTAAACTACTCCGATCTCTATCAAAATTGTATCCATTTTTTTTAATAGCATTTTCAAGATTTTACAAATAAAAATGGCATTATAGAAAGAATATGTGTATTTTTCATAGTTGTGATTGGAATGATGATAGTCATGGCAGCTACATCTTGTAACAGTTCTAGAAGAGAATATTGTAACATCTTTGATTATCTGATGATGAAATCCAATCATTGTCATCTCTTCATTTTCCATTCCCTTTCATCTTCCTTTGAAAGTCTAAAAAGAATATGCATAATAATTGATTGATTCTATTCATTATAATGTGTGATTTATCTAAATAAGAGAAATTCCTCTGCTTGAAGAGTGGATGTAGTTCAGACTAGTTGGATGAACCACTATAAACTTTGTGTCCACTATTGCATCCATTTTTTATTCAATTTTAGTTTTTAAGTTTTACTTTACTTTTCTATATCTTTTACTTAGCTCAACAATTGGCATCAAAGATTGTTAAGCTCGTTTGATTTTCTATAAATTGATAAATATTTATAGACACCATTGATGAAGTAGATAAGTGGAAAATAAAAATGTTTTCTGTCCAAAAATTTGGGCTATGGAAAGTGAAGATAGAGTATTTTCTCATCAAGAAAGATTTACAACATGTGTTGCTTGGCTAGAAAAAGGGAAAAAGGATCATCGATAGATGAAGAATGGGAGAAACTAGATTTGAAAGTAAGGACAAGAATTTTTTTAGCTCTCTCCAGTAATCTATTTTTTAATGTTTTAGCTGAGAAGACAACTAGAGAGCTAGTTGAGAAATGATCTTCATTGCATGAGATATCAACATTAAATAAAGTTTTTATAATGAAGAACCTATATAATCTGAAAATGAAAGAAGGAGGAGTAATGTTGAATCATTCAAATGAGTTTAATACATTAGCCAGTCAATACATTTTAGTTGGTATGCCATTAGATGATGAAATTATTTTATTATTATTATTATGTTCACTTTCAAACAGTTGGGAAGGTGTAGTAATGGCTGTGAGAACTTCAATACTAGCTAAGAGCAAGCTGAAATTTGATGAAGTTGCAACCACATTACTTAGTGAAGACATGTGAAGGAAGCCCCATGAATCCTCTTCTAGTGATGCTCTAGCAACTTTAAGCACAAGAAATAGAGGAAGAAGTCATGAAAGAGGTAGAAATAACAATAATAATAATGGAAGAGGTAGATCAAATCATCACTCGAAGTCTAGAGGAAGAAATGACACTTGCTAGTTTTGTGGTAAACTAGGCCACACCAAGAAGAAATGTTTGAATTACAAGAAGGCTCAAAAAATAATAATCAAGGATTTCATAAATGCTACAATTGATGGAGCTTTGGTACTTGTAGCTGGTAACATGGATTCAAGTTTGTGGGTTCTCAATTCCAATGTATCCTTTCATGCTACTCCATGTTAGAGTGCGTTCACAAATTACCACAAAGGTATGTTTGGTAAAGTTTTTCTTTGGGAGAACAAAGAATGTGATATTATCAAAAAAGGGAATACTTTATTGTCACTAAAAATGGTAGCTAATGGCTTTTAAAAGATGTTAGGCATTTCACAAAACTCAAGCGTAATTTGATTTTAGTTACTTAGCTGTATACACAAGGTTGTAATGTTAACTTTGATCTTGATTCATGGAAAGTGTCCAAAGGTTAGTTAGTTTTGGCGAAAGGAAAAAAATCTGGTACTTTATATGATTTAGAGTACAATAGTGAAGTGGGAGAAGCCATGGTGGTTGCAAAAAGTAATGCTGAACTTTGGCATACAAGGCTCGGTCACATGAGAAAAATGGGTGTTGATGTCATACTTTGAAGAGAAGAGCCTCTAGGTCTTAAATCTCTTGATTTGGAGTTATGCAAGCATAGTCTTTATGGGAAGAAAAATCACACTAGCTTCATAAGAATGGGTCATAAGAAGAAATATTCTCCATTAGAACTTGTACATTCTAATGTTTTTGGTCCTATGGAGGTAACTTCTCTTAGTGGTGCTAACTATTTTATCACATTTCTTGATGATTTCAATCAAAATTTTTCTGTTTATATGTTGAATAAGAAATCTGAAGTGTTTTCAAAGTTTAAAATTTTTAAGGCTATGGTGGAAAATCTAATTGGAAAAAAGATTAAATGTTTACTAATGGAGAATGGTGGTGATTTTTGGTCTTCAAAGTGTTTGATAATTTTTGTGTAGATCGTTAGTATTCAGATGATTAAAATAGTTCCTTATACACCTCAAAAAAATGGTGCAACAGAGAGGTTGAATCAGACTATCCTAGAAAGGGCTCAATGTATTTTATCCAATGCCCATTTGGGGAAGGAAATTTGGGCAAAGGTGTGAAATATTGTTATTTATTTAATAAACCAAACTCCTTCATCATGTCTTGACTTTGATATTCTAGAAGAGAGATGGATTGGTAAATTTTTTTATAAATCTTATTTATGAGTGTTTCGCTATCATGCGTATGTTCATGTTCCTATAGAGTTGCAAGAAAAATTAGATTTTAAATCCAAAAGATGTATATTCTTGGGGTATGATGAAGATCAATTTGGTTTTTGATTGTGGGATCTATTTGCTCATATGGTGGTTCATAGTTAGGATGTTATTTTTAATGAGAAATCATTCTCAAGTTTGAAAAAAAATGGTTACTACTTTGGATACCTTTTTTTTTGGCAAAAGTGGATGAGCCACTAAATATATTTTTATTAAAAAAATTGATTCAAAAAGGTTCAGCCGAGAAAGAATTAGGAAGAAAACCTGACCGCCTCACACAAAATATAAACCATCAATGTTTACAACTTTTTATATCAACAAAAAGTTGCTCATTCGAAATACAAAATTTTGAGCAAATAAAATGAAAATACATAAAATTTGAGAATTGTTTAAACATGTATTAAAAATTAAAAATTTTTGTTTCCAACCTTACTCCTCCATGTCCTCCAAAGTTGTGCATGCCTCCTCTCATGCATATCCCAGTTCCTTTGATGTACATCCCCATTTAGCAGAGGAAGGAATAATGGGAGAATTTGCCCCCTGATCTACTCTCAAAGTCTGAAGCAGGAAGAAGTTGACCAACAAAATTGGTTTCCCATTTTTCACAACTTGGGTCTGTGACTGTCTCTCCACTAGAAACCTCCCCCCAAGTCTCAATTGGTGTACAATGACAATGCACTAGATTAGTGATCACTAAATCATCATGTGAATCAAGACACATATCTTGGAATACACCAGAGGGAGGCCCTTTGTGAATCTGATAATCAATGTTGGATAGGCTCAGCATATCCAAGATAGCATAACCAATGCGCCTAACTCTTTCTTCCAACTAGTAACCCAGAGCCCTTGTAGAGGTTTGTAGAGTGGATTTCATAATGCTAGGATTCTATTTTTCAAAGGCTTTTTGAAGAGCATCAAACATGACTATGTATTCATGTCTCCATAATAACTAAGACCTTTGAAGGAGATCACCCATTAACACATTGCCAAACCATAAATCATATTGCTATATGGCAATTACAAATTTATTTTCATTCCAAAATTGGGGAAGAACAACTTTTGCTGCCATGATTTCCAACAAGTGACCAACTATAACAAGTCCATAGCATTTGAAAGAAAAATGGACACAACATTTGATGGATATAGTAAATATTTGACAGAGGGGCATAAAATTTCTTTACCAATTACCTGTCGAAGACCTTGATGAATCATAGGAGAATTAATGGAGAGCATCTCTGCCATGAACCTATCATCAATACACAAGGGCAGAATAGCTTCATTGACATTGGGGTTAATCCATATATGATAGTTTTTGGGCAACAGAGACCAATGAAATTGATTGCAAGATTCACACTTAGCACAAAACTCCATAGACGAAGACATTTTCTAACAGAGTATGTCTAGTATCACTCTTCTTCATCAGTGTATGAAGCTAAATAAGTCATTGTTGGCATTTATAAAATAATAACAAATACCTTCATAGTACCAACATAGGATAATAATTGTTCACCTTTTATGAATACGTGCAAAGTGTATGAAGGATGAAAACCATATGAATATTTTACAAATTTGATCTCCGTATTGATCTCACCTTATATAATACAACCATGTGACCAATGTGAAAGCTAATCGTATTCGAATGATGACAACTTACACGATGCTAGGCAGTGAAAAAAGTATTTGCAAGAAATTTCTCAACATCACCAAGTACATGCCAAAATGATTTCATAAAAGGTAATAATCAATACTTAATTCTGATGATCCACTAATTTTTTATTAATTAGAATTTGTAGATCTTTGCATTTCTCAATAAGAGTTGATGGTTGCATTGTGAAATTAGTAAACCCATTGTAACCTAAATTGGAAAGATAATTTGCAACTCTATTCCCCTCTCTATATGTGCATGATAATGTGACCTCATGAAGCTAATCAATTATGTTCCAAATTTAGTGTAGCATATACTTAAGTTGCCAAGAAGACATTTGTCCTTTGATGCAAGCTATTATTATAACTTGAGAATCACCTTCTATCTGAACATGGTGAAAGTTTCCTTTCTTGGCAAGAATTAATCTTGATAGTAATGACTGAGCCTCAACTATATTATTAGTTCCTATGGGTAAGGGTGCCATTGTAATTGCAATCACTTTACCAGTGCAGTCTCTAATGCATGCTCCCAATCCTAATTGGCCTAGGTTCCCTCTAGATGCCCCATCAAAATTGAGCTTGACAAATCCAAGCTGAGGAGGTTGCCACTAAACTATAGACCTATCTATACTTGTTTGAATACTTTTGGATGGGCCAGATCCTAATTGAATAAATATTGATTTCCATTCCTGAATGATACCTCCATCCCAAGAGGTAATAACTAGATTGAATTTACATCTATTAACTCTTGCATTAGTAAATTTTGAAATTGATTTTTCAATGATTTGTAGCACTTTGTCTAAGGATGATACTTCTTTTCTAAAGATCCTCTTATTTCCTTCCCACCAAATTGCCCAAATTACTAATGCATGAGCACATTTCTAGATTCCCACGAATAAGACATTAGGGTAAAGAATTGGCCATGCTTGAAAGATATCCTAGATGTTATTTTGTAATGGAGTGGAGCAATTTAATTTGTTTAGAATAAATGTCCAGCACTGATATGCAAAATGACATCTTACAAAAAGATGATCAATAGACTCATACTCTTCATCACATAAAACACATTTTAAAGGAGGAGCAATACTTAACCTATCCAACCGATCACTTATTGGAATCCTGTGTTTAATTGTTAGCCATGCAAAGCAACCCACCTTAGGTAACACTACCTTGTTCTAGCAGAACACGTACGCTCGAGAAGGGGATTTTTCTAAATCAACTCGTTGAAGAAGTTTATATCCTTCCTTAATTGAATAATTACCATTCTTAGCTAGAATCCACAATAGTCAATCCTTATTCTTCGATACAAAAGCTTGTCTTTGTGAAAGAAGAGATTGAAGTTTCTGTTTACACTAAATATTTAAAGGGAGCTGATCTAGATCTTTCCATATTACTTTCCTTGAAAAAACACATACTACATCCATAAAGTGAATAACAAGATTACCCTACTTTGCTTCTATAATTGACATATTTTTTTGAATATTTGGTATTGCAATTAAAGGAGGTTGCCCATTCTAAGAATCTCCCCCAAAAATTGATCTTGTCACCATAGTTTAATTCCTAGGAAATTTATTTAAGAAAAATGTCTCTAAATGCAATTATAAAATCCCAAATAATGGAACCCTTGGGAGGATCCAACATGGAGAATATTTTGTGTGGGTTGTTATTGTCTAAATATTTTTGTTACATTATTTGACACTATGTTGATTGTGATTTAGTGTACATTTGCCAAACCAACTTACCCCCAAACACTTTATTCCTTGTTAAATCATGGATTCTAGCTCCTCCTAAAGTAGGAATATGTGCCATGTATTGGAGATAAATAAGTGGAAGTTTCTTTTCATTTGTCAAATTTCTAGCCCATAGAAAGCCCCTAATAAGTTTTTGAATTTGTGAAATGAATGATGATAGAGCTTGCATGATGGCCAAGTAGTAGTTTGGGATTGCAAAAAGAATTGACTTAATGAGAAAGATTCTACTTGATAGGGACAACCATCTTATTTTCTAAGAAACAATTTTGCTCTTAATTGTTTGGAATATGCCATCCCAAAAGCTTATCTTATTGGATCCAATAAAAAAAGGAATCCTAAGATAAGTGGAAGGTAAGAAGTCCTCAGAAAACCCCAAAATATGCACTATCTTGTCTGATATAACTTTATTTGTATTAAATAAGATTTTTTTGATTTTTCGGGGTTAATTTTCTACCTTGAAACTTCTAAATATTGCTTTAAAGTTTTCTTTATCTACTTGGTCTCTGAAACTTGTGATATACCAAATAGTAGTGTGTCATCAACAAATAAAGAATGCATGATGGAAATTGATGTGTCCTCAATTTTTGCTCCTTTCCACTTGTCAGATAAATGATGTTGCATAATAATCTTGTTAAGAGCTTCAGCCATGATGATAAATAAAGTTAGAGAAAGTGGATAACCTTACCGAACACCTTATGTGGAAGAGAAGAAACCTAATGGTGATCTATTAATAATAACTAAAAACCAAGCCCTCAAAATGCATGCTTTAATCCACTTACATCAATGTTTAGAGAAGCCAATTTTTTGGAGGACTTGGAAAAGAAATTTCCAGAAAATTCTATCATATGCCTTTTGCATGTCTAACTTGATTACAAAATTGGACTTGACTGATTACTATTGATGGAGTGAAGGACTTCATGAGCTGCCATTGCACCCTCCATTATTTCTCTACTAGGAACAAAGCCACCTTGTTCAGGAGAAATTATGAATGGAAGAATTTTTTGAAGGTGCAAATAGATAGCTTTAGTGATGATCTTGTATGTCAAATTGCAAAGTGAGATTGGACAAAAGTCTGCAAAATTTTTGGGCTCCTTAGTTTTTGGAATGATTGCAATGTTTGTAGAATTAAAGTACTTCAGCATAGATTTGAATTTTTTGGGTTCCTCAATGGCTGCTAAGAAAAAATCCCAACCAATAAAATCCAAACAATTTTGAAAGAAGAGAGTAGTAAAATCATCTAATCCTAGAGCTTTATTTGGGGAAAAGAAGAAGACTACCTCTTAGACTTCTTGATAGTGAACGAGGCCATAAACTTATTATTCTCAATGGGGGGTACCATTGTAAGTATATGCTAAATGAAGTCCTCTGCTTGTGAGGGCAAAGGTGATGGGTGTTCTACTGGTACAAGAAGGTTCTTAAGGAACTTGAAACCTTCATCTATGTTTTGCTGAGCATTACTTAAAATAGTACTCGATTCTGAGTCCATAATTTGAAAATTTGATTTAGCTACACACTTTTGTTGGGTTGAGGCATGAATTTTTTTTGTGTTTTTATCTCCTTGTTATACTTCCCTAGAATTTTGTCTCCAATATTCTTCCTCCCTACTACACAGTTCTTCCCATTCATGATGAAGATTTTTTTGCTTAAAGCAGGTGTCATTATCCATCCCATGTTGAATTATGGAGCTATAAATTTCATCCAATTGCAAATTGACAACCTATTTCTACTTAAATACATTCTTAAAAACTTGTTGGTTCCAAATTTTGATTTGCTCTTTAACATGTTTCAATTTCTTGCTAAATTTATGCATTTTAGACCCAAGGACAAAAGGAGCACTAATCAACCATTGTTTTAAAAGTGGAAGAAAGTGTGGATGATGTAGCCACACACTTTCAAATTTAAAGGATGGCTTGTGCTAATTATGATCTAGAGACATAGATTGGTTGATATTTAGGAAAATTGGAAAATGATCAGAGTCTAGCAATGACAAGATCTCTGATTGAATGTGAAAACTACCTAGTTTCCATTCATGTGAGAGAAGGAGCCTAACCAACCTAACTACAATTTGTGCAAAGCTAGACCTCCCATTTGTCCATGTATACTTACCATTGGAAGGTTGAATGTCCATTAAATCATTATTCTCCACAAATTGAGAAAAATCCTGAATGGTTTTAATGGGTGGGAAAATGCCACCAATTTTCTCATTTTGATTCAAAATTGCGTTAAAATCACCCACAAGGATAATTTGGTGGGAGTTTTGAAGCTGAATTAACCTAATAATTTATCCCAAATTTTCAACTTATCTTGGGTAGAGGTAGGACCATAAGCATTAATCAAAATGAAAGAAACATAGAAATTTGACAACTGAATTATTTTCCATTTTGTGTGTTGTTGAATAAGATGTCTCTATATTGTTAATGGATTCCATAGAACACCAAGACCACCAGAAGCTCCAATGCTAGGAGAATGCGATGAAGACCACCTTGGCCATTTGGCTATGGTTTTTTGAAATGTATCTTGTTATAATTTTGTCTCTTGTAATAATACAATATGAGCTTTCATGGATTCAATAAACTAATGAATCATGCTTCTCTTGTCAAAGGCATTTATGCCTCTAACATTCCATGAGAGAATTTTCATTGTTGAGAAGTAGAAAAATTTGTTCTCCTCATCACTCACTTGTTAACTACAAATTTATCATCAAATGTGGTCTAAATATATGAAGCAATCTCAATTCTAGTCTTTGATCCCTTAGGATGACCTCTCGATTTAGGTGTTTGGTAGTCTGCAGTTGAAGGGAGGGAGATTGAACAATTGAAAAAGATTGGTGATGATCAAAACTATTTGGAGTGTTCTGAGATTGTGATTCATATTGTTCCTTATCAGTCTCAGGTTCCCTCAAAATTCTCTCCTTGATATCCCAAGTATGGGATGAGACTTATTTAAATTTCCCAAACCTTGGGTCCACCCTCATTTCTAGCGCCTAGATAACTTAGAAGGTGGGTCTGACAAGATGTCAGTATGCTACCTCCTATACAATGCTTGGTCACATGCTTCCCAAGATAGGTTCTTTTTTGGTTCATACGTTTAAAAATTTAATTGGAAAGCTTTATTGTTTTAAGAGGGTGACGGTTTCCTAGGGTAATACCTAGTATTAAGAAAAGGGTGCTTAGGTACTTATGTAGCCTTGTCATTTTTTTTTCTTTTTGTTTTAATATGCTTGTTGACATATGCAATCCTCAACACCTAATGGATCCTAAATAGTACACGATTCCAAAAATGAAACCATTTTATCAGCTTCACATGTAGTTTCTTCAAGTTCTACAGTCTTACAACTAGAAGCTTTCTTTGGGGCAATTTGACTATTCCAATACTAAAATTCTTTAAGAAACACATCAAGATCATTATTCACCTAATTTTCTATGTTGAATCCTTCTTCCTCTACTATACCAAATATTATATTATTAGCAATTGTAGAAACAATCTTGTCTCTAATTTGAAGAGTTTTCTAATTAGCATACTAACTCTTGCAAAGAACATTCCTTGTTTTGTGACAAACTAGTGACAATTCTAAATGTGACTACTCCAAACCATCCAAATACAAATAATGCAAAGAATATTTCAATGAGGGAAATTCATGAAAAACCTTTAGCCCAACTAACAAGCATTGGATAAAAGGTAAGACTAAATTTAGCAACATAGAAAGTTTGACTATTGTGGAAGAAACTAGGCTCTAGTTTTCTACTGAAGAAGTGGTGAACTAAGAAGAAGTCATAATATCCATGTTATAAACTGGTTCTAAAGGAGATCTATGAACACATAAGTTAGGATCTATGTTATAATCTAGGCAGACTTCCTATATGTCATGAATTGAATATTGGTATTGAGTATTAAAGTGACCAAATCTATCTTGAAATTTATGGACTATTTGATCATTATGTATTGTGATTGATTGGTCCCATAAGCCCCATTGGGAATTAATTTCCAAATGAGAAGGAAGAGGCTGCCACAAGTCTAACAACAAACAAACTCTCACTTCCAAGTATGGGTGATCATATGGTATAAGATTATGTTTGAGGAAGATTCCTAATTTGTTAGCAAAGACTTTGATAATCTAAGGATCCCTATACTCAAGAGGTAAAGAAGGAAAATAAATATAGTGTGGTAGAAAGGGGGTTTTAATAGATTGAGATTTGAAGTTACTAGTCCAGATCATAGTAAAAAGCCCAAACCCACAACAAAACCAACCTTTTTTATTATGAACTAGATCCCTAGATGCTTTTGAATCAAAAATAGCTACAAAATTTTTTTATTCTAAATCAATATTAAAACTATCCCTTAACTCTGACCAAGACGATAATGCCCAATCTTTGATAGTAGAAGAGAGAAGAGAGTTAGAATAAAACTTACCAATTAAAGTGGTTTGCCAAAGCAAATTAATAGAGTTTTGTAGCATATGACTTGGAAGTGTAATTGTCAATCAATTTGTAGGTTGTACATGTGAATCAATTGGATTGAAATAGACCACTTGCTTTGTTCTCCATACTTGGTGGATTTTAATTGGTTTGAAGGGGACTCTAGGTGGAGCTTGAGTAAAAATTTTAAGAATTAAAGTAGCAAGAACTGATTTAGAACCTTCCATACCATGGGGATCATCAAGAGGATCACAAGGTTGATTTGAAGGGAGATTCACTATTTCCTGATCTAAGTTCATTACCCTAGTTGTAGCCAGTAAATGTTGATATGGGGACCTAAAGGAAACCCTTGATAGATATCAAAAATAGGTTGTATGTCTTCACAATGATGTTTGGGAATTCCATTAAGCCCATTCTTCTAGCCTTGATTTGAATGAACCCTATTCATTGGAAACTTTGAATTGTTCCCATCTCCCCACAAAGATTGTTTAAGTTATTTTGAAGCTTGCAGTGATGATTCCCCCTTTTCAAAGGCTGAATCGTGCCAAGGTCTAATTTTTCCCCAAACTCCTGCAACAACTAGAGAGAGCATCAAGATACGGTTTTTGTTTGTTTTTGAAAACCTAGGTTGCTTGTATCCCCTTTGAGTATTAACCCCTGAATGAAGACCTATTTGCATGCTTGCTCCTATATTTTCTTGTGTGCCTATGCCTGCACTTGCTCCTAAATGTACTTTCATGCTTGTCCTTATGCCAACACCTATACCTACTCCCACCTTCATTATCATATCTACATTCACTACTTTAGATACTTATTTTGAATATTATTTATTTAATAATGGTTCACATTCTACTTCCATAGACTCAATTCACCATGGAAAATTAGTAAGCTTTTGTTCCCAATGTATCATATTTTCCAACTACTACAACCCAACTTAATCTACCCATGGTCGGGAGTTCTATACAAATTTCCCCCTCACCACCACTTATCATTATTCAAAAGGAAAAATTTCCTTTGTTCAACACATTATTGTGCCCTCCATTTTTTAGTAAAACCATGTCATGTAGTGACCTACCTCCAACACACAAAACTTTTCCTTCACCAAAACCGTTTTCATATGCCCCTAGGAATGTTGAACACTCCGCCACTCAAATCTCAATGCTAGGCAAACAAAATTTAATATATATTCCCCAACCATACCATACTATGCCCTGATGTTCATCAACAACAACTATTTCCACCTAGGTAGGCTAACCACTTAGTGTGTGAATTATAGATGCATTTTGATAACTAATAGAAATAAAACATCGTTGTAAGTTTGATGACTATGAGCTATTATTTTCTTTATGTTCTAATTAGACAGAGCCACACACATCTAAGCAAGCATGTAATGATATAAATTTAGTCCATTGGCTAGATGCTATAAAAGCTGAAATGGAGTCATTACATACTAATCAGATTTGGGATTTGGTTCTTCTTCCACCAAATTGTAAATCTCTAAAAAATAAATGTGTATATTGAATAAAAGAGGAAGATGGAGGACGTAAAAGGTACATGGCCAGATTGGTAGTGAAGGGGTTTTCTCTACAGAAGGTGTGGATTTTAATGAGATTTTCTTTCTAGTGGTGAAGATGCAAACCATTCATTTAGTTTTGGGCATAGTATTTGCTTGGGATGTTGAGCTTGAGCAATTCAATGTCAATACATTGTTTCTACATGGGGATATTGAGGAGAAATTATATATGGATCAGCCAAAAGGATTCATGAAATAGGGGTAGGAGCATTTATATTGTAGGTTAAAGAGGAGTCTATATGAGCTAAAGCAAGATCCACATCAATGGTATTAAAAATTTGATAACTTCATGACACAACATTGTTTTACATGCTACAAGTTAGACCCATGTGTTTGGTGAGTTTGTGATTTTTCTATTGTATATTGATGATATGTTGACTGCTAGAAATAGTATGAGAGTTATTTAGGAGTTGAAGATGCATTTGGATCTTTGTTTTTCCATGAAAGATTTTGGGGCAGCAAAGAGGATTCTTGGGATGGATATAATCCATGATAGGCATAAAAGAGAAATTATATTATCTAAAAAAAGTACATTCTTAAAGTTTTAGAAAAGTTTAATATGTCAAATGCTAAATCTCTTGCCACTCCATTGGTTGATCATTTTTTACTATCTTCAAAGATGTGTCCTTCCACTCTAGAAGAAAAATATGAGATGGATGGTGTTTCTTATTCTTCAACACATGAGATTTTAATGTATGTAATGGTTAGCATGTGTCCAGATCTTGCTCATGCAGTGGGAGTCATAAATGGTTTTATGAGTAATCTAGGTAAAACTCATTGGCAAGTAGTTCAATGGATTTTTCAGTATTTGAGAGGCACTTCCTCTCATGTTTAGTGTTTTAATAGTAAGACCCCTTATATTTGTGGATATGTTGATTTTGATATGGCTGGAGACTTCGATAAAAGGAGGTCTACAACATGCTATGTGTTTACTTTTGTCAGGGAAACAATTAGCTAGACTTCTCATAAGCAACAAGTTGTTTCTCTTTCTTCTACCGAGGCCTAATATATTTCTCTTACTAAGGGGTCTAAAGAGCTAATATAGTTACAATGATTGTTTGAAGAGTTGGGATTTCAACAATGCAACTTTAGTCTATTTTTTGATGGTAGGAGTGCCATTCATTTGGCTAAAAATTCAGCTTTCCATAGTCACATGAAGCATATAGAAACCTGATTTCACTTTATCCATCATGTTCTTGAGAAGGGAAGGCTACAATTAGAGAAGATTGATGAAAAGGTTAATTTGATTGATGTGTTTACAAAAGTTTTCCCTTGAGAGAGGTTCAAATTTTATAGAGCTTTTCTCATAATTGTCACAACATAGCCATAAGAATTCCAAGTATAGGATATCTTATAGATTGGCCTTCAAGCGGGAAATTGTAATAGTTTTAGATGATAATATTGTAACAAATTTTCTTGTTTGATGGGTCCAATTATTGTTGTCTCTTCATCTTCCATGCCCTTTCGTCTTACTTTGGAAATTGTAAAGAATATGTATAATAGTTGATTGTTGTTGTTCATTGTCATTTGTGATTTATAAATAAGAGAAATTTCCTTTCTTGAAGAGTGGATGTAGTCCAGACTAGTTGAATGAACCACTATAAACTCTGTATCCACTCTTGCATCCAATTTTTATTTAGTTTTAGTTTTTCAATTTTACTTTACTTTTCTGTCTCTTTTATTTTTCTCAACACATCTAGTGCTTATATTTACTAGGAGACATATGGTATGTCTCTATGATATTTCTCTTTTCACTTGATATCTTCCAATTCTTGATCTTTCAACTAAATCAAATTGCTCTAGTAGAATTTCCTGTTGTGCTTTCCATGTATTTTATATTGCTCTAATTTTTTTCTTCCATGCATTTTCTTTTTTGATTCACTTGCAATTTAAGATTCTCTCATTAAATAAAAAATCTACAACATTTAGGTTTTCCCTTTTCTTGTCTAAAATTTTATCTCTACTCTATTTTTCTTTCTTTTCTTTCCCATCTTTCTCATATAAGATTTCAACTAGCTAGAATTTTGTCAAAGGTGTTGACTAGAAAAAGTGTGTTAATGGAATAATAATTGTTCATTATGCATCTCATTCTTTTTTTATAGAAATTTACATTGATACATGTGGTGGTAGGATCGAAACCCCCACAATCATTAGCAAGGTAAAATCATTCTACTTAGTTGATGATTTTTCAATAGGTGTATATTGTATCTGTCATTTTCCTACTCTTTATTGTCGTTAGTAGCCATCTCTTGTTTTGGTTATTAACTAGGTAGTTTGATTTGGTAGCATGTTGAGAATTAGATCTCAAGATTTTTTTTCTATTAGATAATTATCCTCCACAAGAGCTACTGTTACATCTATCTCATGTATTTCTTGGATCAAAACTTTATTGGGAATAGCTATGTCTACTGCAAAATCTTGTTCTCTTGTTTTCTTTGAAGAGAATTTTGTCACGACTAATGTTGATAATGTGTAATTTAGTAAGAGTTAGTTGCCATTAATAGCTATTCTAAAGTCAAACAACAATTTTAAGTTTCTCTACTACAATAAACACAAATTTCTAAGTATTTGGAAAAGATTTCAAATAATTATTGTCTTTCTTGTCTACTCTACCATTATTCCATGAATGATTGTATAATTTTCAAAAAAATTGGGAGTAGAACTTTTGATTGTTAAAAGTGATGCTAGAAATAGAATAATTTTGGTAAATGACATTAGTTGTATCTGGATTGTTCATTTAGCAACACTAAACTTGGTAATTTCATTTGCAACACCTTGAGAGCTAGATCTCAAGTTATTGTTCAATTTAATTTGATTATATTCTATTAGCATGAATTCTGATAATACTACTTTGGGGGAGTATCCTAAGCATTGGAGAATATTGACATATTGCATTCATGACTATGTTTGTCATTGATGTCAACATAGTAGAAAGTCTGTAAAGACTAGTAGAGTAAGAAAGAGAGATTGTTGTTGTATGGACAAGGTGTTTCTTGTCTAGTGATGCACAATCATGTACATGTTCTACACTATGTCCTAATGATGTGGTCAACTATGTAGAGTCTAAGTCGAAGATGTACAAAAGTTGTACGTAATTTATAGAGAGCAGTACAGAAACAAAGTATTGGGAGAGCAATTTTGGATTTCTTTTCACTATCTTACACTTGACATGCAATAAAGAGATACACAATTAGTAGGTGATAGAGGACAATCTTTTGGTGACATTAGCATTTAGTGCACAAGCCCTAGTATTTCGCGTGTGAAGTTTTGTATAGATTATGAGCCAACATTGCTATTGTAATTGTAATTAATTATCTAAGTATAACTAATTGGGAAATCCTTAAGACTGCCTCAAGGAATTTTTTTGAAGATATAGTATAAAGGAAAGATGTTTTCCTTGTTTGTAAACTATACCAAGTATTGGATTGGAGTGCAAAGTGCAGAAAGGAGAAGAGTCTTTGAGGAAGGTGAATAAGCAATCTAAGGGATTATTAGATGCAAATTTTGTGACCTGGTTGCAAGATCAAAAGGAGCAAAAGTCTAGCTGACATGAAAGAGGAAGAGAAAGCAAATACATTTAGTTTCTATTATTCTATAAGGAATAATATAGAGATCATTTGGACAGTGGGTTCATCGGTCTTATTCTTTAAGTTATTTGGGTAGTGGGTCCAATTGTCTTCTACAACTCCTAAAAGGGTTGGAATCTCCTAATAGGGATTCAAAGTCTCCTAATAGGGATTCATATATACTAAATGTATTCATAGACTCCTAACAGGGTCTAACCTCTAACAAGGCACATTGATATTAGTACATCATCTTGTGGGTACCATCCCCACTAGGGTTTTCCCTTTGATCAAAGGTTTCCCTAGTTAACATATTTAGTGTTATTGTGTATGAGTATCTTGTTGTGGTTTCTAATTACATTTCTCATATGGTTAAGTTTTTTTAAGGTTGATAATTGTGATAATAATTAGATAAATGATTCACCCCCCTCTTAGTTATATTGGTGGACTATATATTCTAAAAATTATTATTAGAGCATTAGGCCCTTGAAGGATAAGCCTAACAGCTTTGGCAGATCCATGGAAAATTGTTTTAGAAAGGATAGTCCTATATTTGATGGGGCCAAATATTATAGCTGGAAGGAGAAGACGAAGAATCATTTTTTGTGTATGGGTCCAAGTTATTGAATTTTGACAAATAATGACAAGACCATTCTGAAAAAAGAAAAACTTGAAGAATGCAATGAAGAAGAGAGAGATCTATTCATGTGTAACATGATAGCAAGAGAAAAATTACTATCAACCCTTCATGAGAATGAGTAAAGTCAGGTAAAGTCACTTCAAACAACTCATGAGATTTGGAAAGCATTAGAATCTACTTTTGAAGGTGATACACATGCAAAGATAATTAGATTGCAAAATTGGATATGTGCATTTCAAGAAGATAAAATGATGGAAAATGAATCTATAAGAAACTATATTGGTAGAATATCAAAAATTGTTGCATGAATTAGGTCTCATGGTGGAGTCAAGGAAGATGATGAAGTAGTATGGAAGATATTAAAAAGTTTGATGCCACTATTTAAGCAAGTAGCCTAGATGGTTTAACTATTGATACCCTGCACTAAGGATTTTACCAAGGAAACATTGCTTGGAAGATTAGAAGATGTAGAAGTAGATCTGAGACAATTTGGAGATCTAGCAAGAGTGGAAACAACTTTTAGTGACCTTAACATTTGACCTAATCTAATAAGTAGTGCAAGCACACATGGAAATTTCGCTGGTAACAACAGATCTGATGAAGACAAGAAGATTGAGAAAGGTATGGATCTTGTGAGAAGAGAAAAATATGGTAAGAAAACCTTTAAATGTTGGACTTGTGATGAATTCAGTCATTATGCATTTAAATTTCCTAAAAGAGAGAAAAAGTATAAGGGAGCGTTTAAACCTAGAAGAGATAGAAACTTTTTGTATGATAATAAAGATGAAGAATTTGATGAGAGAGATCAAAGTGAAAGTGATGATGAATTGGGAATTGTGACTATCAAGGAAGATGATCTTGATAAAGAAATTAGAGAAAAAAGAGGTCTAGTTTCTCAAGTTGAAAAGAAATCTGATTGAATAATTGATAGTGGATGTTCACATCACATGACTAGTGATATTCAAATAATTTTACGTTTAGGAATCATGATGAAGGTATTGTTAGAGTTGGTAAAAATGTGGCCTATCATATAACATGAATTGGATCCATTACTCTTGATGCTAAAATTAAGATTGATGATGTTTATTTTGTTGATGGATTAAAGCATAATTTGTTGAGTGTTGGATAGTTAGTGAACAAGGGTTATTGATTGAAATTCACTAAGAAGACCTATATTATCAAAGATAAAGATGGTAAGGTGATTGGAATAGACACAAGATCTAGGGGTAATGTATTTCAGTTAAATCCTACTGAAATGCCATGTTTGGTAGCTAAAGTGGATAATAGTTAGTTGTCGCATAGAAGATTCATTCACATAAATTTTCATAATATTGTGAAAATTAGTAGTACATTTGTAGTTAGAGACTTTCCTAATATAACAAAGCCTACTAATATTGTTTGCAAAGAATGTATTTTGGTTAAAAATAATAAAGTATCATTTCCTAGCAAGAAGTTCATAGAGAAGCTAGAGATCATTCACATAGATTTGAGTGGTCCTTCAAGAACAAGAGGATTCTATGGTGAAATATATTTTATGATTTTTGTTGATGACATTATATTTGGAGGTAATGATGAAGCAAGTGACAAGTTTGTTGAAGAAATGAAGAATGAGTTTGAAACAAGCATGATGGGAGAAATGAAGTTTTTCCTAGGATTAAAAATTGTGCAGAACAATGATTGTATTTTCATTTCACAAGCTAAGCACCTAAAAGACTTGTTGAAAATGTTTGGATTAGAAAGTTGTAAACCTATTGGTACACTAATGATAACTGATCACAAGTTATCCAACCAAGACAAGACACCTATAGTAAAGAAAAAGAGGTATAGATCCATGATTGGAGGTTTGTAGTATCTAAATCACACCAGATTAGATATAGAAAAATGCAACTAGGATTGTAGCTAGATTTCAAGTTGATCCTAATGAGTATCATTATGCAACAATAAAGAGGATATTTAGATATCTGAAAGGAACACCTGTTTATGGTATTTGGTAAGATAGATCAAGTGATTTCACTCTATGCACATATACTGATGTGGATTGGATAGGAAATATGGATGACAAAAAGTGCACCGGTGGTGGATCATTTTTTCTTGAAGTAAGATTGGTTTCTTGGATAAGCAAGAAGCAAGATTATATTTCTCAGAGTATAGCTGAAGAAAAGTATGTTACAACAACAAATAAATTTAATCAAGTTATGTGGATGAAGCAAATGTTGAAGGATATCAGAATTGAGTTTGAGAAACTTGTTATAATAACACAAGCACAATGAGTATGTCTAAGAATCTTGTATTGCACTCTAAGAATAACAATATATCTATTAAGTATCATGTGCTGAGAGAGAAAGTAGTAGAAAAAGAGTATGTAAGTACTAAAGACCAAATTGTAGATATCTTTAGGAAGCCTTTACCTAAAGATGCACTTGAGTATTTGAGAGGTATGCTTGGGGTTATGCTTCTAGCTACTTCTAAGTAGAAGATGCAGTAAGTGCATTAGTTTAGTGGTACAAAGAACTATTGTTAAATTGGATTGAATGTTGATGCTTCATATATGGGGGAGTATCTATGATGAGCCAAGTTATTGAGGACTCTTGGTATTTGGTTTTGAACAATGTCTTTGGACACTTGAGTTGGTTGAAGATTTGAAGCAGTTTACTAAAAATTGGTATTTAACAATTAGTACACTATCATATTGAGGCTTTTGAATTTGATATCAATAGGGGAGAATATGCATGAAACATATCTCCTAAGCAATGGGAGAGAAGAAGTTGCACCTAAATGGGGGAGAAATATCACTTTAGGGAGATTCAGAAAGATTCGTGTAAAGATAAAGGAGGAATACCTCCATGGGGGAGATATGTATGATGAGTTTTTTAGTGTGAACAACTATTGCCAATCCTAGAAGATGATGAATAGAGCATTGTTCTAAAAAAATAAGATTTGATTGGAAGAGGATTTGGAAAGATGAGAACATCACCAACAATAGAGTACTATTTTGGTATTCTTGGAACTTAGATATTTTTCATCTATGTTTCCATCAATGCCAAAGGGGGATATTGTTAGCATGAATGTTGATGATGCTAATTTAGGGGATTATCCTAAGATTTATAGAATATTGATATGTTGCATTCATGACTATGTTTTTCATTGATGTCAACATAGCAATAAGTCTATGGAGAATGGTAGAATAATAGAGAGAGATTGTAGTTGTATGTATAAGGTGTTGCTTGTCTAATGATGCACAATCATGGACAAGTTCTACACTATGTCCTAATGATGTGGTCAAGTGCATAGAGTCTAAGTCAAAGACGTATAGAAGTTGTACTTGATTTATAGAGAGCAGTACATAAATATAGTATTGGGAAAGCAGTTCCCAATGTTTGTTTGTTGTCTTACATCTGAGATGCAGTAAAGAGATGCATAGTCAATAGGTGACATAAGATAGTCTTTTGGTGATGTCAGTAAGTGCACAAGCCCTAGTATTGTATGTGTGAAAGTTTTGTATAGACTATGAGTCAACAGTGCTATTGTAATTATAATTAATTAATTATCTTATTATAATTAATTAGGAAAGCCTCTAGGCTAACTCAAGGAATTATTTTGAAGATATGGTATAAAGGAAAGATGTTTCCCTTGTTTGTAAAGTGTATCAAGTATTGGATTAGAGTGTGAAGTATGAAAAGGAAAAGAGTGTTTGAGGAATGCGTGTAAGCGATCCTAGATATTATTGGGTGCAAGTTTTGTGATCTAGTTACAAGATCAGAAGGAGCAAAAGTTTGGTTGACAAGAAAGAGGAAGAGAAAGGAAGTACATTTCATTTCTATTATTTTGCAAGGAATAATATATAGATCATTTGAATAGTGGGTTCATTGGTCTTATCCTTGAAGCTATTTGGTTAGTGGGTCCAGTTGTCTTCCACAACTCCTAATAGGGTTGACACAACTCCTAACAAGGTTGGTATCTCCTAATAGTTTGACTCATATATAATATATGTATTCATGGACTCCTAATAGGGTCCATCCTCTAACAAGGAAAATATATATTAGTACATCATCTTGTGGGTACCATCCCCACTAGGGTTTTCCCTCTGATCAAGGGTTTCCCTAGCTAAAATATTTGATGTTATTATGTATAAGTATCTTCTTGTGGTTTTTGATTATATTGCTCATATAGTTAAGTTTGTTTAAGGTTGATAATTTTGATAATAGTTGGCTAACAGATTCACCCACCACCCCTCCCCTAGTTATATTGGTGGACTACATATTCTAACATATTCCCCTTCCTTGCTATTTCTATCTCTTGTATAATTTGGAACAATCCATTGTATTTGAAAAATATAATCTAATAAAGATTGGAATAAATAAGGCTTATCTAAAAAACTACCACAGAGCTACTTCTGATCAAAGGAATAACTATTTTTATGCAATTAAAAAAATTAAATAAATATTTTTAAAATCTTTCAAAGAATTATGGCATTTATTTTCTACTCTATGGTTATTTTGTGAGTAATCGTAGACTTTTGAGAAATATTGTATTTTGACCCCTCAAGTTGATCTCACCCTTACATTGTCTATTGTGCTCAATATTTTGACCTTTTCCCCACTTTTTCATTGTTCAAATAGTTACAAATCCTTGAAAAGGGGGCCCTTTTTTGTGATACTAGGGTTAATCTAATGCATAGACAAAAGTTTAACAATGTCACACAATGGGAGAAAGAAGAAGACATTGTAAAAATTCTAGATGATTCAACTTCTGGCAATTCTTGCTCTATGGATTCAACCTAGACCCATGATAACTCCACCTAAGTTCTCTTCCCAACATGCCATCCACCAATTTTCCCCCTTCCTCCCCTAAAACACAACTCAGCTACCCTAAGGATTCCCATATCCCTTGCTTTACTTCCTCTACCCTTTTTCCTAAGGGTTTTGATTGTGGTATTGATCTTGAGGCTCTAGCCTTCAAGTCAATTAAATTGTGCATATGCAATAATACATATAAAGAAGTTAAAGCTGGGAATTTGGATAGGTTACATAGTATGTAGTTTTCACTTATGGCAACATATAATCAAGATTGAGCGAATAGATCTTGAAGATGAAGTTTTGGATTTAAGACTTAGAAAATTGTCTAAGTAGAGTATATTTGTCAGTACATACACTATTTTGACTAGCATAGTTCACAAAAGTATTTTTGGCACATGCACATTGGGGTTTAGATAGAATTTTTAGAATATATAGTCTAATGATATAATTGAGAGGGGGGGTTGATTCAATTATCCAATTAATATAACAATTATCAACCTTAAAAAAACTTAACCATATGAGTAATAAAATGAAACCACAACAAGATACTCATACACAATAACACTAGATATGTTAACTAGGGAAAACCTTGATGAGAGGGAAAACCCTGGTGGGGATGATATCCACAAGATGATGTACTAATATAAATATTCCTTATTAGAAGATGGACCTTGTTAGGAGTCTATGAGTCTATGAATACACTTGGTACATATGAGTCCCTATTAGGAGACTTTAAATCCCTATTAGGATTTTAGAACCCTATTAGGAATTGTGCCAACCCTATTAGGAGTTGTGTAAAACAACTAGACCCACTTCCAAAATAGTTTCAAGGGAAAGACCAATGAACCCAATATCCAAATGATCTCTTGATTATTCCTTGCAGAATAATAGAATGGTATTGTACTATTCCTTCCTCTTTCTTTTTCTTGTCAACCAGACCTATGCTCCTTCTAATCTTTTTCCAAATCACAAATATCGCATCCAATAATCTCTTAGAGCACATACTTGCATTCATTAAGCACTTTGCTCCTTTTTGCAGTTTCCACTTCATACAATGATCACAATACTTGAACACACATTACACTTAAGGAAAACATCTTTCCTTTATATCATATCAAGTAATAATAATTCCTTGAGTTAGTCTTGAGGCTTTCCCAATTAATTATACTACAATAATTAATTAATTACAATTAAAATAGTACTGTTAGCTAACAATCTATACAAAACATCACACGTGCATGCTAGGGCTTGCACACTCACTAAAATCATTAGATGATTGTCCTTTGTTGCTACTTGACTGCAAATCTTCTCATTACATCTAAGATATGAGATAGCCAACAAACATCAGAAACTGCTTTCCTAATACTCTATCTCTAAACTGCTCTCTATAAATTAGGTACAACTTTTGTACATCTTTGACTTAGACTTTGCACACTTGACCATGGCATTAGGACACTATGCTAAACATGTCCGTAAGTACACACATTACCAAAAAATCAAACCACTATCCATACCATCAAGATCTCTATCTACTACTTAGCTAGTCTTTAAAGAAACTGTGCTATGTTGCATCAATGACAAACACAATCATGAATGCAACATGTCAATACTCTCCAATGCTTAGGATAGTCCCAAAAGTAGTATCATCAACATTCATGCCAAGAATATCCTCCTTTGGTATTGTTGGCAACATAGATAAAAGAAAACTAAGTTCCAAGAATACCAAACAATGTTCTGCTACTACTACTTCTACTACTACTGTTGTTGGTTGGATCAACCTAGGAAAGGATAGTCACAGTTATGAAGAGCTCTATGTTATTTTTTTTTTAATGAAAATATTTTAGATATGATCATCCTTTTCAGTAGAATAAGTGGGGAATGAGAAACCTAAGGAATTTCAAGATTGGATTCTCTTGTACATCAATAATATCACCAATAGAAAATAATTTATCAATTGGGAGAAAGAATAGTGATGCCCTTCATCATTAGTTGACTAAATTCAATATGAATAAGGGGTTCTACAGTCCTCATACCTTATGTATGAAATTTCTAGTATGAAGTCATGACCTGGACTCAATCCACATGGAGAATACAATGTGGCTATGCAAATCTATAATTACTATCCCTAGTTGCAATTGAAATAAATCAATATACACTTCCATAGGGAAAACAATTCTTTTTCTATGCTCATAGCTAGGGAGCTATAAGGAGATATAGGACCATGAATTTCTCCTAAAGAATCCCTTCTCATTAATACTTATGGTATCTTCTTCATATAATATCCCTAGTTCACCTACATTTGCATTGGATGATTTTAAGATTATCCTCTTATGTTGCCTCATTTTGTAGATGAAAAATTGGTACTTTTAGAAGTTTGTAGGTAGACTGGTCAGGTAAAAAAAAAGTGCAAGAACAAAAGATCCATTCATTTCCCAATCGGTATTGGACACTATAGTTGTCTTTCTTGCTCAAATGTCCAAAATATTGAAAGATCTATGGTGAAGATAACTTTGAAGTCTTTTCAAAGTCATTTCCCATTTGATAGCAATGGGTATGCTAAAAACAACCTGATACTAGGACATGGCTATCTTCATTTTCCTATGATTGAAGATTATTGGGAAAACTATGAGAATGACTTTGAGGTGAGAAAAAGAGAGTGGATGAGATTTATAGTGCAAAAAAGGAAGATGGGGTGGGCTGTGAAAAGCACAAAGGAAGATGGGTCAAATCTAATTGGTCCTTTCTTCTTTGAATGAATACAACTATTAGAATTACCATATATCAATTAGTCTTTACTAGAATTTAAAGATCTAAATGAGAAGACCTTCTTTTTGATTCAATGAACAAAGAATTGGTTAAGAAGTAAAACCAAAGAAGCCAGAACCACTAGGTTGAAAGGGAAAAATAATGCGACGAAAAATAATAGCTTGCAAGAAAGTATGTCCAATTTAGTCATTCCATTTTCCCTACCTACTACTTCTAGTTTTTTATATGGTGCACAAGGTAGAGGTGATGGTGAAGATCCAAATAGAAGAATTGATCTAGTTTCAACATGTGAGCTCAATGAAGCCACTAGGAAGAAAATGTCAAAACCCAAAGAGAAATATTTAAATCTAATCCATAAAATGATAGACGAAGCTCCTAAGATGAATGTTTTACCATCATCATTCCTAGATGAAATGATTCAAACCATAGAATCTCCTATATAGTCTTCATCTCTTAAAAGTGTGGAATGGACTCAAGAAGTGGAAATTGTGGAGAATATAAATAACTAGGATTTTGCACCTATAGTCCAACATGTTTCTTCAATGACCGATTCTGTTGATATTATAGTCATGTTTGTTATTAGTGCAACACACTTATTTAGATAGATAGTATCTACCAAGATTATTATACAATTAATAATATTAACCAAGAATTTTAGGCTTTACAAAGTTCTACAGTTGCTACTGAGTTCAAGCAACAATATTTAGTTTGTGCTGAGTAGTTTCTACCATAATGGTGATAAAAAATGTAAATTGATCTTCTTAGTGTTTACCAAGTTCCTTAGTGCAAATCGAGTTGTGCAGTGCTTACCAAGTTCACAGTTACAGTGATGTGAATCTAGTGTTCACTAAGCCACTCAGTGTCAAAAAAGTGATTTAGTTTATACTAAGCTCATTGTGATAGCATTGACCGAGCTATGTAGTGTGAATCAAGTGATTCAGTTTATATGCTGAGTTTCACAGTATTCACCGAGTCACTAGTGTAGACTGAGTTCAGACTACTTGGAAGTGATTATTATGGACCAAACTTCTATGTCTACCAAATCCGTGATGATGCAAGCATTGATAGTAGATGCCAAGTATAAGAAGTTCACCGAGCTAGTCTTCAAAAATTGAGTTCTTGTAGTTGGGCCAACTGTATTGTAGTTGATTTTGTTGATTTGTAAATTAGATTGGTATATATGTAATGCATTGTATCACATCCAATAAGAAGGATATATCAAATGTAACTAGAAGAGAATATAAGAAGTGCAAAATAAAAAGGCTACAATAGTATAAGGAGTAGCAAAGATTTATCTATCACATCAAGGTGATCATTACACTCAAAGGTATCTCATTCAAAAAACCAAGTTGCAAATCAGAGATTAGCCACTGTTTCATCCTAACAGGTGGACCAATTAAATCCTTTCACAAGGTAGACTTAACAGTCTTTTGTAAATCTCTTTACAAAATGCATACTTTATTGTATGTTCATAAATCCTTTTGCAAGGTGGACCTAACAGTCCTTATTGCTCCTAATAGAGTAGATCATTAGAAGTGATCATTTTAAGTCTTAATAGGCCAACTTTATACTGTAGTACTAAAGCTTGTGGGTATTATCCCCACCCCAATTTTACTTTCTATTTGGAAGATTTTTGGGTCACCATATTGTGTGTCAAAGTGTTATGAATGTTTTAATTCTTTTAGTTTTTCATTAATGCAATTAAATTAGAATTCACATGAAAAATTAATTGGTGAGATAAAGGATTAACTTTTATAGGTTACTGATTCACCCCTCTCCTCTCAGTAACTTAGCCTATCATATATATTTCTAACAATTTGTATAAGAGCTTTGTGGTTCTCAAGAAAGAAGTTCAACAACTTGAGAAAAGATCAGAGGCTATGGAGGTATTCAGACTTGACAATGAAAAGTTGGATTTGGAATTGGCTATTGAACAACTCAAAAAAGCAAAGGAGCAACTCTCTCAATCCTTAAAAAGAAGAAAAGATCTTGCAATCTAGATGGATGACACACTCTACATTGAAGAAATAATTGAAGACATCTATTCAAAAAGAAATTCAAATGAAGCTAATGAAGCAATCAAAGAACTATTGGAAAAGAATAATATACTTCAAGAAGAAGTAAGAAATTTGAGAAAAGAGCAAGAAATCTAGTCAATAAGATTATGTGAAGTCATGGAAGAGAAAAATAAGATAAAATAAGAGATAGAAGGAAAGAACAATGAAATTCAACACCTATCCCTTCAATAGGTAGACTTCATTGATCAGCTCACCAATGCAAATGAAGAAATCATGAATGTAAGATTAGAAAATGAAAACTTTCAGAATGATCTAAACAATAAAAAGGAAACCAATGAGATGATGATAAAATCTCAAACAAACATGGATAAACTAAACGAGAAAATATAATACAAACAAAAACAAAAAGAGGGAATTGGATATAACAAAGAAGGTGAATCATCCAAGCAAGGAGCTCAAGAGAATCAAAGATCTACTTGCATTCACTATGATAAGATAGGTCATGCATCAAAAAAATGTTGGAGCAATGGGAAAGATAAATTCAATGGAAAATACTACAATTGCAATCAACATGGTCATAGAGCTAATGAATGCAAAGAGAAACCTTAGTTTGAAGGTGAGAGTCACAAATGCAAGAAGCATGGGCAAAAATCTTCAGATGCAAAACTAAGATATTGAACCTAGCAGAATAGATTGTAAAAGCTATATTTGGTTGGGACTATATCACTTCATGCAAATGTCATTATTGTGGAGAATTTGGACACATTTGAATAAATTGTGTAAAACATCACATGAGAACAAGGGACACCACCAAAAGATGTTTTATTTGTATAGAACTTCGTCATCTTGCCAAAAATTGTATGAATATTGGAAGTATTGAAGATGAAAAGAAGGAAAAAGATGATAACATCAAAAAGCAGATGAGATAGTAATGGATTCCAAAATCTACTAATAATGGAAGTTCAAGCAATGATCAACATGTCACTCAAGAATTGGGTGACTCAAGCATTTCCACTTAATCTCTTGCAAGGAGAATTGGAACTAGGATTCAAAAGAAAACATCTCATATCAGTTCTAATAAATGTAATGAAAGATCCATACCAACATTCAAGATGCAAAGGGATCACCGAGCATTAGAGAAGATGCCGATCTTTATTGAGTGAGGTTGGGTTGCATACCTTACTGAGCAAGGTTAGGAGTTACTCATCCTATTATGTGGACATCGAGCGGTGGATGTTCCTCTTGAGCATTTAATGTAGGCCGAATGGAAGATAGTCTATCATTTGAGCAAATGATCATACTAGGCATTTATGGAAATTGAAAGGCAAAATTTTACAAAAATGTGAAATCAAATTCATTTGTTACTGTGAACTTTCTAGAGCTATTTTAGTTCATCCGAGTGATTTGAGTGAATTACTATTGGAAATTTTCATGTCTTTGAAAACCCTACTAAGCAAATGGCATCCTCTAGTAGCAAGGCTAAGAAAGGGTCAAAGATGTTAGTTCAAGGCATGGAATGGAAGGCACTAGACTTTAAGTTGACTCTAGCTGTCATGAAAACCCTAGATCCAACTAGAGCACAATCAAAAATTCCATCCAAGGTACTTTTGATTAATGATATTCAATCACCTTTTTGATGTGCTATTCAAGATATTGGAACCTTGGAAATGGATGAGTACTTGAGAGAATTGTGTGTGAATGGTGACTTAAAACTAGAGCATCAAAACCTTGAAGCGAAGGGTTTGATTCACCTTCAACACATGCCACAAGATTTTTAGATTAAATGGATGAGATTTATTCTCAGTCGTGTGCATAATGGTCAGTTGTGGTTGGAGAAACCTATTGTGATAATGAAGAAGATGATCCATAGGATCACTAGTCTTCCAATGTTGGTCAAGGCAAAGATGGCCAAGACCCTAAGTTGGGTCAAGCTAGAAAAGAAAACCCTAACCGAGTGGGATGGAAGGGGAATGAGGATCATTTGTGTTATGGATATGGAATTGAAGTTTGAGATACATATCATTGCACATAAGATATACAACTTGAGTAGACTCAACAATGTATCATGTGAAGCTGTACATCTCGCATATAAAGTGTTCAAGAATAATATGTCACTTGACCTTTTTGAGTTGATGCTGAATTAGTTCAACCAATATATGGAGAGCATAATAACTTCAAAGAACAATCGTTGTAAGTTTGGTTCACTCTTTTCTATGTTAGTATTATGCATAACTACTTTGATGTAGTCAAGGGCAAGATGAATAACAAATTTAGGATACCAAAGAAGCTTGTCGATGACTATAAAGATTATATTTGTTTCATGGGTGATAGTGATAAAGTGAACATACAAGTAGTTAGATTGAGAATTATATGGGTCAAGCCTTTAGGTTATGAGTTTAACATTACTGAAATGAAGGACATTATTAAAGCACTGTTAAATGAGCCTATTGACCCAAAAGCTACATACTTTGGCACTTTTGATGAAGCAAAAGAAAGAATAGAACCCAAAATAAAACTCCCTCAGGCAGTCAACAAAGGAAAGAAGAGGATTGCAAAATTGAAAACTAGCTCCACTCTTCTATTGAATGAAGGTAAATGTGATGACATTGAGGAAGATGAAGTAGAAAATGAAGAGAAGTTGGAGGAAGAGGAGCCAATAAAGAAGAAAGGTAAGGTTATTATAACCAAACCTGCAAAACCATCTATAGTAGTGATCACAAGGAGGGCATCCAGGAAGAAACAAGGAGGAGATGTAATCTTCAAAAGGTCACCTCCCTCATTTGAAGAAAAGTTGAAGGAAATAGACACTAGAGCTGGTATGGAAAATTTCAAGTCAATAAGGTATGAAATAATATTTGTAGAGGAACAATAGAAAACTAAAGACATGGTTATGTCTAAGATGGGAAAATGGAAATATTCTCTAGACCACCTTGTTTAGCAGATTTTGAATGAATTGATGGAGAAAGTTAAGCCAAGATGGGAACAAGACAAGAAAACTACAAGAAACATATATGAGTAGACCCTGATGAAACTCATACCGAGCTTGAATAATAAATAAGTTAATGAGTCCATCAAGAAGAATGAAGAGAAACTTACCTTGAAGTTTAAAAATTGTCTAATATTAATCAATGACATTAAACATGTAGTGAAGAATGCTACCAACACATGAAAGAATATCTATAATCTTCATAAGAAGAGCGATTTTTTTGTTAATGTTAGTGATAAGGATGATGATGATGATGATGGTGATGATGATAAGGATGAAGAAGGAAATAACATGATGAAGAGGAAACAAACAATGACAATTTAGATGATGAGAAACAGGAAAAGGAAGCTACTAAGGAAGATCCACCTAAAGTTTAGAACATTGAGGAGATAGACCTAGAGAAGATTGCAGCAGTGTTTATAGCCTCACTTCCTCATTCTCCAAGAAAAGCATTGAAAACATCAAGCTCAAAGAAAGCTATTGCAAAATTGATTGTGTTAAACATTGCAAGTATAAGCACTCAATCAATCTTTGCACCTGGTTAGCTTAGCATTTCATTGACAGAAGTGACAAGCACTTCATCTACTAAGCAATCAACACTTCCTCCTCCATTAGTTTTGGTTACACAAGGTATTTCTTCAATAAGTGCAGTATCTACTTTTTTTTCTACTCCTACTATTTCTACCATTATTTCTATTCTGAGCATGCCATTAATAAGTATAAAGATAGTTGAGACCAAGCCTCAACAAAGTAAATTTTTTTTGAGTAAAGACAAAGAGAAGGAAGATGAAATTAATCTTGATGAGGAGATAGTTATCCCTAGTTGGGATATCTCCAATCTTAATCCTGATCAAATGCATATATTTGGAGAACTTCTTCAAAAGAAATCTAAGCAATAGGGGCTTAGAAGAAAGGAATACAGAATTTCAAGTGATTGAAGATTCAAAGAATATTCTAACAAAGGCACTCAACATAGAGTTTGACACTTCTCAACCAATTTTGCCTCAATTGAAAGAGGTAGTCAAGAAATTCAATGAACATTTATATGGATAGGAGAAATTGTTGCAAAGAGAAGAGAAGAAATTTGAGAATAAAGTTTTTGAGATAATTGCACAAAAGATTGCAATTCATCAAGTAGACTTATCTACTATTCTATGCTCATTGGAGACCTCTTGCAACAATGTGACCTCCTAATTCGGTAAACTCTATGATACTTCAAATTTCACCAAAGAAATTAAAGATAAACTTTCTAAAATTGATGAAGATCTAAAAGCAAGTGCACAATAGTTGCAACTTAACCCAAGTTATAGCTCTGCCCACTATACAAAGATAAGATTCTTAACTAATATGTAGGAAGAATTACTAAGAGAAGAAGCCAGAACAAGAGCTACATTGGTAAGCATACATGGCACGATTCTTCAGAACATGAATGCATTGTAAAAACATATTACACATGCTAAAATGCTCATCCATGATAACAACTTCTCAATTGTAGATCACATGATAGAACTTTCAGGAGAAGTCCAGGTTGCATTGCACACATGCAAGGTGTTGCAAGAAAATTGGGACAAGACAATGGGACTGATTCTAAAAGAACATTCAAATTTCTTGTCACATTTTGGCATTACCATATAGTATATAGCATACATCTTTGGAAATAATGTCAAAAAAGGGGACTACTTGGAAGTGACAAGTATGGATCAAGCTTCTACATCTACGAAATGCATGATGATGCCAAGCATTGATAGTGGATGTCAAGTATCAGAACCTCACTAAGCTAGTCTTTAGAATCTGAGTTCCTACAATTGGGTTGACTTTGTTTATTTTGTGTAAACTTGTATTGTAACAAACTTTGTTGATTTGTAAATTAGATTGGTATATATGTAATGTATTGTATCACATCCAATAAGAAGGATATATGGAATGTAACTAGAAGAGAAGAGTAGAAGTGTGAAATAAAAAGGCTACAACAGTATAAGGAGAAACGAAGATTTATCTATCACAACAAGGTGATCATTACACTCAAAGGTATCTCATTTAGCAAACCAAGTTGCATATCAAAGATCAGCTTCATCCTAACAGGTGGATTAGTTAAATCTTTTCACAAGTTAGACTTAATAGTCTTTTGTAAATCTCTTTACCAAGTGCATACTTTATTGTATGTTTGTAAATCCTTTTGCAAGGTGGACCCAACAGTCCTTATTGCTCCTAATAGGGCAAATCATCAAAAGTGATCATTATAAGCCTTAACAGGCCAACTTTATACAGTAGTACTAAAGCTTGTGGGTATCACCCCCAGCCTAGATTTACTTTCTATTTGGAAGGTTTTTGGGTCACCATATTGTGTTTCAAAGTGTTATGGATGTTTTAATGCTTTCAATTTTTCATGCATGCAATTAAATTAGAATTCACATGAAGAATTACTTGATGAGATAAAGGATTAAGTTTTATATGTTATAGATTCACCCCTCCCCTCCCAGGTAACTTAGTCTATATAGTATATATTTCCAACATGATTCATCTATCACTATCTCAACATCTTCATTATGAAAAAAGTTTGGATAGAAAGAAGAAAAGAATGGTCCAATTGGAAGCACCAAAATTATATTCTATAGTTGATCTAGTGCATAAAGGTATGAAAGTAAAAAAAACTAGAATAGATTTGAGACTAGTGGTGAATCCTACCTCAGAAAACCTATTCTTTGAGATTGCACAACCAATCATAGAGAAGAACATGGACAAGGTGGGTGAAGATGATTTTAACATAACTAAAGTACATTTGGGTTGAACTACTCATGAGGGTAGAGAGCATAATTTCTAGCTGTCAGCTGCTATCGAAATCAAATAGTTAAAAAGAGATAAGCAAGTTAAAAATCAGCTCAAGCATCAAGTTTGAACCCTTTCTTCATGCATAAAATCAATGGTAGGTGATTCACTCCCAAATCCTAGTGCTTCTATAGAAATTATAAAAGATCCCAAGAAGATGTTTGATGAAGATGTCAATAAAAACATAGGAGACTGCCAGGCATATGACAAGATGGTAAAATTATGGATAAAATGCATGAAGGAAAAAACCTCAAGCCTATTTTAGGAGATAAAGGTCACATATGCTAAGCAAAATCACATACTACAAAACATTGAAAAAGAGTTGGAAACTCTTAAGGGACAAAAATCATTCTAGAGAGAAATTGATGGTAATTTAATAAATATTAAAGGAATGGACAATGATATAGTTAGATCTTTGAAATTGATCACAACTAATGAAGAAGATAAAATTGACATATGGCTGGATAATATCAAATGGATGCATGATAACATGTATCAGAAATTGAGTGAAGAATATAAGTTCCTAAAAACTTGCAAACTATTAAAAAGGAAAGCCTTGGGTTATATACCAATAATTGTGGAAGGTATTCCTATTAGCAAACATACTTAGGATCTAGATGTAATGTCCCGCTCGGGAACCCAAGAAAAATAAACCTAACATGTTACAATGTTTACTGAACTATATATTTTTTAAAAGTTTACAAAACATCAAGATAACATTAATGCGGACGCAACATGAACATACACATCAAATACACATTACAAATTATAGATATAGTTTCAATTTCTCAAGGGTTCCTTTACGTTGAGTCACATTTAATAATTTTAAATTAATTAGTTTAAGTTCCAAGTACAATGCCACGTGATCATAAGGAAATGACAGATACATAATCAAATAAGCAAAGCATAAGTATATCTAATACAATGAAAGTACATCCAATTAATAACATCCATTGCACATGTCGCACGATATGTGAGAATAGATACAATACATCATAATACATGATAACATATATACATCAATTAAAAATAAGTCTCTGAGATAAGAAATAAGAATGATAAAGGTACATCTTTTGCAACGAACATCCAACAGCTATCAATGTGAAGGGGAACCCAAATGGTAAGAAGACACTACCTCCCGACCACGTGGTTACCTAGTCAGGCTTCCACTCCCACTGTGCAGGGAAGATAATGAATGATCCACATACGGCTAATCAAACATAAAACATTCCTAGGCAAGGTACCCCTAATAGCCAAAACTACCTCAAAGGTAACACATGCTACTCAAGAAGATAAAATAATCCAAAAGTAAGAACACTCATCCAATACCAACTCCACATAACCAACCATCATACACGAACCAAGTATAAACCAAATACCAAGATCATAAGATAAAGTCAATGAAAGATATCCTCCTCAAGTCAATAACCACATGTCAAAAGTACATCATCCATGAATCACCAATCATCATCAATGAAAGTAATAACCACAATAAACACATCGAACAATAAGTACACCACATCCAACAATAAGTATACCACCAAAGGTACACATAATCTACAAAGGAGACTCAGGCTACATACTAGGGAGTGTCATCACATGGCTGCTTGCGTTACCCTGGACCGATCTCTAATAGACCCCGGACCCTCAAGCGTTGAGTTACCTTGGACTGGTTACTCTGAACTTCGAACCCTCAACATCACACATGTGGAAAGCAGAAAGCCCTCTCAAGAAGACGAGGCACTCATCCCATTCCCATCCTTAGTCTATACAAGCACTGAAGGCATGGGTAGATCAAATATCTCTAACTTATCTTTTTTAGTGTGTTTTCCCCCCAAAATTTTTTAATTACTAGATTATCACTTATTACATAACTTGCATTAGGTTACCCTGGCACTGACCACTTTGGGTCCCAGACCCCTACTGCAAGCCACTCCCAAGTCACGTACCTAGACAACCTCTCCTAAGCACATAAAAATATAGTTGTGTCCCATACCACAACAACCATAAAGATCAAACTCGGTTTCTTAATAGGCAACCTCATAATAGGATGGTTCTCCCACCCAAGTACACATAACTGCTCCATAAAGTAAACCTCATAAATATAACTTCAATTTGAATCACAAGACATATCATGACATCCAGCCACATAAATGGTAAAAAAGAAATTTCATAAAATCTCTGGTGTACATCCTAGACTGGTCAACACCTAATTGACTCCAAAATCCAAAAGCATAAATATTACAAGCAAACAATACAGTTCATAGTTGGGTTTGATTTGAAAAGACACCATAGAGTCAAAAATAACGTTTTCAATTTACATTTTAAATGAATGTTTAAGTGTATAAGATTCTCAGTTTATTAAGGTCGTTATTATCGATAATTTAAATAAGTTCAATACTTGATTCAAATATCTTTCTTTTATTAATTAACCTTAGTTAAATAGGACTTTAACTAAGTTAATTAATACACATATATTAAAACAAAACCCAATCTAAAACCATTTAATTATTATTTACTAAATAATATTAATGACAATACTTATCGATTAATTATAAAAATTATAAATTTTAATAACGTTTATTTATCAAATTCATTAATTAAAAATTCGCTAAATTTAATTATAATTTAATAATAAAATTTTAATAATTAACAATATAAATTTATTAACAAATTATTACTAATTAATAATATAAATTTAATTTCATTAAAAAAATTATAAACTTCTTTTAAAAAAAAAGATTTTAAATATATTGCAATATAATCTAATATTGAAAAGCGCATTGCTTATTAAAGCAAGCGCAAGCCTTTTTTTTAAGCCAATGCTGCCGTGCGGCAGGCCTGTTGACACAGGGCCTTCGGCACCTCATCTGCACAGTACCTGCGTTAGCAGAGACTACTGACGACTGTACGTTGCAGGTGGTGGGGGGCGTAAACCCCATAACATTTTTTTTTTCTTTAATATATAAAATTTTGTTTTTTAATAAAGAAACTTACTTATTATAAATCTTTTTCAAAATTTTTATAATTATATTTTATAAATATAAATTTATGCAAAGTTTAATAAAACTAATAAAACTTTCCTTTCCAAAAACTGTTTAAATATATACATATTTTTTTTAATAACATGTACATTATTACACTGATAGGAAAACCACATTTAACCATTCAATTTTCTAATGCAAAGTTTTCTTTTTATTTCAAACTTTTTCCCAAATTAATTTTCATTCTTAAAATCTATTTAGAGAGTACGTTTATCTTTTAAATCTCAAGCTTGATTTCAATGTCCTATGGATTCTCGTATTTAACTAATTTCCTATTCAAATATGATCCTTTAAAATAAACTAAACAAAGTATTCATCTAAGCCATGTACAGATATTTCTCAAACAAGAACAATATTGTATACCAGAAAAGCAACACATGCAAAAGACACGGAGCAAATAGAAACTTCGAGAGTGAAAGCCACTATACAATCAAGCCACGAGATCCTACCTGGATCTGATGCTAACCTCTGACAATTAGATGCAATATCCTACCACAAGAAAAATCTTTCAAGCCACGTAAAATTCTTTTCTTTCCAAACCCTTCGAGTTGCTCTCCATAAACTTGTGTGTGCAATAATGACCCGAAAACCCCTAATGTAGAACTAATTACCTTTTAGGGTTTCTGTCACCACCACTTCTAAAATTATAATTATTTTATTTAATTAATTCTTTAACACACAATTAATTCACTTTTTAATTAAAATATTATTTTATTATTCCTTTCATGCACTTTAAGTGAATTATTAAATTACTTTATTTAATTTTCCACTTGACTTGACTTTAAATTAATTTATTAACTTTTAAAATCTCATGTGCACTTAAAAATATCTTTATTAAGTTCACATATTTAATCTTTTTAATTAATTTCCTATATTACACTCTCATGTAGGCATCATGCAAACTTGAATCCTTTCTCTAATTTAATATATTTCAACTTCTTAATTTATTTTTGAATGTTTTAATTTGATAATTATTTATTAACTTAAATAATAATAATATTTAGCATTTATTTAAAAATAAACTCTAAATATATTATTATTAAATTAAATAAATATTATCACGTTCTAATTTGTTTCTTATAACTCTTCTCTTCAAATTCAATTCTTTATATTTAATTAATTTCTCAATTAATTAAATATAATTAAATATTAAAGTTTCATAATAATTTTCTATTAAATTAAATCATTAATTTAATCTTTTAATTAGACTTAGTTAACAGAAAATTCATCAAAGACTCACAAAACAACATACGCACAAAATACTCACGGGTTTAAAAAGGGTAGACAGTCTGTTACGAGTCCTCCTTGCAGGACAAGTATTTTAGGCTATGGCTAGGATTGGACCTGATCATTATCTTCCCATTCTCACCATTTGAGTATTTGTAATAGGGCGCACTCATCTTGGCAATTCAGGGAAGTCGATGCCCGGTACCTGCATCCTGCATAAAAGACAAGCATGTACATGTATATAATATATCTAAACTAAAAAAATAATGGCGGGGAGTGGTTCATCATGTAGATCTTGACTAGCATGTGACTATGACTCCCTCCCTTAACCACATCAAACACGTCAGACAGAAAGATAAAATAAACACGCACACCATACACATGCAAGTATGCGGTAAGTATCGTAAAAATCACAAGTCTAACATCAAATGCGTACATATAATAATACATCTCTATCAATACAACATAATCATCATTAAAGACATCATGTTAACATTTTTATGAAAGAAACCACATTTACTAACTAGGAATCATCAAAACATCATTAACGTCATGTGAAATGAAATCAACTAAACAATTATAACCGATATATTTGTAATTCAAAACATGAAATAATATCATAATATTGTAAATTCAATATCTCTAAAACTAATCAATGCATAAAATCAGCCTAAGGAATTTGACAATGATAACAAAAATGCGAACTAGGGGCAGGCACTACATCCACCCCCCCTAGAATTAGGCTTACTCCTAGAAGCCCATTACAAAGAAACATGAATCAACACAAAACTAATGTCCACGATCAGGGCAATTGGTCGCTCTATGACCATATTGTCCAAAAAAGTAACAATCTCCACTAAAGACTCTCTGAGCTCCAGGTGCACGCAACTAATCAAAACTACCAACACTAGCATCCTAACTGAGAGTTTGAGGAACTCGATCCAACCTGTTGCGCATACTATGCTTCCAATTGCGATAGTTCCCTGACTGTGAACCACCACTGTTACCATGGAAGAAATTCCTTCCTGGCTTCTCTTGATTACCCTTAGAGAAGTTAGGAGAATTTCTAGAACTTCCAACTCCTTGAGACTGGTTATCCCTCAATGCTCCTGAATAAAGTGCCCCTCTAGCCTGTACACTTGGTAGGCCACCTTGACTCGAAGTCACACTCATCTCAACCAAAGTAGCTCGCAATATAGCATCCTTAAGGGTTTTAGGTTGGAAAACCTTAACACCCCCAATGATGTTAGCATTAAGTCCTCTAATGAAATGTTGGACCATCAATGGTGAGCTATCACTAATTCTTGCATAAGACATAAGCTCGAAGAACTTACGCTCATACTCCACCACATTCTTAGTACCTTGTCTCAAGTCATGAAACTCATAATTTGCCCTCTAAAGTTGCCACTGCTCTGATAGAAATCGCTCATGGAAGTGTTCATGGAACAACTCCCATGTGACAGTCTGCATATTTATCCCAAGTTTCTTCTCCTCCATATTCCACCAAATTGCTGCAAAGTGCTCTAAATGGGTGACGACATATCTTGCTTTGAAATTGGAGTCAAAGTCTTGCATGAAAAAATATCTATCTAGTGCAATCAACCAATTCTCAGCATCATATCCAGTACCTTCTCCATTAAAAGGTTTGATCTTGACCTGTAATAGGTCCTTCATCTGGATGGACTGGCTAGACTGCCTTATGTTCTCTAGGCTCCTCCCTCTAGGACTCATGGACCTATCTCTATCTCCATGCTCTAAATTATGAGCTCTATCTTGCAAGGGTAGTTGTGCTAGGATCTCCTTGACCAAGTCTCTAGTAACCGATCCTTCTATCTCAGCGTGTTGCTTAACACTATCATCCTCTCTAGCCTCTTCCTGAATAGGGTCCCCTGAATGGACCAAGGAAGGAATATGGGGACTAACTCTCCCATGACTTCTACCACGTCCTGAGCTATGACCCCTAGCAATGGATCTAGAACCAGAAGTCATCTCTCCTACAACACCCAAACACAACAATGACATCTAAGAATCCATCATAACCATAAGGTCATAACTTATCGACATAAAACAATAATCTAAAAAGTTTATAAGTTTTCTAGTTCCATGTTAAGAATTTGTATCATTTCAAAGTTTGTTGTTCAACAGTTTGGTTTCAAGTTTGATGTCAGTATAAGTTTGTCATTTAAATAAGTTGCAAGTTTACTAATTGCTCAAGTGATGGCGCACATAATGCCCAGAGTTCCCAATGTTGAAATTCAGGCTCTGATACCAGATGTAACGCCCTGCTCAGGAACCCAAGAAAAATAAACATAACATGTTACAATGTTTACTGAACTATATTTTTTTTAAAGTTTAAACAACATCAAGATAACATTAATGCGGAAGCAACATGAACATACACATCAAATACACATTAGCAATTATAGATATAGTTTCAATTTCTCAAGGATTCCTTTACGTTGAGTCACATTTAATAATTTTAAATTAATTAGTTTAAGTTCCAAGTACAATGCCACGTGATCATAAGGAAATGATAGATACATAATCACATAAGCAAAGCATAAGTATATCTAATACAATGAAAGTACATCCAATTAATAACATCCACTGCACATGTCGCAGGGTATGTGAGAATAGATACAATACATCATAATACATGATAACATATATACATCAATTGAAAAGAAGTCTCTAAGATAAGAAATAAGAATGATAAAGGTACATCTTTTGCAACGAACATCCAATAACTATCAATGTGAAGGGGAACCCAAATGGTAAGAAGACACTACCTCCCGACCACGTGGTTACCTAGTCAGGCTTCCACTCTCACCGTGCAGGAAGATAATGAATGATCCACATACGGTTAATCAAACATAAAACTACCAAAACTACCAAGGTACCCCTAATAGCCAAAACTACCTCAAAGGTAACACATGCTACTCAAGAAGATAAAATAATCCAAAAGTAAGAACACTCATCCAATACCAACTCCACACAACCAACCATCATACACGAACCAAGTATAAACCAAATACCAAGATCATAAGATAAAGTCAATGAAAGATATCCTCCTCAAGTCAATAACCGCATGTCAAAAGTACATCATCCATGAATCACCAATCATCATCAATGAAAGTAATAACCACAATAAACACATCCAACAATAAGCACACCACCAGAGGTACACATAATCTACAGAGGAGACTCAGGCTACATACTAGGGAGTGTCATCACATGGCTACTTGAGTTACCCTAGACCGATCTCTAACAGACCCCAGACCCTCAAGCGTTGAGTTACCCTGGACTGGTTACTCTGAACCCTAGACCCTCAACATCACACATGTGGAAAGCAGAAAGCCCTCTCAAGAAGACGAGGCACTCATCCCATTCCCATCCTTAGTCTATACAAGCACTCAAGACATGGGTAGATCAAATATCTCTAACTTATCTTTTTTAGTATGTTTCCCCCCAAAAGTTTTTAATTAGTAGATTATCACTTATTACATAACTTGCATTAGGTTACCTTGGCACTGACCACTTTGGGTCCCGGACCCCTACTACAAGCCACTTCCATGTCACGTACCTAGACAACCTCTCCTAAGCACATAAAAATACAGTTGTGTCCCATACCACAACAACCATAAAGATCAAACTCGGTTCCTTAACAGGCAACCTGATAATAGGATGGTTCTCTCACCCAAGTACACATAACTGCTCCATAAAGTAAACCTCATAAATATAACTTCAATTTGAATCATAAGACATATCATGACATCCAACCACATAAATGGTAAAAAAGAAATTCCATAAAACCTTTGGTGTACATCCTAGACTGGTCAACACCTAATCGACTCCAAAATCCAAAAGCATAAATATTACAAACAAACAATATAGTTCATAGTTGGGTTTGATTTGAAAAGACATCATAGAGTCCAAAATAACGTTTTCAATTTACATTTTAAATGAACGTTTAAGTGTATAAGATTCTCAGTTTATTAAGGTCGTTATTATCGATAATTTAAATAAGTGCAATACTTGATTCAAATATCTTTCTTTTATTAATTAACCTTAGTTAAATAGGACTTTAACAAAGTTAATTAATACAAATATATTTAAACAAAACCCATTCTAAAACCATTTAATTATTATTTACTAAATAATATTAATGACAATACTTATCGATTAATTATAAAAATTATAAATTTTAATAACGCTTATTTATCAAATTCATTAATAAAAAAATCGCTAAATTTAATTATAATTTAATAATAAAATTTTAATAATTAACAATATAAATTTATTAACAAATTATTACTAATTAATAATATAAATTTAATTTCATTTAAAACATTATAAACTTCTTTAAAAAAAAAATGATTTTAAATATATTGCAATATAATCTAATATTGAAAAGCGCATTGCTTATTAAAGCAAGCGCAAGCCTTTTTTTTAAAGCTGTACTGCCGTGCGGCAGGCCTGCTGACGCAGGGCCTGCGATAGCTCGTCTGTGCAGTACCTACGTTAGCAGAGACTATCGATGACTGTATGTCGCAGGTGGTGGGGGGTAAACCCCATAACAATTTTAATTTTTTTTTTTAATATATATAAAATTTTGTTTTTTAATAAAGAAACTTACTTATTATAAATCTTTTTGAAAATTTTTATAATTATATTTTATAAATATAAATTTATGCAAAGTTTAATAAAACTAATAAAACTTTCCTTTCCAAAATCTGTTTAAATATATACATTTTTTTTTTTAATAACATGTACATTATTACACTGATAGAAAAACCAAATTTAACCATTCAATTTTCTAATGCAAAGTTTTCTTTTTATTTCAAACTTTTTCCCAAATTAATTTTCGTTCTTAAAATCTATTTAGAGAGGACGTTTATCTTTTAAATCTCAAGCTTGATTTCAATGTCCTATGGATTCTCGTATTTAACTAATTTCTTATTCAAATATGATCCTCTAAAATAAAATCAACAAAGTATTCATTTAAGCCATGTACAGATATTTCTCAAAAAAGAACAATATTGTATACCAGAAAAGCAACACATGCAAAAGACACGAAGCAAATAGAAACTTGGAGAGTGAAACCCACTATACAATCAAGCCATGAGATCCTACCTAGATTTGATGCTAACCTCTGACAATTAGATGCAATATCCTACCGCAAGCAAAATCTTTCAAGCCACGTAAAATTCTTTTCTTTCCAAACCCTTCGAGTTGCTCTCCATAAACCTGTGTGTGCAATAATGACCCGAAAACCCCTAATATAGAACTAATTACCTTTTAGGGTTTTTGTGACCACCACTTCTAAAATTATAATTATTTTATTTAATTAATTCTTTAACACACAATTAATTTTCTTTTTAATTAAAATATTATTTTATTATTCCTTTCATGCACTTTAAGTGAATTATTAAATTACTTTATTTAATTTTC
Organism: Cupressus sempervirens; assembly: GCA_028749045.1. NCBI lineage: Eukaryota > Viridiplantae > Streptophyta > Pinopsida > Cupressales > Cupressaceae > Cupressus > Cupressus sempervirens. Next base: position 113,911,214 of record CM053789.1, on the reverse strand, counting down.
CACTTGACTTTACTTTAAATTAGTTTATTAACTTTTAAAATCTCATGTGCACTTAAAAATATCTTTATTAAGTTCACATATTTTATCTCTTTAATTAATTTCCTATATTATACTCTCATGTAGGCATCATGCGAACTTGAATCCTTTCTCTAATTTAATATCTTTTAACTTCTTAATTTATTTTTGAACGTTTTAATTTGATAATTATTTATTAACTTAAATAACAATAATATTTAGCATTTATTTAAAATTGAACTCTAAATATATTATTATTAAATTAAATAAATATTATCACGTTCTAATTTTATTCTTATAACTCTTATCTTCAAATTCAATTCTTTATATTTAATTAATTTTTCAATTAATTAAATACTAAAATGTCATAATAATTTTCCATTAAATTAAATCATTAATTTAATCTTTTAATTAGACTTAATTAACAGAAAATTCATCAAAGACTCACAAAACAGCATACGTACAAAATACTCATGGGTTTAAAAAGGGTAGACAGTCTGTTACAAGTCCTCATTGCAGGACACATATTTTAGGCTATGGCTAGGATTGGACCTGATCATTATCTTCCCATTCTCACCATTTGAGTATTTTTAATAGGGCACGCTCATCTTGGCAATTTAGGGAAGTCGATGCCCGGTACCTGCATCCTGCATAAAAGACGAGCATGTACATGTATATAATATATCTAAACTAAACAAATAATGGCGGGGAGTGGTTCATCATGTAGATCTTGACTAGCAGGTGACTACGACTCCCTCCCTTAACCACATCAAACACGTCAGACAGAAAGATAAAATAAACACACACACCATACACATGCAAGTATGGGGTAAGTATCATAAAAATCACAGGTCTAACATCAAATGCGTACATATAATAAAGAATCTCTATCAATACAACATAATCATCATTAAAGACATCATGTTAACATTTTTATGAAAGAAACCACATTTACTAACTAGGAATCATCAAAACATCATTAACGTCATGTGAAATGAAATCAACTAAACAATTATAACCGATATATTTGTAATTCAAAAATGAAATAATATCATAATATTGTAAATCCAGTATCTCTAAAACTAATCAATGCATAAAATCAGCCTAAGGAATTTGACAATGATAACAGAAATGCGAACTAGGGGCAGACACTACACTAGACATACCATCTATTTGGAATGCTTAGAATTAGAAATAAGCACCAAACTTGGTAGTAAGAAATGTTCAGATGTTGACATCATGATTAAATTGAGCACTCTCTTGGTGGCATTGGACTCTTGTATTTGAAACTTGTTAGGTTACACCCTAGAGTTCGATTAAATTAGGAAGAGCCATGATCTATGCAAGATGAAAATGCAGAGTGTGATCATCATAAAAAACAATATTTTGGAATAGGGAATCAAATCATTTAGATCATACAAGAAAAATTCGACTAAGCTACTCACAACACCTCTAGATCAAAGAGAAGGCATAGGATATATCAGTGATCACCATTGAAAGTTAAAAGTAGGAGTGTCTAAAGTTGTCTTAAATGTTTTGCTTGTATATTTTATAAAGAGCTCAACTTTAGCAACTATTTGGGTTTGGTCAATGCCTTAACCTTTTCCTAGTTATGGTTAAGAATTACTTTTAGAGTTGTAGAAGTTAGAATTGGTTACGAATTGGTTCTTTCGATTAGTCCAAACTCTAACTTTTTGAGTAGTTATGAACCGAAAAAGGTGGTTATGCTAGAATGTATTATAAATTCATGAATATCACATGTAATAGGGACATTTTGGATTGGAAAATGGAGGGACACTTATGTTGAAGTTTTGATAGAAAAGAATTTTTTGGAAAGTGCATACAATTTTTGCTCTTGTAATCATATAAAATTCCTTATGTTCTTGGTGCAAAGACATAAAAGGAAGTATATTTTATGTTCTCCTTTCTATAAATTTGAACTATTTAGGTGTTGATTCTTATTGTAATTGATGTTCTAATGGTATTGTGTGAATGAACTAATGCTAGCCTTCAAGCATAGTTCTTGATTGTTCTTGTTAGCAATTGAAGTTGATTTCAAAAGGCTTGAAAGTTGTTTGGTGCATTCATTTTCATATCTTTCTTCCTATCTTTCAAATTTTGAATACATCTTTACTTTAAAATCTAAATTACCTAAATTACAAGGGAGATGCCCCTCAAAATGCAAAGGAAGCTCAAATACAAAAGGCCTATCCAACTACTGAAGGAATTGATTTTCTGCACACATTTCCATTGGTCAAAATCATACTTTTCATAGTGACAAATCTATTTACCAACAAGTAGTAACAAATGATGCAAATTATGAACCAAAGTGAGAGACAAAAAAGGTTGTACAAATAAAAGGCTAGAGACATGAAAAACTAACATTGGATACATTGTTTTAGAAATGCAAGTTCCCAAGAATCATAGGACTTAATAAAATTGTTTGACAAAATCCTTTAGAGATAACATTATTTTCTCTTTCAAGTAGATGGTTAAAAATAGAATACCAAGCTTGTGAAAAGGGGTAACTTGTCTGTTGACAAGGAAGAAAAGTGAATTGTATTTTCTCAATAATTTTATAATGAATATTCTTCCATATAGTCAATGGACCCTTGGTCAACTAGTGAAGTTGAATGGTTCACAAAGAGCCCACCAGGGATCAAGTCTTGCTGAGTGCAAGGCTCCAACATCATAAGGGATGAGGCAGAGGTTTTAGGCATGAGTGGGCCCATATCAAGTCCCTTAGCTGAGTTGCCTCACATGTCTAAACCCTCCATCAAAAAATAAAAAAATCTTCCATATGAAAAATTGAGAGTAGTTCATTAAAAGGTTATATGTAAATTAAAGTAGCATAAAATGTAACAATTGAAATTGTAGGAATTATAGTTTACTTCTTGTCATAGACTCATTTTGAATGAATTCAATTTTTATATATAATAATTCAGATACTACTATTAATAGTTAGTATATTTATAGTTTTAACTTATTTCATGTCCACACATTCTTATGTATTGATTTTGATTTTATGTTTACCATTTTTTTATACATAGTAATTTTGGGTATTAAATTATTTTTAAAATAGTTTAAGAAGCATTTCAAATTATAGTGTCTTTGATTCATTTTAACTTATTGATCATTGAGAGTTTTTATTTTCTAATTCACACCTTATCACTCAAGAAATATGAATGAAAATTCACTATGATATCAACATGCTTATAAATAGCAGTAAATAGACATACTATTTATTCATTTTGTATATTTTATTATTCCTAAAAATAATCTTATTAAAAAGAATACATTTCTTCCATTAAAAAATATAATCTCTAAAATTCAAATTACCTATAATCTCTATAATTCGAATTACCACTAACAAGCTGATTTTATACTTTAAAATCCATCTGGTTCTTTATTCTCATACCATCAAAATATTAGTCCAATCATGTTCAAATCCAGAGCAGACAAAAATAGCAGACCCGGCTATTTTGGGAAATTTAAAGAAATGGGTTATTTCAAAATCAGAGGGGAAATGCATCATCGATGATATTAACAAAATAACAAGGAAATCTTACGCTCCAACTTTGAGAGCGCATCTAAATCAGACGCCAAGACACATTGAAGAGGCCAGGGTTAATATAGAGAACAACCAGAAAGATGAAGAATATAGAAAAATAGTAGGAGCACAAGATCGCTTCCCTCAGAGCCACGTCCTCCTCATTTTCCATCATGTCATCAAATACGGCACCAAAACTATCAGACGCCTCCGATTTCCCTTGCGTTATCATTGTCATGTAATTGTTATGAAATGGCGCCTCAGTGGACGTAGTAGAAGTACCTGCTGTCCGAGAGTGCGGGGGTTTCGATCCTGCGACCTCTGAAATCAAAATAAATTTGTATTTTAAATTATATTTGAGGACTTGGATGATGATGATAATTAGGGAACTTTCAAATCATACACTTTACAGTCAGTAGCTCCTTTGGAACACCTGGTGGATTAATTCTTATCAAAGATAAATAGAAAAATGAAAGAAATATTGAACAAGGCTAAAAATAGAAGAAAGGAAAAATAGAAAAATGGAAGAAATATTGAAAAAGGCCATGCTGTTGTTACGAAATGGCTCCTTAGTAGTAGTCATAGTGCAGGGGTTTCGATCCTGTGACCACTGAAAACAAAATAAATTTGCATTTAAGTAATATTTGAGGTGTACATTGCATGATGATTACTATGGAATTTCCTAAACATGCACTTTACATTGACTATAAGCTCGTCTGCAACACCTGGTGGATGAACTCTTATCAAAGAAAATAGAAAAATCAAAGAAATATTGAAGAGGGCTAAAAATAAAATAAAAGAACGGGGTACATATGAATGACGATTGCAAATTAGGAGAAGCACACAAGAAATTCAGCTTAATAAATGTTAAAGCAATATAAAACGGGTGGTCGCTGCAAAAAGAAATGTTGCTGCAGCAAATGCAATATATCATTTTAATTTCTATTGATCGACTGTTCGAAACACGCAAAATATCAAGTGAAGAAATATAAACCAGGGTGCGTAATGTCTGTGTCTCCCGCAGCAGCAACGCTTGTTCCAGCAGCCATTATCATCACCATTCCCATCATTGTTGCAAAGAAATGATCACGCCCTCTCTCAAATGCCATTTTTGTTAAGAAAAGGTCTAAAATATTGTCAATTTACGTAGAATGGATATAATTTTCAGAGAATGTAGTAGGTTTGATCTCATTGACGGAATTTATGCCTGCCCTTGTGATCAAAACCTAACGTTTTAGAGCTTAAGATATTCCTCTGTTGGTCTGGATAATTTGCTTTTACCGGTTTGCAGAGAATAATATCATTTTGGAACAATGATGGGTGGGAGTGAAATAAGATGGCTAAGATGAATGAAGACAACGCGCGTGGAGATAGGAGCGTATTGGAAAAATTGGAATGATGAATAAGACAGCTGAATAGTGGGCTCTTCAAACGAAGCAACAAACATATTCTCAATAATTGTCAAGAAGAATAAAATTCGTTGAACGTTGGAGGGAGAAGACGGTTGGAGTGGAACGTACTGAATGGTGCGAGGCCGTCATCATGAGAAGACAGGCAATGGTAATGTTAAGAATTGAAATATAAGGAAATGACTTACTTCTTATTGAATAATCTAGGCTTATAAATAGCCTTTACAATCTAAACTGAATGAGAAAAATAAGAGCATGTTGACTGTACGCTGACAGCTAATCAATGTGATAAGTGCAACAAGAAATGCTAAACAAGATCCGTAAAGACTAGGGCTTATTCAAACTGAAAGAAAAAACTAAATAGAACTCCTATTAGAAACCTAAACAGAACTCCTAACAGAAACCTAAACTTTCTCTTCATTCCCTCCCTTAAACTAGTTCCCAACCGCAACTAGTTTAAATCAGGAACTTGGCAAACTCCCAACTGAGTTCGAGACCTTTGAAACACATCCAAGGTGTGGGGCTTTGTCATCACATCTGCCAGCTAATCTTGTGTTCCATAACAAACCAACTCAATTGCTCCTTCTTGTGTGAGATCACGAAGAAAATGAAAGCGTACATCTATGTGCTTGCTTCGACCATGTAACACAAGGTTCTTTGATAGTTTAATTGTGGAACTATTGTCACAAAAGATTGTAGTACACTTGCTTTCCTCCAGACTCAGCTTCTCAAGTATCCTCTTCATCCAAATAGCTTGACTAGCACAAGCAGCTACAGCTACAAATTCTGCTTCAGTGGTTGACAGTGTGACTATAGGCTATTTTCTTGAGGACCAAGCAACAACTCCAGAACCAAACATGAAGACATAGCTTGATGTACTTTTCTTATCTACTACATCTCTTGCATAGTCGCTATCTACATAACCAACTAGACCTTTACACCCTCCCTTCTTGTAAAAAACTCCAAATCCAATGGTTCCTTTCAGGTACCTTAGTATTCTCTTGGTTGCCAACAAGTGCAACTCAGTTGGTTTAGCCATGTACCTACTAATCAAGCTTACTACAAACATCAAGTCCGGCCTCGTAGCTGTTAAGTACATGAGGCAACCCACCATCTGCTTAAACAAAGTCTCACCAACACTAACCCCATTCTCATCTTTAGAAAGTTTACAACTTGGAACAATGGGATTATGGACCGAATTGCTATTCTCCATCCTGAACCTCTTCAACACCTCCAAAGCATATTTTCTTTGGCAAATGTAACTTCCATTTGACCTCTACAACCCTTCTATCCTAAGAAAAAACCTCATTCTTCCCAAATCAGTCATATCAAACTCTCTCAAAATAGAATTCTTAAATTCAACAAACATAAAATCATCATTTCCAGTAAATATTAAATCATCTACATATAAACTGACAATGAGAATTTTACCTCCCTTATTTGTTTTAATGAACAAAGTATGTTCACTATAACACTTCTCGAATCCTTCACTTATGAAGTGTGCTTCAATACAACTGAACCAAGCTTGTGAAGCTTGTTTCAGTCCATAGAGGGGTTAACACTTTCTGAGGATTGTTCTTCAGCTCATATCACTTAGGCTGCTCCACGTATACTTCTTCATTGAGTTCCCCATGCAGGAAGGCGGATTTGACATCAAGTTGATAAAGAGTCCATCCTTTCTGAGCTGCTAGAGCCACAATCATTCTTACTATATCCATTCTTGCAACCGGTGCAAACACCTCTGTATAGTCTATCTCTTGTTGTTGCACATACCCCTTGGCCACCAAAAAAGCCTTGAACTTGTCCACTTCTCCATTCTCCTTGAGTTTGGTCTTATAGACTCACTTCACCCCAATCTTCTTTGCACCTATCCATGCTATCCTCCAGTTGTCGTGCTTCACTGCCTCCTCAAAATGTACTAGATTTGCTAAAGAAAATAGGGCCAAATTAGCACTATCTTCTTCCTCCAAAAGACCTTCCCCACTTACATAATCTCTCATCCACGTCCGGGGCCTTCTAGCTCTTCCTCCATCAGAACTGGATGATACTTGTTCATTCCCATCAGTTTGCGGACTACCAACTTGTTCCTCAATGACTTCTTCTTCCTCACTCTCTGTACCATCATTCTCAACATCCACTTCCTCATTATCTTCTTCATCATCCCATTCCAAATCAGCCATTATTTGTTCTTCATAACTCCTATCCCAGTTCCAACACTTGTCTTCCTCAAACACTACATCCCTGCTAATTACAATCCTTCTTTGCAACTAGATCATAGAGTCTATATGCCTTAGACTCTTCACTTACTCCCAATAATACACAGGTGAAGCTCTTTTCATTTAGCTTTGTCCTTCTCACATTAGGAATATGCACATGTGTCATGCATCCAAAAACCCTAAAATGCTCAACTGAGGGTTCTCTTCCACTCCAAGCTTCCTCAGGTGTTTGATTCTTTACAACCAATGTAGGACTCTGATTTAGAACATATGTTGTCTAGTTTACTGCCTCTGGCCAGAAGTTCTTAGGAATCCTCATTTCAAACAGCATGCATCGAACCATGTTCATCACTGTTCAGTTTTTCCTTTCGGCTACTCCATTCTGCTATGGAGTATATGATGCAGTTAATTGTCTCTTGATGCCATGCTCTGAGCAAAACTCATTGAATTCAGATGATGTGAACTCTTCTCCTCGACCTGTTCTCAAAGATTTTATATACCCTCCTATTTCTTTCTCAACATGACTCTTAAAGCTTTTGAACATGCTTAATGCTTCAGATTTTTCTACTAAAAAATAAGTCCATGCTTTTCTAGTAAATTCATCAATAAAGCATATAATGTACCTTTTCTTACTATTGGAGATGGGAGAGATTGGCCCACAAATTTTTGTATGAACAAGCTAAAGCTTCTCTGTGGCCCTCCAATTGCTCTTCTTTGGGATTGAATCCTTGTGTTGCTTCCCAATCATATAGTTACCACACACTGTTGATGTAGTCTTGAACTGAGGTATCCCATGCACCATCTTCTTGATATGGAGTGTCCTCAATCCTTTGTAACTCAAATGTCCATAACGAAAGTGCCATAAGTGTGCGAAGTCCTATGTGGAAGTGTAGAGACAAGCTGGCTTTTGAGGCAGTGAGTTTGCTAGCAACGCAAACATCTGATTTGTTGTCATCTTGGTCTGTATTATAAGCCCTTTCTCTGGATGGTAAATCTTGAGCTTTCCACCTTGAATGAGAATTGTCAATCCTCTTTCTTGTAGTTGACCAATACTCAAAATATTGTTCTTTAGTTCAGGCACAAAAAATACTTCACTAACAAGATCTGTAAAGCCACTTACTTCCAATTTCACGTTGCCTTTCCCTAACACAGCCATCCTTGTGTTATTTCCTAGCTTCACCTTATGCCTGAATTCCTCATTTAGTTTACAGAACAAGCTCTTGTCACCACACATGTGGTTGTTGCATCCAAAGTCAAAGAACTAGACGTCTTCCCTTCGAGCATCGTTCATCTCCACATATGACATAAGCAACATCTCTTCTTTTTCTCCTACTTTAGCATAGTTGGCTTCCTTATCCCAGCTTGGACACTCAGATTGAAAGTGTCCCAGCTTGTGGCACTTATAGCATTCCACTGTGGATTTTTCATAGGACTAGTAGCCTCTCCCTCTTCCTCTGCCTCTGTATGTACCTCGACCTCATCCTCTTATACCAGACCTGTCTTCAAAGGTTATCTTGAGTGCTTGTTCTTCTCTTGTATGTCACTGGAATTTTTGCTCATGAACAATTGGAGAACTTTGCAGTTCATCAATGGAGAGTTGATCGACGACTTTGGATTCCTCGATCGAGCAAACAACATAGTTAAACTTCTCACTCAATGATCTGAGAATCTTCTCAACCATTGTAATGTCTTGCATCTGCTCTCCCTATGTTCACATCCTGTTGGCCACGAACAACACTCTTGAGAAGTACTCGGAGACTCCTTCTCCAGTCTTCATCTCTAGGATTTCAAACTCTCTACGGAGAGCTTGTAGATGTGATCTCTTAACCCTAGCACTCCCTTCAAACTTCTTCTTCATAGACTCCCAAATTTGTTTGGAAGTATCCTTCACGAGAATGGTCTCCAATATCATCCGATCTATGGCCTAAAAGAGATAATTTTTTACTTTCAAGTCTTTCAGCTTCAATTCATCTAGCTCCTTTCACTGTGCTTCTCTCTGCACCACTCCATTCTGTGGCTTAGCATAGCCCATCTCTATCAATCCCCAATATTCCTTGGATCATAGAAAGTTCTCCATCAACATGCTCCAATGGTCATAGTGACCATCGAAGTCAGGGATGGCTGGCTGCACAAAATTCCCTTCAGTTGTCATCTTCTTTGCTGCTGCAAAGAAACCTCAAAGACTACTACTTTGATTTCGTCATGCCCAGTGGGAGCTCTGATACCAGAATGTTAAGAATTGAAACAGAAAAGAATATTGAATGATTCTGGAAATGACTTACTTCTTATTGAACAATCTAGGCTTATAAATAGCCTTTACAATCTAAACTGAATGAGAAAAACAAGAGCATGTTGATAGCATGCTGACAACTAATCAATGTGATAAGTGCAACAAGAAATGCTAAGCAAAATCCCTAAAGACTAGGGCTTATTCAAACTAAAAGCAAAAACTAAATAGAACTCCTATCAGAAACCTAAACAGAACTCCTAACAGAAACCTAAACTTTCTCTTCAGGTAAGAGTTACTTTATCGTACAATAACTAATTTATAATATAATATAATATTATATATATATAATAGTTCAGTACATTTAAATTTAAAGAATTAAGATTTTCATATTCTTTAGGCTTGTTTGGTTGCTGGAATAGGAATAGAAATTTTAGAATAGGAATACATAATTATTCAGATTTAGTGATAGCCTATGTTTGTATTATTTTTAAGGATTGTGGTATATTTATTTTTATAATGAAAATTTATATTTATTTTATAATAAATTTAAGCTTTGTAGCATGGTTTTGTTTTGACCTTATTTTCGTGTGGCTGATTTTTTTTTCTTTCTTTTTTTATGGTTACATTGCTAGTATCTATTTAGGTGTTGGTTTGTTTTGTTGGTTGTTAGTATTATGCGAGTACTAATTGCTCACAACAATGTTTCATGTTGGGACATGGTTGAATTATCTTTTGTTTTAACTAGGGTTTCAAGACCCTTGTAAAAAAACTTGTTTTAACTCTAGATACTCATTATTTCAACTATTCTAGAAAATTCACTATTAAAACATTAGCTAGAACTCTATGAACTCATAAGGACAAGTATTTAAGGTGAAAAAATGTACTTGCTTATTATTAAATAACAATCTTATTTTTCTCAAATGCAATCTAATATAATTAGAATATTATAGGAAATATATTCATAGACTCAATCTACTTCGTGTAATTTTGAACATAAAATTTGCATGTAAAACGTAGATTTGAACGTTAAACGATAATCACTATCATGGTTCAAAATCAAACATTTTCACTTTGATAAAATGGTGGTGCTAGTTCAAATCTGAGAAAAGAAAATCAGGGAGAGAGAAAAAGTATTGAATAGGGCTGAAAAGCCCTAAATGAAAAAAAAAATAGTTTATATTTTTTTCAAAAATCTGTTATGTGTATAGACTATAGAGACACAAAATTTTCCAGCAGGTCAATAGATTATGCTAGTTACTACTATGCTCGAAAATTGTAGAAATAAAAAAGCTTTCTTTAAAGTAAAATTCTCTGTCAAATGCCATTTTCGTTAAAAGTAAAATTTGAAATGCTTTCAATTTATGAGGTATACAAAGAGCTTACAAAGAGAAGAAGATATCACAGAAAGCTCTTGTTGGTAAACAGATTTGTCACAGAAAAATTGGCCCAACGGAGTGTGTGGCAAACCGTTCACAACAGTTGGATAGGCCCTTGATATGCGGCCTTCCTTTGCGTTTAGAGGGGCAGCGCCCTCGTATGATATAATTTTGAAGCTTTTCAAATAGATATAAAATTAAAATTGAAAGGGGAGAAAGCTCATGATGACGAATGCACCACACGACTTCAAAGCTTTCTCAAACTACTAACTTAAAATTGCTAATAACAATGATCAAGATCTACGCTTGAATAACTATTACTAGCACAACGCTGATCCACAGATTCATAAACATCTACACCATACCGTGAGAATGCTCACTACAAAGAGAATCAACATTTGAAACAATTTAGATTCGAAAAGAGGGAACTCAAACTGCACATTCCATTATTTTCTTGCACCAAGAAAGCAATAGAGATTTTTCAATTCAGAGGTAAAAAGTGTACATACTTTCCAAAATTTATCCCTAGATCAAAATTTCAGCATGGTGTTCCCTTCTTCCAAAGCAAAAAAGTCCCCCCCTCCTTTTACAAAGCCCAAAAGATGTCCTTATATAGACATAGAGGTTAATAACTACCTCTTTGTGGTTAATAACCACCCCCCAAATATGTGATTTAGGTGAGGTTAATTAACCTCTACAAAATTAACCTATATGACCTAAAAATTGGACCTTAAATATGTCCATCAAATAGTGACCATATGCTTACCAAGTCTCAGATTTGTGACTATATCTATCAAACATATTAGCTGGAACATCCTCAACAATATTCTCACTGTTACTGTCAGACCTTTGTTCTGTCTTCTTCTTGCAATTCTTGTTTCTTGGCCATCTAAGTATATGCACCATCTCTCCTCTTTATCAAATATGAATGAGTGCCTTGTTCTATCAACTCTCTTTACTTAAGAACACAAACAGATTGTGGATTTCTTATGGTGCTAAGTCTGTGAGCAATCCCAACATTAGTCTTCTCCACCTCAACATTTTTGTATCAAAGAAGGATATGTCTTGGTATGACAAGGAACTTAAATATGTATGTCTCATTCTAGCTGCCTGTCTCTCTGTCATTACCCTCTGACATACTACATCTGTGAAAAGTGCAATACCAATAACACCAGCAACAAAAATAGACTTTAGCATGACTTTGTAAGGTTATTGTCCACTATTCCTTGATCTGTCTTTCTTCTAATCATGGAGATGATCAAGATCTAAAACAACATTGCAGAAGGGGGCGCAACAAATGATTGTGATTCCACATAAGACCATTGCTTCACCATGGCGTGCTATGCATTTGAAACATTCCAAGCTTTATCATATCAAACGTATTTCTTGATCAGCTTTCGTGCCTTGTCTATGCTTTTTGAATGGGTTGAAAGGTGAAGGAAAGCTGCGGCTAAGAATAGAGATCTTTGTCCAAATAGTTCACATGCTTTGTCATGGCTCGATGAGGGATGAAAAACTTGTTCACATGGCTTTCGTGCCTTACCATTCATGTCTTGAAGGCTGGAAATTCTGTCAAACAGTTGGCAGGCTTTGCCATCAACAGTTAATCCATGATACTGGGCATTTGATATTGTATATCACATAGAGATAAAGGCCATCCCAGCCATGAACCCCGATGACCAATTCTTCAAAGTGGCTATCGATCCTTGTCCACCTTCTTTACACTAACACCATTGAATCGGCTTGGATATAACATCAAACACATTGCGCACTTCTTCACTGACTGATCTCCACCCTGTCGTCTCTACACTTTTGACAGTGGAAGAAAATACATTTATATGAAGCTCAGATTTGATGAGTGTGAACTTCATTCATGCCAAGTTCTTAGCTCACAATACCTCTAAATTTTAAATATTTTGATTCATTGGCACCCGAGACTACTTTATTATTGAATGGCCAAGTCATCGAGTGTCATAGGTTGAGAGAAGAAGAAAAGCCACGGCTGAGAAAAGAGACATTTCGCTGAGCAATTTATGTGATAGAAAGACTCGGATCACCCAGTACCATGGTTACCAGAAACGTGACAGGAGACCTCCGTTTCCCGTTGCGACGGCCGAAATGGGTTTCCCATCACGAAACCGCATTGTAACAGAGTCGGGTATAACATTTTGAAGTCGCATTTGATGGAAAAGTTTGAGGGCCTCTACAAAACAATCATGATGTGCATATGCTGAGATCATTGCATTCCATGACATGAGGCGTCTTTCTGGCATTCTTTCAAAGAGTTTGAAGACCTTGTCCATAGAGCCACTCTACGCATATCCGGTAACCATCACAATCCATGAAATCACGTTTCATTCAAGCATTTCATCAAATACTTTTCAAGCATCCACGAAGCTTCCCATTAATCTCCCATTGATTACTCTGGAAAATTCTCTACTTTTGCTATGACATTTTAGCCTTATTTGTCAAATCAGATTATACGTTTAGATCCAATAAAAGATTCTTTTATTTATTTGTGTATTTTCATTGGCTGAGGCCTTGTTGGTAAATAGATTTCCAAAATCCATCAGTATGTTACTTTTCTTCTGTAACCTTCAATATGCCTTCTATCTGGGCACCCACGTTGAAAAGGTTAAGAAAAATGTGTTTTTGGGTGCTATCATTAACCTTTTGAGAGGTTAATGGTTAGGAAAAATGTATTTTTGGTGGTTAACATTAACCTTTTATTTGGAGGTTAAGAAAAACACATTTTTGGTGGTTAACATTAACCTTTTAAGAAGTAAAAGGTTAAGAAATATGTGTTTTTGGCGGCAATCATTAACCTTTTATATCTGGAGGCTCAGAAGTTGGATTTTAAAAATTTTAAATGCTGTGTGGAGCTGGGAATGAGCCGGAGACGTGGAGGCTTAAAGACTCACAAATTTCACAGATAGAATGATCCATTTAAGGCTTAAAACCACGCAAGTTTTAAAAATTAACAACGGCTTATAAAATTGAAAGAATTTTATAACCGGGCAACAGCTGGCTCTAATTGGGGACAAGGACTGACAAGGACGAAGCTCGAATCCAGAATAAATAAAATAGTGCCTTATCCATTGGGCTATAAAATAGAGTCATCTAAGGGACCAATTTACAAAAGGGAGGAAACTAGCGCCAAAAACCAGACAACTGAAAGAAAACTAGGCACAACAAAAACTCCTAATTAGACTATATACAAGGTAGGTTTCCCTACCTACAGTGACTCAAGGTATAATCATACAAATCCATTCACTAGCTGGATAAAATAAATACCATGGTTTATCACCATATGAAAATTCTTAAGCTTCCATGAGTTCGAATATAAGTGTGCTCCTTGAATTCTAACTCTGAGATTCCTAGGCTGCTCAACATCTCTAGATAAAGGGACGCATCCAAATAACCAGGCTTCATAAAAAATCTCGGGCTTCAAAATCAACTCTGCTTCTTGTTGTATGTCACTAATGACTTCATTTTCAAAGAGTTGAAGTATAATATTCTCAAGTTCCTGAATGCATATTTGATCTTCTCCTCTACTTGGCAAGCCCTCAACCTGAAATTGTAATGATTGGTCATCATGAAGTCCTGAACTCATTTCCAACAATAGACACTCTTTCTTTTCTATTGGCATGATCATGGTTGAATCTTCTGTAAAATTATTCCAACTGGGATGCACATCGATGTTATATTGAATCTCCTCATGATCCATTTCTTCTTCCTTCTCTTCCAAAAGATCATCTTGAATTTTTAGTAACTTCTGAGTTACATGGGTACCATCTTCAACATTGCGGACCATAACTTCAATTTCCATCCCATTAATATCAAAATTTTCCATCTGAAGGGCCTTCTGATGGTTAAGATGGGAAGATATCAAACCTCGTATTGGATTGCCTTCATACAATCTATGGAGTGAAGTAACCTGCGGGGTTATAATAACCATTGAACCTTGTCTTTGAATACCAACTTGAGAATCATCAGTAGAAATGTCTTCGTCTACAAACAAAGGATTAAAGTAAACACTTTCGCCATAGAGGAAATTATCATCCAAAGCTTTTGAGCACAAACTCGGGATAAAAACATCATTAGAGTTTCCTTCCTCGGATTCCTCCATGAGATCACCTGCTGACTGATTACTTATTTTATCATGGTTATTCTCCTCATAGAATCTTTTTGACATAAGATCTCCT
The DNA here is from genome assembly GCA_028749045.1 of Cupressus sempervirens. Taxonomy (NCBI): domain Eukaryota; kingdom Viridiplantae; phylum Streptophyta; class Pinopsida; order Cupressales; family Cupressaceae; genus Cupressus; species Cupressus sempervirens. The sequence continues at coordinate 113,896,213 of CM053789.1, read as the reverse complement.
ATTTGATGAGAAGGCTCAAAAAGAGGATTTCTTTGACCTTTGAATAATCCATAGGATTTCAAATCTACTTCCATTTGATCATAGGAACCTGTTGCCATATAGCTTTCATTTTCAATATGTTCTATGATATCTATCCCCTTTTGAATCATCATTTCTTCACCAAGACATTCTTCATGAAATGCGAAAGGTGGCATGCATGATAGAGAATGAAGGCTAAATAGTCTATCTTCTTCTCTCTAAAGCTGATTTTTAACATTTCCATCAACCGATCGCTTAATCACAAGTTCATCAATATCATCAAATGTAAAGGTCTCCATTTCCTCAGGGAAAGCAGATATTTGTAGAAGTTCATGGCTGCTTTTATCTCCATCAATGGTAGTGGTTTTTGATTCTTCCATGACATCTAAAGTATTGATATCATCAATAGATTCATCATCACGAATGGTCATTGAAGGATGATTTGGAAGATTTTCTCCACATAGGAAGTCATCATCTGAAGCATCCAGGCACCATGTTGGAATAAAAGCAGTGTGAAATTCACTTTGATCCACATTTTCGTCATCTTCAATCATTCGTTGTGTAGTTTCTTGAGGTTTTGATATTTCTCTTTCTTTCTCATTAGGATTGAGATGATTGAATAATTTCTCCTGGATTTGGAAATCTTCACCTTCATGCCTTGATACATTAATAGACCCTTTTTCTTCTATAGATTCTATTCCTCGATCATCTCCTAGATTAGACATAGAACCTTTGTCTTCTTCCATGCATGAAGATTTAGATGAATCCTTTTTAACATTTGGATCAAAAGATGTTCTAATATAAAGAAAATAATTCTTGCATGGGTCTTCTTTCTCAAGTTCTCCTAGCATCTGAAGTAAAGAAGGATGTACTTTGTCAGGATCCAGGCGTGCATTGCCGTAGAAACTTTTTAAGAATTCCACCTGATTGGGATCAATAGAAATATGATTTTGATGAGCAATAGGTGCAAGCACTGGGACACCATTTTGACCACCACTATCCATCTTCGATTGACATGAATCACTTTTCTTATCAAGCTCTTCTTTATAATTACATGTAGAACTTGTTTCTAAGGACGATTTGGGCTTGTGAGAGAAAAATTGATGACCTTTACCATCTTCTTGTTCAATCTTTTGCAATGTCTGGAGCAAAGATGGATGAGCCTCGCCTGGATCTAGTTTCCGTCCACCATAGAAACTCTTCAAAAAGCTAGCTTGTGTAGGATCAATCTGATTTTGTTGAGATGCAGGTGCATGAGAGACATTTTTAATATTCCTCATTGCTGATTCAGATGAAGCACATTCTTCAACAAAGACTTCTTTATCTTTATATGTTGAATTTCTTTCCAAGAAGGATTCTTGATAATGAGAAAGAAACCCATATTCTTTTCTATCATCTTCTTCGATCTTCTGAAAAATTTGAAGTAAGTGGGGATGAACCATTTTAGGATCTAACCTCCTACCGCCATAGAAATTCTTCAAGAATTCAACTTGCAGAGGTTCATCGGAAATCTGTTTCTTTGAATGGGAAAAATATTCCTCATCAGAGTCACTGTCACTATCACTTTCCACTTTCCCTTTGTACCAAACCATGCTTTAAATTCAAACCTCAGGTAGAGTCGCCAATATTCAATCTTCTAAATAGAGTCGCCAACCTTCATTCCAGGGAAGGTACCTTCATCAGCTAAGTTACTGATTGTTATTTACTTGACCTTGTATGTGACCAAGATTTTGCCCGTTCCTTCTTGGAATGACCACTATCCTTTCAACAACTACAATTTTCTGACCAATAGGAGCCCTTCGCAAGATTTCCTCGAACTCTTCTTCTTCTTCAAGAACTTGATTCACCAGATGGTATTGCTACGCACTTCGTCTACACCTCCAGACTAGAATGTTCAAGTTTGAGATGATATCCTCCTGGGTGTCTTGGAAGTTAAGGTTCGATTGGAGAACACGAAAAAGTTCTCACACGGAAGCACCATTGTGCTTCATTACAGGCGACTGTCAATCTTCCTTGTTCAGTCTCTCCAGTAGAGTCGCCAAAAATCTGTTGGTAAACAGATTTTTCACAGAAAAATTGGCCCAACAGAGTGTGTGGCAAACCGTTCACAACAGTTGGATAGGCCCTTGATATGCGACCTTCCTCTGCGTTTAGAGGGGCAGCTCCCTCGTATGATATAATTTTGAAGCTTTTCAAATAGATATAAAATTAAAATTGAAAGGGGAGAAAGCTCATGACAAAGAATGCACCACATGACTTCAAAGCTTTCTCAAACTACTAACTTAAAATTGCTAATAACAATGATCAAGATCTACGCTTGAAAAACTATTACTAGCACAACGCTGATCCACAGATTTATAAACATCTACACCATACCGTGAGAATGCTCACTACAAAGAGAATCAACATTTGAAACAATTTAGATTTGAAAAAAGGGAACTCAAACTGCACATTCCATTATTTTCTTGCACCAAGAAAGCAATAGAAATTTTTCAATTCAGAGGTAAAAAGTGTACATACTTTCCAAAATTTATCCCTAGATCAAAATTTCAGCATGGTGTTCCCTTCTTCCAAAGAAAAAAAGTCCCCCCCTCCTTTTACAAAGCCCAAAAGATGTCCTTATATAGACATAGAGGTTAATAACTACCTCTTTGTGGTTAATAACCACCCCCCAAATATGTGTTTTAGGTGAGGTTAATTAACCTCTACAAAATTAACCTATATGACCTAAAAATTGGACCTTAAATATGTCCATTAAATAGTGACCATATGCTTACCAAGTCTCAGATTTGTGACTATATCTGTCAAACATATTAGCTGGAACATCCTCAACAATATTCTCACTGTTACTGTCAGACCTTTGTTCCGTCTTCTTCTTGCAATTCTTGTTTCTTGTCCATCTAAGTATATGCACCATCTCTCCTCTTTATCAAATATGAATGAGTGCCTTGTTCTATCAACTCTCTTTACTTAAGAACACAAATAGATTGTGGATTTCTTATGGTGCTAAGTCTGTGAGCAATCCCAACATTAGTCTTCTCCACCTCAACATTTTTGTATCAAAGAAGGATATGTCTTGGTATGACAAGGAACTTAAATATGTATGTCGCATTTTAGCTGCCTGTCTCTCTGTCATTACCCTCTGACATACTACATCTATGAAAAGTGCAATACCAATAACACTAGCAACAAAAATAGACTTTAGCATGACTTTGTAAGGTTATTGTCCACTATTCCTTGATCTGTCTTTCTTCTAATCATGGAGATGATCAAGATCTAAAACAACACTGCAGAAGGGGGCACAACAAATGATTGTGATTCCACATAAGACCATTGCTTCACCATGGCGTGCTATGCATTCGAAACATTCCAAGCTTTATCATATCAAACGTATTTCTTGATCAGCTTTCGTGCCTTGTCTATGCTTTTTGAATGGGTTGAGAGGTGAAGGAAAGCTGCGGCTAAGAATAGAGATCTTCGTCCAAATAGTTCACGTGCTTTGTCATGGCTCGATGAGGGATGAAAAACTTGATCACATGGCTTTTGTGCCTTACCATTCATGTCTTGAAGGCTGGGAATTCTGTCAAACAGTTGGCAGGCTTTGCCATCAATAGTTAATCCATGATACTGGGCATTTGATATTGTATATCACATAGAGATAAAGGCCATCCCAGCCATGAACCCCGATGACCAATTCTTCAAAGTGGCTATCGATCCTTGTCCACCTTCTTTACACTAACACCATTGAATCGGCTTGGATATTACATCAAACACATTGCGCACTTCTTCATTGACTGATCTCCACCCTGTCGTCTCTACACTTTTGACAGTGGAAGAAAATACATTTATATGAAGCTCAGATTTGATGAGTGTGAACTTCATTCATGCCGAGTTCTTAGCTCACAATACCTCTAAATTTTAAATATTTTGATTCATTGGCACCCGAGACTACTTTATTATTGAATGGCCAAGTCATCGAGTGTTATAGGTTGAGAGAAGAAGAAAAGCCACGGCTGAGAAAAGAGACATTTCACTGAGCAATTTATGTGATGAAAGACTCGGATCACCCAGTACCATGGTTACCAGAAACGTGACGGGAGACCTCCGTTTCCCATTGCGACGGCCGAAACGGGTTTCCCGTCACGAAACCGTATTGTAACAGAGTCGCGTATAACATTTTGAAGTCGCATTTGATGGAAAAGTGTGAGGGCCTCTACAAAACAATCATGATGTGCATATGCTGAGATCATTGCATTCCTTGACATGAGCTGTCATTCTGGCATTCTTTCAAAGAGTTTGAAGACCTTGTCCATATAGCCACTCTGCGCATATCCGGTAACCATCACAATCCATGAAATCACGTTTCATTCAAGCATTTCATCAAATACTTTTCAAGCATCCACGAAGCTTCCCATTAATCTCCCATTGATTACTCTGGAAAATTCTCTACTTTTGCTATGACATTTTAGCCTTATTTGTCAAATCAGATTATACGTTTAGATCCAATAAAAGATTCTTTTGTTTATTTGTGTATTGTCATTGGCTGAGGCCTTGTTGGTAAATAGATTTCCAAAATCCATCAGTATGTTACTTTTCTTCTGTAACCTTCAATATGCCTTCTATCTGGGCACCCACGTTGAAAAGGTTAAGAAAAACGTGTTTTTGGATGCTATCATTAACCTTTTGAGAGGTTAATGGTTAGGAAAAATGTATTTTTGGTGGTTAACATTAACCTTTTATTTGGAGGTTAAGAAAAACATGTTTTTGGTGGTTAACATTAACCTTTTAAGAAGTAAAAGGTTAAGAAATACGTGTTTTTGGCGGCAATCATTAACCTTTTATATCGGGAGGTTCAGAAGTTGGATTTTAAAACTTTCAAATGCTGCGCAGAGCTGGGAACGAGCCGGAGACGTAGAGGCTTAAAGACTCACAAATTTCATAGATAGAATGATCCATTTAAGGCTTAAAACCAGGCAAGTTTTAAAAATTAACAACGGCTTATAAAATTGAAAGAATTTTATAACCGGGCAACAGCTCTTTAAAATGTTTTCTCCCCGCCCCAGCGATAAATCCTTGTGTCCCTTTATAAAAAATAATATTATGTTAACAGAAGAATATTTCACAAAGACCGAGATATCACAGTTAAAATATTTGCGAAGGCACGCGTGCAGACGAGTGAAGTGGTGGGAAATTTAGAAATGAAGAAGAATAGTGGGCGCTTTAATCGATGTAACAGACATTCCCAACAATTCCGAAAAATGAAAATTTATCCGTTGAATATTTTGGGGAAGGAGATCTCTTGCTTCGCATATTCCATCTGGTTTTCTTTATTCGTTGTGTGAATGAGGGAAGGGTCTATAATTTTAAATTATATTACTTTTGTTTAGAATTTTTTTTTAATATCTATTTAAATTTTTGTACTAAGAATGGTTATATTTTATATAAATCTAGTTTAGCATTTATTTCTATACCTTTTGTTGTGATTTTTTTATATTGAATTTGTTATAGTATTATTAGTTCCTTTTATATTATTGAATTACTTAATCATTAGATACAATCAAAATCTAATAGAAATATCTATTTAACTAATAAAATTTAAGATTTTTTTGAATTATTATAATTTTTTAATATATATTTATAAAATTAAGAACTAACTATTGTTTTTAATTCTTATTGATTTTTATTTGTTCAAAACAATTTTATTTTATCAATTTGAAAGAATGATATAATTTATTTCCATTTAATATGAAGTCTTATCAAATCTTAGCCACTCGTAGGCTCTTTCTATGCCAAAAATGTCATCTCCTTCTCCAGCCTTCTGTTTCTAAAATTCAGTGACTTTTGATTCTTTTATGAGAAAATCAACATCATTTTCTCATACCTAGAAAAAGCCAAGAGATATCAATGTTTTAATTTGTAAATGTGAAATTTTAATTTTAAAGTAAATTAGATTATATATCATTCTTTACCCAATATGCTTATCTCTCTATCTCTCTTCCTACTCTATATCTAGTTATCTATCACTCAATATCCATATATATCTATATCCTTGCATCCATATATTTCATGATGTCTCCCTTCTACTACTCTCTCTCTCTCTCTCTCTCTCTCTCTATCACACACACACACACACACACACACACACACACACATCCATCTACTCTTGTCTCATCCTGACTCTCTCTTCCCTTCTTATCTTTATGTCCCCTTCTTGCACTTCCATCCATCCTATTCCCCTAGCCATATATCTACACTTATTTTTGTATCCACACTTTATATATTTCTATTTTATTCTCTCTCTTTTTTTAAAATTATTAAGACTCAAAGTTAAGTTTTTATTTATTTAACTTTATGGATTGAGGCTATGTTTTTGCCAGGTTAATGATTATTTTCTTAAAAGTGTTATAACTTGATTTGATTATATCATCTTACTTATCCTTGCATATCTCTCTTAACCCTACTTATAATTTTCTTTCTCTCTCCCTATTTCTCTTTCTTTCTATATCTAATCCGTATCTAAATCTCAATATGTATATCATCCCATTAATATATCCCTCACCTCTCCTACTTTATATTTCTATGCACTTATCTCCCCTCGATTCCTCATATATCTCTTTCTATGCATATTTGTCTCTTCTCAATATGATTATCTCTTTATTTCACCCCCCCCCCTCTCTCTCTCTCTCTCTCTCTCTCTCTCTCTCTCTCTCCCCACCTCTACGTGTTTATCTATCATATTTCTATCACTATACATAATTATATATATTAGGGTTTAAAATGATTTAGTTAGGGTTTGAGATAAAGTTAGTATTAGGGTTAGGAGTACTTTTTTTAATAATTATGATTAGTGTATGAACTACTATTCAAAATAAGAATGTGAAATATTATGTCACTACATCGATTTCCAATCATTAGTGTTATTAATATTTATGATGTATAATGACATTTGTCAAAAAAAAAGTGTATAATCTACATTTTATAATATTACTATCAATGTTTTTGGATTCAATTGATTGTATTATCCTTTAAATTTAAATATTTATTATAAAATAAGCACAATATATGAAAGTTCCTACTAATGAACTCCACTAAAGGCATAGAAATTAAATGGTAACTACACTATTTTCTTGTAGACAATCAATTTTCAAGAAATTTATGCATAAGCTTATGTTTCCTTATCAAATATCTAAAACTCTCCTATTTTTCAAACAATTTTGAATGCAAGATAAGATACATAACTGACACTAAGCTAAAGAAAACATTAATACAAATCATGAATATTACAATCTTTTCGATATATTTCTTAGATAATAAAGAAAGAGTTATGAAATACTTAAATTTTTTTGAATATATCTTCAATCCTTTAGATTCAAGGAATAATTGCATCTGTAAAATTTATAACATAACTCTGTAGAAAGTTTATATCCTTATTTCTAATTATTTAAAAATAATATTTCAGATGAAATATTTTTATATATACAAATAATTATCAAAAGAAATGATGTTTTGAAAATAAATAGTTTTCGAATGCATAATTAAAATAAATAAACTATAAATAACAAATTTTTAAATTAAAATTACAAGTTACAAAAGTAACATAATTTTTAATATAACTTAGAAAATTGAATTCTAGAACTATAATTTGACTTTCTAATATTTTCATATAATTGTTCAAGCATATGATATAAATTTTAGTGGTCACATATAAATATGAATTAATTCAACATCTGCAAAGATGAAAAAAGATATATTTTGACAAAGCAAAATTAAAAAGTCCATTTAAATCTAGAAAGAGGATAATATTAAATTACCACTAATTTTTGGAATGAAAAAAAATAAAATTCAACACTAGTATCCAGATACAATTAATCATTCAACACAATTATTCTCTTTCAAGCAGAGACAATCAGAAGTGCTACTGGCAATATTTTTCAAAAAATTTACTACAGTTATAATTCATTGAAATCTTTGAAATGTTTATAGCTACAATTCTTTGAAATGGTCGAGCAGAGAAGAGTTACCAGAATTCTTTGATATCTTTTCAAACAAATTATGAGTTTTCTGTAAATTTTGATTGTTTTTTCAGGTTTCTTGTTTGTTCCTTGCTAATTCGGGCTGTCAAGATAAAGGACAAAATTAGTTAAAAGGTGTATAAAGATGACCGTTAGAATCTTGGCTCGTGAGTGAAATATGACAGCTCAGATGATTCCAGGCGCTCCCAAGAGACGAGTAAGTAAAAGGAAAACTAAGTTAAAATCGTAAAACATACAAGTTGGTGATGTTGATAACAGTAGCAAGTTGAATAAATTTTATTTTCTTCTGTTTTTAGTTTAGACGTTGAAATAAAATTATTGATCTATATGATTTAATATTAAACATTCTAACAAATTTATTTCTTAAATATTTTGAAAAGATTAGTTAAAAATAATAAATATAAAAATAAATTTTTTCAGGTTTTAATTATTAAAAAATATAACTTTATCAAAAATATAATATTTATAAGTGTTGTTAATATATAATTAAGATCAAATATTTTTTCCAAATATTTTCTTTATATTTAGAATAATGTTCTTTCAATTTTTTAATTTTTTTTTTTGGGTATCAGACTTACACAGCCTCTGGGGTTTCGATACTGCAACGACAGAAGTTGCAATAAATTTCCACAGAAAAAAGGTAAGATGCATGTTTGGCAATAAAATTAATATCGACCGCATTGAACGATACAACGAACCACAGACCAGAATAATAAAATTAGTTATAATTGAATTAATTAGGATCGGGCGCTTTGAACTAGGCAACTGAAAAATTTCTTTCAACGATAAAAAGGATAAAGGTAGGTTTTCAGTTGTATCTGTAAGGAAGAGAGAATAGATAAGTAGGAGATAATTTTCACAATAAGTCAAATTGTGATATTGCTATCAGGATTCAACTGTGTGATTTTGAGTCAAATTGTGATATTGCTATCAAGATTTAACTGTGTGATTTTGAGTCAAATTTATTGACCCCATGTTTCATGAGTTAGCACTCATTGGATCTAAACTCATTGACCCATGTTTCATGAGTTAGCACTCATTGGATCTAGGTGATGCAGATCCAATGTTGAATCACTACTCATGAAACATGGGTCAATGAGTTTAGATCCAATGAGTGCTAACTCATGAAACATGGGGTCAATAAATTTGACTCAAAATCACACAGTTAAACCCTAATAGCAATATCACAAAGAGAGAATAGGTTCTTATGGGCCATGGCTATGCGAATTAGGAGTAAAAGTCATTATAAATATAATATTTTAGTGTCCAGGGATTCTTATCGGTGTGTGGAATATGGACAGTTAGAAGTATAGGAGAGAACCTTTTCTTTCATAGAAACAATTCATATTCCATATGTTAAATATTGTAAGTAAATAGTAAATAGTTATTAGAGTTCTCTTTTTGATCTTAGTGTTAATGGTTTGCTGTCAAATAATATTAAAGAATAGATTCACATTAAATTGAATCTACATATAAGTCAATACACTGAACAAAAATATTGTAAGATGTGAAAGTTATTGTCTTTATAATGTTGATTTTTATTTTTATTATTACTATATCTGTCTAGAAACATAATTACTTATCAAATTGGTTGGTATTCTTGCAAATCCATGAAACATGATTGATAATTTTAAACCACAACAATTTTATAATGTATAATCTTATATACAAGAAATTGAGAGTAGTCCTAACTTTAGTTTATAAGTAAATTAAAGTTTTTATACAATGTAATAATTGAAATGGACATTATATGCCAAATTAACATATGAAGCATTTCAAATTATAGTTTAACATTCTTAAGAAAAACTTTGATTCATTTAAACTTATTTTTCATTTGGGAGATTTTAACATATGGAAATTCATTATACTCTCAATATCTTTATAAATATATATGAATAGACATATTATATGTTTATTTTCTACATATTTTTTAACATATTAAAATGATCCATTTAGATTTTGAATGAGGTGAACATGATCTCATATATTTTAGTCACACATCAATCTGTATATAAATTAAATATATGTTACATAATATAATTTAAGATAATTTCATCATTTTCACTTTAATTGTGATGCAAAATTTACCTCTAAATTATTATATTTGTTTGTAAATAATATGGGAATATCATTTGACAACCTCTACAACTTGTGATGTGAATATCAGGATTTAACTGTGTGATTTTTGAGTCAAACTTATCAATTGATGAACTTTAGGGGCTTCCTAATGAATGGTTCATAAGGCACAACACTTGGTGAAGGTTTTGCAAATGGGGTTGCAAGCTTTGGGTTTAACTGTAGAGGAAACTCCGTAGTTAAGCGCGCTCAGGCTGGAGTAGTACTGGGATGGGTGACCTCCCGGGAAGTCCCGGTGCTTCACCCCTGTGAGCATCACCTAGATTCAATGAGTGCTAAGTGTTCCATTTATTCTCATGAGAGATGGATTCATGTTGAATCACTACTCATGAAACATGGGTCATCGAGTTTGACTCAAAAATCACACAGTTAAATCCTGATATTCACATCACAATTTGACTAGCTGTGGAAATCATCTCCTACTTATCAATTGATGAACTTTAGGGGCTTCCTAATGAATGGTTCATAAGGCACAACACTTGGTGAAGGTTTTGCAAATGGGGTTGCAAGCTTTGGGTTTAACTGTAGAGGAAACTCCGTAGTTAAGCGCGCTCAGGCTGGAGTAGTACTGGGATGGGTGACCTCCCGGGAAGTCCCGGTGCTTCACCCCTGTGAGCATCACCTAGATTCAATGAGTGCTAAGTGTTCCATTTATTCTCATGAGAGATGGATTCATGTTGAATCACTACTCATGAAACATGGGTCATCGAGTTTGACTCAAAAATCACACAGTTAAATCCTGATATTCACATCACAATTTGACTAGCTGTGGAAATCATCTCCTACTTATCAATTGATGAACTTTAGGGGCTTCCTAATGAATGGTTCATAAGGCACAACACTTGGTGAAGGTTTTGCAAATGGGGTTGCAAGCTTTGGGTTTAACTGTAGAGGAAACTCCGTAGTTAAGCGCGCTCAGGCTGGAGTAGTACTGGGATGGGTGACCTCCCGGGAAGTCCCGGTGCTTCACCCCTGTGAGCATCACCTAGATTCAATGAGTGCTAAGTGTTCCATTTATTCTCATGAGAGATGGATTCATGTTGAATCACTACTCATGAAACATGGGTCATCGAGTTTGACTCAAAAATCACACAGTTAAATCCTGATATTCACATCACAATTTGACTAGCTGTGGAAATCATCTCCTACTTATCAATTGATGAACTTTAGGGGCTTCCTAATGAATGGTTCATAAGGCACAACACTTGGTGAAGGTTTTGCAAATGGGGTTGCAAGCTTTGGGTTTAACTGTAGAGGAAACTCCGTAGTTAAGCGCGCTCAGGCTGGAGTAGTACTGGGATGGGTGACCTCCCGGGAAGTCCCGGTGCTTCACCCCTGTGAGCATCACCTAGATTCAATGAGTGCTAAGTGTTCCATTTATTCTCATGAGAGATGGATTCATGTTGAATCACTACTCATGAAACATGGGTCATCGAGTTTGACTCAAAAATCACACAGTTAAATCCTGATATTCACATCACAATTTGACTAGCTGTGGAAATCATCTCCTACTTATCAATTGATGAACTTTAGGGGCTTCCTAATGAATGGTTCATAAGGCACAACACTTGGTGAAGGTTTTGCAAATGGGGTTGCAAGCTTTGGGTTTAACTGTAGAGGAAACTCCGTAGTTAAGCGCGCTCAGGCTGGAGTAGTACTGGGATGGGTGACCTCCCGGGAAGTCCCGGTGCTTCACCCCTGTGAGCATCACCTAGATTCAATGAGTGCTAAGTGTTCCATTTATTCTCATGAGAGATGGATTCATGTTGAATCACTACTCATGAAACATGGGTCATCGAGTTTGACTCAAAAATCACACAGTTAAATCCTGATATTCACATCACAATTTGACTAGCTGTGGAAATCATCTCCTACTTATCAACCTCTACAACATAAAAATTCTCTCATTTCAAAATGTTCATATAAAGATTACTTAAAAATACAAAATTTAAACAAGTTCAAAAAATTTGTACAACATAATAATATCTATTAAAAATACTATTTTGCTATTGCTAAATTTTTTTTATAAATATGAATCGAAATCTTAATTAATTATTATTATTTGTTGTAAATAATGATTAAAAAAAATTAATTTATTCTACAATAGTTGAATAGAGTTCAGGAATCTCTTAGCACGTCACGATTTGGTACGTTACACAACTATCGAAAGAAATATAATCGTTTAAACAGCTGGAATGTATTTGACAGCTAAGATTATAGATGACAGAAGTAGTGGGAAACGAAGATCGCAACGGTAATATTGGCCACTTGATCGAGGCAACAAACCCTATCAGAATAGAGTTGAAGGAAAAGCAGAATAAAGTTAGTTTAAGTAATGAGTACTGTAGGACTCTCTGACAAAAATATTCTGAACCGAGTAAAAATTGTACTCGTTCTTGATAGCGTTTTGAAGCTTTTTGCAAGTAAAAATGATAAGACAGAGAGATTACGTTTATTTCTTTTCCGTAATGATGGGATTGGCGATGCTCATGGCAGCTACACCTGCCCTTGCCCTTGACGGAGGCTCAGAAGGTAATGAAGCCAACCACGGGAGAATTTCGCATTGCGACTTTTCCATGTGTTTTCTTCTCTGCGTTTTCTTCCGTGCTTAACATTTTATTTAATAATGCTTTCAAATGTGTGCCGTTTTTAGGTTTTCCCCGTTCTCGTCTCCAATTTTGTTTTCTATTGTTTCTTTTTCTCATGTAAAGGTTCAACTTCTGAAAATTCCATGAGAGCTGTTGAACAAAAAATAATATTAGGAAATGGAATGATAATCGTTTAATGTACACAGGAATTGTTATGTTAAAAGATATTTATTTTGAGTACTCGTGTGCTCGCAGAACCGAAACCAGAACCGGAAGAGCCTTTTGCTACTAACTTGGCGGAGACGAACTGTTCTACTGATGTGAGGATACATGGAAAGGCTTCTATGTGGATAGGACTCTCGTTTATCTTCTTTGCCACATTCCTACTCTTTCTCTTCGTCAATAGTGATGCCTTCATTTGGTTATTAACTCGGTAGTTTCATTTATTCGCAACTGGAGACTCAGATCTCGAGTTCTGTTCTGTCAAGATTGGAATTCATAAGGATAATGGAGAAAGTGTCAGTTAGTATTTTCAGCTACTTCTTATCAAAGGGAAATTATCATTGTTTCTGTGCAATTAACAAAAAAAATTGTAATTAGTTTTGAAAGCTTTCAAAGAACAATAGTAAATCTTTTCTACGACAATTATTCTCCAAGTGATTGTAGATTAATACTTTTTTGTAAAGCTGGAACATTCCGCCGGAAAGAGAATAGTTGTGTGAAATGAAAAGTAAAACTAATCTAACCCAGCTGCTGTACGTTCAAATTCTAAAATATTTTCTATTGCTAGACTTTATTACAATTTACTTGTTTTTATGAGCTCAACCGCTCCAAATTATGATGGACTCCATATATTTTAAACACTATTATAATATTTGTGCGGCATTAAGATTACCCAATTGAGGTCTCCAATTTTTAGCTCTGGCCTATACCGTTTTATAATCTGTTTATTCTCGTACAAGAGTTCAACTAATCAGAGGCACTGGTAACAAGACAAAGTATGATTACAAACTATAATTATAATCCTTCACCATACAGGTCAATATATTTTAGCAGAATCGAAATCCTGTGGCCTTTGCTGCTCCTTTACTACTTCAATTTCTAGATTCTAGAATAAATTATTACCATTTTTATTATAAGACGGCAAATATTTGCTTTTAAGAAATCCAAAATGTGCCTATCACATATTCGTGCATAGTTATAGAGTTTTCACATTACACCAATAATATGTAAAGATGCGTATATCCCTTATAGACTAAATCTTTCAAATACAATACATATAAGTTTCATATAAACATTAAAATATTTAATAAAGAAACCAACTTCATGTTCACCAATATCTTTTTACCCACCTCTTTGGTTCAATGATATTCAATGCACATAAATTACTAGTTCGACCGAAAAGAACTTTATTCTGGTTTGTCAACTCTTTTATTAATTTAAATTGGTGCTTTCACTTTATTCTGAAACAATTCATTTTCTCGTTCAAAGTGCACAATAACCCTTTTGATCTTATGTTTTTTTTCTCGTCTCCAAATTTCCGCTACTTCCCTCATATTTTCGGTTGCCATATTACAGTAGGACACATTCCAATTACAGTAGGACCCATTCCAAGTCTCATTTTATCAAATGAGTTTTATAATTTAGCAGAAAATTAACTATTTTGAAAAGCCTTTCTATTTTATAATCGATATTGTATCTATTAACGGTAGTCGATTTTTGACTAAACATTATATACTTCTATTCTTTTGTTTATATATTGGCTGACGGTTCACAAACAACCACAGAGTATCCCAGCTTATACCAGCTTTTACTTTTCAGAGACAATTGTAGTTTTAGGGCCTGGGATTTCTTCTACGTTGGTAAGAATAGATGATTCTTCTTCAACTGTGCATGCAATGAGATCTGAATCGTTTCATTCAGGGGAGAGCTCCAAGTAGAAAAAAGTTAATGGTTGTTTTCCGCATAGCCATGACCGCCCTGTTTTGGTTATTCCTCCTGTAATGGAGGACATTGAATATTGGACCAAGCATGCTTTGATATGCAAATTTCTTGGAATCCGGATTTCCCTATCCGCTCTTGAGGCATGGATCTGTTGCTCATGGTAGGTGGAAAGTGATATGGAGATTATGCTCGTAGGGAATAGCTATTTTTTTGTTGTATTCTCTTGCATATCTGATCATGATCATGTTTTTGAAGGAGGCCCGTATTTCTACAACCATGTGGGATTATTTGTCAAACTCTGGCATTCAAGATTTAATTCTGCTGAGGAACTCCCTTCAACAGTGCTAGTTTGAGTTCACTTGCCTTGCCTTCCCCTGGAATTTTGGCGTGAAGACATCCTCTAGCAAATTGCTGCTTTGTTCAGAAAGCCGATTGCGATTGCCCATCAATCCCTCGATAAAAAGGTTATTTCTTATGCTAAAATTTGTGTTAAAATTAATTTGAATAACCCAGTGCCAGATTCTTTGGAAATTTTTCTTGGGGCTTCTTCCTGGGTGTAGCAGTTAGATTATGAATCCCTCCCTTTCCATTATCAGATTTGTCATGAGTATGGTCATTTATAGCGTCAGTGCCCCCATAACTTAACTTCCAAAGGAGTGGATGGTTCTATGGGTGACAATGCTGGTGGTTTGGCAGATGCTACAGGGAAAGGACAATCTCAAATGGCTAATACTACCAAGGGGATGAATTTGCAAGATGCTTCAGGAAAGGGTAAGGCTCAATGCAGGATAAGGATGGATTTACCCCTTCTCGCCCTCGAGCTAAGGGGCGTGGTCAAAAGAGGCCCTTGAAAGAAAGAATATCTGATTTGGGTTTTAATCGCTTTGAGGTGCTGGAGAGTATGCTTCTAGAGGAGGGTATTCCTCCTCCTATCTCTTCTGACCTAGTTTGCCTAGATGAGGGATTTGTACCTAATGACACTTGTGGGGCATCCCAAGTTGTGGTATATCAGAACTGTGAGGTCCCTGTAGCTCCTATGTCAGAGGCTTTGGTGACACTTGCGGTGTTGGAGGATAATGACGTTGTTCTGGCCAACTTGGTTAAGGATGTGCTACCATTAGGTAAGAGTAAGGGATCTCCTCTCCCCTTGGGGTTGATGCATAGACCCTTTAAGTGGGTTTCTTTTACTTCCCCTCTAAGGAGTGGGCGCAAAATAGACCAAGAGAAGATTAAACTCATGGGAGATATATTGATTGAATCTGAGTCAGTGAAACCTTTGGATGCTCATTTTTTCCATTCTACTCAATGATGATTATTCTCTCATGGAATGTTAGGGGGTTAAATAGGATCCAAAGACAAAAGGCTATTCAAAATTTGGTGGTTGATCATTGTCTTGATTTTTTTATATCCAAGAGACTAAGCTTTCTGAGGAGTCTATGATCCAACATGCCTCTAGTATTTGGTCTCATGGCCAATGCTAGTGTGTTGGGGCTATGGGCAGTGTTGGTGGTTTAGCTATCTTTTGGGATCCACCAAAAATTTCTCCCCTTAGCTGGGTGTCTTCTTGCTCAACTCTCTCTGTGGTGGCCTCTACTTTAGACTCAGGAGAGGTAATCATGGTTACTAATGTGTATGCACCTGTTGATCGCATATTCAATACGTTAAAAATTGGCACCCTTATCATCTTTGGGTATTAGCAGGGGACTTCAATGCAATTTTAAGTCTAGAGGAGAAGCATGGTGGTTTGGCTAGACCGGGGCCTTCTTCTGCTCTTCTTTGGCAACACATATCTCTTTTGCATCTTTTTGATGTTAAGCCTTCTAATGGTCTCTATACTTGGAATAATCAAAGGACTAGGCTTGATGCTATCTTAGAATGTCTAGACAGATTTCTTGTTTCTTGCTTCTGGGTTTGTGGCAACCTTACTCTCTCTTTGAAAATCCTTGATTGGAGGGGTTTTGATAATTGGCCAATCAAAATTTTTACTATTGGAGCTTGTATTCCAAAGCATCCTTCTTTTAAGTTCCAGTTGATGTGGCTTCGTGACCCCTCTCTTTGTGATTTTGTTTTATGTTGGTGGAAAGATTTCACTCCTGCATATGGTACTACTATGTTCTCATTTTCTAAAAGGCTTCAATATGTCAAAATTAAAGGAAACTCATGATATGGAATAGACAATGTTTTGGGAACCTTCACTCTATGAAGAGGCTTGCTCAAGAAGATCTTGATGTCATCATAAGGGAGATTAAAGATCGAGGTTTCTTGGAGGATCTTGGAAGGGCTGAATCCCTTGCTTGTAGAGCTCTAGAAGAATGGGAACTTTGAGAGGAAATCTTTTGGAAGAAAAATGCTAGAGTTGATTGGCTCCAGGAAGGTCATAGGAACACTACCTTTTTCCATAAAACAGTGCTATCTCATCGAAATCAGAGCAATATCTCTTCTTTGGTTAATTCTCAAGGCATCCAACTAACTTCCTTGCCAACTTTGTTTCAGGAGGCTACTCGGTACTTTTCTACCTTCTTCTTTGAGGACTCTCCTCTTGCTGATAATGAAGAAAATATTATTTTATCTTGTATTCCTTCCCTTATCACTTAGGAAATGAATGATTATCTCATGCATCCAATATATTTGGAAGAGCTAGAGGAGGTGGTCTTTGGCATGCCTAAGGGGAAGGCTCCTGGTCTTGATGGCTTTCCAGTTGAGTTGTTTCAAGAATTTTGGGACATCATTAGTCATGATTTGTTGGAGGTGGTTAAGGAATCCTATTCTAGCAAGCAGATGCTTTAGGCTTTGAATTCTACTTTCTTGACTCTTATTCCTAAGAGAAAGGGTGCTAATCAATTGGAGTTTTTTAGATCAATTGCCTTTTGTAATGTGGTTTACAAAGTTATTACTAAGTTGATTGCTGAGAGAATTAAAAAGTGGCTTCCAATTATTATCTCTAAAGAACAAGGTGCTTTTGTTGCTGGAAGACAAATTTTGGATGGGGTGGTTATTGCTACTGAGGCTATTCATTGTATGGCTACTTCAAGAGAGAGAGCAATGTCTATTAAGTTGGATATGGCTAAGGCCTACGATAGAGTTAAATGGAGTTTCCTAAGGAGTATTCTTCTTTCTTTTGGATTTAGCTCTGACTGGGTGAGTTGGACCATGAGCTGTGTTACTTCTACCTCTTTTTTTGTTCGTCTTAATAGTCAACCTTCTTAGCTATTTGGTGCCTCTGGAGGCCTCTACCAGGGTGACCCTCTCTCCCCATATCTATTAATCATCATGGCTGAGGGCTTGGGTAGATTAATTAAGTATCAGGTGTCCCAAAATTCTATTCAGGGGTGGCAGTGGGGTAATGGTTTACCTTCTCTTTCCCATCTTTAATTTATTGATGATTCTACTCTTGTGGATCTTGCTAGGATCAAGGAAGCTGAAGCCTTTTGACATACTTTGGATATTTATTTGGTAGCTTTAGGCCAGAAAATTAATGAGCACAAATCTTCCATTTACTATTTTAACACTCCTAATTCTATTTAGCACAAGATTGCTGGTATCCTACGGTTTTAGATTGGGTCACTTCCTTTGACTTATCTTGGTATTCCTATTGCTGTTTCTAGGCAGCCACATCTCTTTTGGAAAAAATTGACTACCAAGCTTCAAGATAAGGTAAATCATTGGACTCATAGATGGCTTTCTACTACTGCTCAGGTTACTCTTCTTCAATATGTTATCCAAGCTCTTTCTACTTATAGAAGCATGGTTCAGGCTGCTCCTGTTTACTTTCTCAAGGAGTTTGATACTCTTTCTTGGAAGTTCCTTTGCAGTGGTAATTTGCATAGTACTAAATGAAGTTTGATTAGTTGGGAGATTGTTTGTAGGTCTAAAAAAGAGGGTGGTCTTGGGCTTCGATTAGCTCTCTTGAGTAGTCAAGCATTGGCTGCTAAACTTTATTGGCGATGGTGCTCTGGAAAACATCTACTTTGGGCTCATATTATCACCCATAAATATTTTCATGGTGCTAATCTTTGCTCTATTTCTGCACTTCCTCTTAAAGGTCGTGGCTCAATGGTCTGGCATACTCTAAAGACAGGTGTAGTGTTAGTCAAGAGGGGTCTGTTCTGGATATGTAAAGGAGGTTCTAAGGCTTTGTTTTGGTCTGATGCTTGGGATTGATTCCCATTCATATTATCCATGTACCCTCATCTTCAGACTCTTTGTGACTCTTTTCATGTTGTTGGATGGGATAAAGTGGCTCATTACAAGACTCCTTATCAATTGGGACCTATTGTTGGTTACAGATGGAAGCATTCTTCCGAGTGGCCTCTTGGAGGCAAAAACATGGATCGTCAGGAGCTTTCTTAGATTCTGGCCTCTAGAGAATGTTCCTCTTTGCTCAGTCCAGATGTTTTGGCCTAAGGAGGTACCTTGTTTGGTAAATATCATGTCTCTATTGGGTATCAGGAGATAACTAGACAATTATTTGGGGATACTAAGGTCCCATGGTGGAAGCAAGTCTAGAATAAAGTTTCTTGGTCCAAGTACAATTTTTTCATGTGGCTAGTGGCTCACAACCGCTATCTTACATGGGATAATATTTGTAAACGTGGATTTCAGGGCCCCTGTTATTGTGTTTTGTGTGGTAATGGGGAGGATTCTTTTTCCCATTTGTTCTTCCATTGCTCCTATTCTATTCAGCTATAGCACCTTTGGTGGAGTGCTTGGAGTTGCTCTTGTAGGCATGCTTCCTCTTTGCCTGAGTTCTGGGCCCACTTGGGCAATGCTCCTTCCAAGTATTCTCCTCTCCATGCTACTTGGATTGCTGGCCCATTATTCATGCTTTGGCATGTCTGGTTGGAGAGGAATTGTCACATCTTCCAAGATGTTCATCTTGGTGTTTTCCATCTTTGGTGGAAGAGCTCACATTCTCTTCAGGAAACTATTCAGGTGAAGTGTGAGCTTGATGGAGTTATGAATCCAGTTGATCTTGCTATATGCCATCGCCTCAATTTTCATATTTAGGATGGGGTTGTAGCTTAAAGGTTTCCTTCTATGTCCAAGTAGCTTCAGCATCAGAGGAAAGGTCGAGTGAATCAGGATGGGCATTGGACTCCTCCTCCCTGTGGAGTCCTAAAAATTAACACTGATGGTTCTTCCCAAGGGAATCTAGGCCTTGCTAGTATTGGGGGAGTGGCTCATTGTAGTTCTGGTAATGTTAAATTTTTTTTCTTAGTTCATAAGGGTGATTACACTAACAATCTCATGGAAGCTCAGGCTATTTTATATGCTGTGGAACAGTGTTGCTTGCGGGGATGGAGTAAGATTATCTATGAGTCTGATTCCCAAGTGGTGGTGAACTTGCTTTCCTCATAGGAGCTTGAGGATGTTAGTTAGCGGCTGGCCACTATTGTTAATTAGATTATTATCTTTTCTACCTCTTTTCTATTCATTAGGTTCACTTATATTCCTCGTGAATGGAACAAAGCTAATGATTGTGTAGCTAAATGGGCTTCTAGTCATGATCCGCGTTGGAATATTATGGACAAGGGGCAACTTTCCTTTGAGATGGTGCAAGAATTTGATGATCTTGTTGCTCAAGACCGAGCTCCTTGTTGAGTTCTCCTTCTTGTATTTCTTCCCATCTTAATAATTTTTTACCCCTCTTTTTCCATATATTAGCTAATGACTTGAATGTGCCATTTGATGAAAATAGTGAAAGCTGAATACAAAAATTCATTTCCCTATTTCTTATGATATATCAATTTATTATTATCTGTAATTCATAATCATAATTTTGAATATATATCACCTTTTTTTAAG
Source organism: Cupressus sempervirens (assembly GCA_028749045.1). Classification (NCBI taxonomy): domain Eukaryota; kingdom Viridiplantae; phylum Streptophyta; class Pinopsida; order Cupressales; family Cupressaceae; genus Cupressus; species Cupressus sempervirens. The sequence goes on along the minus strand of CM053789.1, from coordinate 113,875,689 downwards.
TTAGATAGACTGCAACAGGAATGGCTGCTAGAGGAGACATGACACATGTTTTTATTTCTTCACTTGATATTTTGCAGGAATTTTTATATATTTTTCACCAATCACAAGTTTAATTTTTCTTAACCTATATTTTAGTGAATTTTTTTCTTCTTGTTAAATTGCTAAAGTAGTTCATCTATCAGATAATTTGGAAGACCTAGTGATAGTCAACCATATGAATAAGAATTTTTTTCTCTATAATGTTTAGCCCTACTGAATTTTTTCTTCACTTGATATTTTGCAGGAATTTTTATCTATTTTTCACCAACCATTAGTTATGTTTTACTTAACCTTTCTTTTAATAAATGTTTATAATACAAAATTACAAAATGTGTTGATCATTAATATGTTTCCTATTATTTTTCTTAATATTTAACTTTTGATAGTAAAGTGTATAACACCACTCTTCTTTCCAATCTTTTATAACACCCAACAAAGTAAATTGAATGTTGCTTTCCATGTATTTCTCCAATCTCCATTGAAGTATTGGCCGGACAACATTCAACCAATCCAAACCATCCGAAGTTCCATGAAAGTGGCCAAGAGAGATGGGCCCTTCCTTCATCCCATCTGATTCATATACAATGTTATCAACTGACACATAGATAATGAAAGTAGGCTCATCAATTCCAGACGTAGAGGAATCAACTGCCTCTTCTTTGGCAAAACTGTTGTGGGCATCCCGAAGTGCATTGTTATTGGTAATACAAAGAGATTTGAGAAGTGGTGTGTCTAAACTTCTAGTAAACTCCTTCAAATTGGAGAGCTGTGAACCAATTTCATGAGTATCGAAATAATTGCCTGTGTTGGACACGCGTTGTTTACTTGTTGCTTTGCAAAGAAGAGATTGGAAATATCCAAATCCAATACGGGTCTATCATCATCATCATTCTCTGGTAATCTGTATTTTGGCAGGAAGATTAGGCCATAAATGGGTAGAAGATCATTTAGCCATTGCGAGTCCAAAGAATGCAATTCCTCTATTCGAACTCCCTTCACTAAAATGATCAATGCATTTGAAGTACCTCCTTAATAAGGTTAGATACTAGTGTACACATATATATATTTAATAGTTTTTATTTGGGACATTTATTTCTAGTAGTTTGTAGAGAAAATTAAAATAGTAAGATTTAGAAGGTCTAAAATATTTTTTTGTATTATATTTGTATGAACTTTTGTATAAAGTTAATAGTATTAAATTTGAGAGTAGATGTTGTATTAATAGTTATAAACATGTTTCTCCTAATTGGGGCTCTTTAAGTATTTCTATAAAATGTTAAAATAATAATATTTAGAAGGTCCCAAACATTTTGAATATTTGATTATTTGTAATTGTAAACATAGATTTTAATTATAAATAAAGAAATGGTGGGAATTGTATTGTCCAAGTTAAGGAGACCAATTTATTTCAAATAGACATATTAAGTTAACCTATCTTTATCCCAAATAAAAGAAAGTGAGATATTGATGGATTAAAAAAGAATTCCAATAGAAAATATTTATAAAAAAATTCACCACACTTCTAGTATTTTATAAAAAGTTAAAACACTATCATTTTGAAAGTCTCAAATATGAATTATTTTCCTTCTACAAATAATAGTATTTAGAGGATTTCAAGTATTAATTAATTGTCTAGTACTTTTAATTTTTCATTTAGGATACTAAGAATTTTACAATGTTAAAAACAACCCAATAGAAATTATGACTACATTTTATTTATGGTTTCCTTTGCAAGTGGGTACCTATAGGATCATGTTGGGCTACTCTATCTCTTGATGTGACAATGCATTTTTAGAAAAATGGAGTTAGAAAACTTGACATAAAAAAATTGTTGGAAATTCCACTTGTACCCTTCAATATCTTATTATTACATCTCTTTTCCTTAACCTAATCCACCTCATCTTCCATCCCTTGCAAAGAAAATGTTGGCTTCCCATCAACTTCATAATGATTCCCCTTCTCCCTCTATTAAACATACTCTCAAAAAAGAAAATATTTCTATTAATGATTATTTTTGGTGCCAATGCTCACCCTCTCATTCCCTCCATTTTTAAAGCATTTAAATTTAGTGATGTTCATCTGAATCATATTAAGACTTCTGTAGTCAAAACTCAAAATTCTTCAAAAAGGAGGTTTTTTAAACTTAATTTACTTCAACAAAGACATCATATATAAATATTAGGACTAAGGGTTTGATGATTAAATATTCTTATGTCCTTACAAAACCACTAATCACATAAGTTAACTTATAGCATATGCCTTCCTTTACTTTATTACATTATTTTCCTTTTGATGTTTAATCACATTTATTGCCACTTAAAAGCATAATTTTTTTTTTTTTAAATTTTCATATTTCTATGTTATGATTATCATATTTTACATGTATATTAATGCAAGAGCTTACAACTTCTGAAAAGATATTTTAACCAATCATTTTAAATATTATTATTATTACTATTGAATATTATTAAACCAAAAATACTTGGAAACCATAAAACTAATGAGAGGTACCAAACATGATAGAGTTTCATCCCTAAACAAACTGTGAGAATAGTATCAAAACATTATACATCAACTAAATCTTGAGAAACATAGTGAGTATATATAAAAAAGATCAAACTAATTCCAATCTGACTACTCTTCCCTGGAGTCTACTGTGTTGAAGTGAATGGCTAAGTATGAGGGAGCCAACTACCTGCTTGAGGAGGCATCATGGATGTTCAACCTACATTCATCTTGGATCTTCTAAAGAAACTTAGCCAAGGTGGTATGAAAGTTATCCTTTTTTCTAGACCTTGGTGTATCCAAATGCTAGTTCCTTCCTTTCCATCATGGTATTTCCATCCTTTATCATGAGTCTTATTTGAGACTTAGCGAGATACTTGGTCTTACCTTGATTAATATCATCATTCCTTTCTTTCAAAATGTACAAAAGGATATAGGAAGATACAATAGGCCAAAAAGTATTAAATTCTATACCGCATTTTAAAATGCATGTAGATAAAACAATGCTAATCATGAAGTTACCATCAAGAGTAAAACCAATTGCCCTCCATGCTTCCTTGGTAACTTGATACAGTTAAAGAACACATAAGAAACATATTCTAAAACGATGCAAAATCAATAAGCATTGGGGATAGGGTCAAGAGGTTTGAAAAAAGGGAGTTTATGTAAGAAGACACTTCAAAGGAAGTAATAAACTTTAGGCTCAATGGGTTTGTGCAAGAGGTAAGAGAGTAGTTTCTTCCAGGCCTCTAAATCTAGTGCAAGGTTCCAAAAAGACTAGATGTGGTTAATAATGGTAGAGCTATAAGTTGGGAGGGGGGATATATATTTGGCCTTGACTAGGTGAAAGGGTGTTGAATCTGGCCATCTTAGCTAAGATGAACATGAGGAGGAGGTGCAATAAGTAGGATTAACAGAGAGGTTGCAAAGTACATTTCTGATTAGGCAATAGGTCCTCTAGTGAGAAGGGTTAAGATTAAATTTATTAGCAATATCTACACATGATATAACAACCCCATTAGTAAGGATGTTATGAAACTAGGAGATGCACTTCTAATTCTACCTCTTGGTTAAGTATCCTTGAACAAGGGCCAAGGGTTTATCTCTAGCCTTAAGATTCCACCATATATAATCTTGTCTGCATAAAATATTAGCTTTATTAGTTCTAACACCACTATAAAACATATGTCTAATTAAATTCCAACATTTCCAAATAGACGTAAATTTTTTTGAATCTCCTACACATATGTTCAAACCCATAGAGAGGATATTTTTGTAGTTTAGGTTATAAAAGCCTTTGGCCTTACATAGATGGGAAGAATGTAAGTTATTTCTTACTAAAAAAATTCAATGTTCCTCCCCTACAACTACCTTGGTAATCCATTTATCTACAAGTGTTATTCCCTTGCTTCTCAAGTCTTTAAATCAAAGGCCTCCCACCTTCTTTCTCATGGTGCAAAATCTCTAATTAACATCAAAATTTTACAATTTCCATCACCATCAAAGTAACGGTAAATCATAATGATATTTAGAATGAACTCAAACTTATTTACATTGAAAAACCATAGAGATGAGAAGTAGATGGACTAAGAAGAAAAAACTGTTTTGAAAACTTGGAGTCTCCCAACCATGGTTAGATAGTGAGAGTCCTATTTATTGACCTTAGGTACAATCCTTTCCTTAAAACCCATCTCCACATGTCATTAATACCTAGGTCAATAGAGAATGGTATGCCTAAATAGCTTATGATCTATTTGGAACCTCCCCAACTAAAACCATATTTTTTTATATCAAATAGGGAGTTAATCATCCTAGGGAACAAGAATTGATTTAGCCATAGAAATATTATTAATAGATGCTTTATATAATAGGTCTCTAGTTTAGACATTAAGGTCATCATATTATTATCCTCTAGAAAAATGAAAATGCAATGTCATTAGAAAATTGGACATTGATAAGTTCTTCATTGTTAGGAAGAGATAGGCCTCTTGTCCTTAGAGAATTGTAGTTATCTCTCAATAGGTAGTACAGGGAGTAAGCTGCAATAAAAAATAAGGTTGGAGTGAGTGAAAAACCCTATCTAATAGATCTAGAAATGTTAAATTCAAAACATTTGCAATCAAACACCATAGTAGTTATGGCTTTAGCTATAAGAGTGGATACCATGAGGGATAAATTAATAGGGAATCCTAGTGAATTAAGCATCATCTTAATGAAACCCTTTACAATTTGATCATTAGATTTTTAATAATCTAATAGAATCATCCTTGTATTTGACCATACACTTTGGTACAATATAGGGATTCCCAACATGTAATTAAGTTTTCTAGAATATAGCTACCTTTCAAAAATCCTAGTTGAGTGGGAGAGATAATGTTAGGAAGGACATTCACCAGTCTAGTGGCCAAAAGTTTAGCCAAGATCTTAGAGGACACATTAAGAAGAGTTATTGGTATCCAATTCATGATAAGAGACCTATCTCCCCCTTTGGAAATCATTTTTTTAAGACCAAAATTAATATCCTACCCCAAGGAGCCATTTTTAAAGGTTCATTTGTAAACATCTAGATGCTCATCACAAATCCAACCAATAGTTTTCTTATAGAATTCATTAGGAATACCATTAGGTCTTGGAGATTTTTCATTCTTTAAGCTCATGATGGATGGATGGGTTGATTTCTTCAATAATAATAGGCTTATCATTATATTATATCTCAGTACTTGAGACTTTTTTGGGGATAATACCATCAATATGCCTTCTTGCATCTTCCATTCCACCCCCAACATCTTCTGAGGAAAAAGGCTTTTTATAATAAGTAGTGAAGGAAGACACAAATGTCCTCTAAAGTATTTAAGTTCTTTCCTCCTTCATTGATATTGACAATATTATCCTCATTTGAGCACGTACACAAATAAATTCTAGTTCCTTTATCTCCAAGATCTAGTCAATTTAATCTAGTCCTTACTCTAGCAGCTTGGGCTTCCTAGTTTGAAGAGATCTCAACTCATGTTTGGATTTTGCAAGGTCATCAAGAATCTATAAGTTGGCTAGATATTCTTTTAATTTAGCCTATGCTTTATATAACACATTGGCTAAATATAGTTCTAATAATATCATGCATCTTTGGTCCCTTTTTCTAAAAACCTTAAATATTTCTTGCGAAGACCAAGGTTTCTTGATCCATCTTTCAATAGGGTTAGAAGACATTCTCACAAACTTATTAAACCACTAAACAATCTTGGTGGCAACAAAAACATCCTCATCCTAGAGGAGAGAGGTATTGAGGGAGAAACATTTAGGTTTGCTTCTACCAGTCCTTTGGAGATTCACCTTAGTGATATTTTCTTTTACAACATGATTGTTTGAAAGCATAAAGCACGACTTGCACAAAATTGTCATCATCCAGATGAAGGATCATGAGCTAAATTACCCTATGCATGATCTTGAGTTAGCAGCAGTAGTCCATGCTTTGACAAGTTGGAGACATTTCTTGTTGGGACACAAATTTGAGCTACATAGTGATCATCGCAGTCTTCAGTACATTTTCACTTAGCCTAATTTGAATGCTTGCCAAAGGCGATGGATGGAATTTCTATGCGAGTATGATTTTGAGGTAAAGTACATTCAGGGAAAGGAGAATGTGGTGGCAGATGCTTTGTGTCACAGGAGAGATGTGATATCATCTATGACTCTTAGTGTGGATTTGAGGAGTTGGATTCTTCAGGTACTTCCCACATATTCTTGGTATCAGGAGGTGTGCAGAGAAATAGATTCAGGAAGGCCTTTGGAAGGTAAGTTTGTAGGCTACGTTTGAGAGTTAGATGGTCTTTTGAGACATTTGGGGAGGATTTATGTGCCATTATTGGATGAGCTTTGCACCTTGATTTTAGCAGAGGCCCATCGTACACCTTACTCGGCACATCCAGGTGTCAAGAAGATGCAGGTTGATTTGAGGCATTTGTTCTTTTGGTCTGGGATGAAGTGAGACATTACTGATTATGTGGCTAGGTGTCTTGAGTGTTAGATAGTCAAGGTAGAACACCAGCACTTGGCTGGACTTTTGTAGCCAAATCTCATTCCTTCGTGGAAGTGGCATATCATCTCCATGGATTTCATAGTAGGATTACCTATGAGTGTTCATTGTCATGATGCTATCATGGTCACTATTGATCGGTAGACTAAGGTGGCACATTTTTCACCAATTAGGTCTTCCTACATAGCAGCTTCTGTAGCTAATGTCTTCATGCGTGACATTGTGAGATTACATGGTATTCCTCGAAAGATCATTTCTGATAGGGATCCTGTATTCACATCCACATTTTGGACATCGCTATAGCATGAGCTTGGAGCGCAATTGAATTTTAGTTCAACATATCATCCAGAGATAGATGGTCAGACAAAAAGGTTGAATCAGGTTTTGGAAGATATGTTAAGGATGTTTGTGATGGATAGGCAGACACATTGGGAGGACTATCTCTACCTAGTGGAGTTTGCTTACAACAATGGGTATCACAATTCTATTGGCATGACACCATTTCTGTCTTTGTATGGATGTCCTTGTCGTACACCCTTGAGTTGGGATAGTCTTGAGGATTGTATTCTGTTGGGTCCTGAGATGCTTCGTGATATGGAGCAACAGGTAGTGCGTATTCGTGAGCACTTGACTATGGCATAGGATAGGCAGAAAAAGTATGCTGATACTCATAGGACAAATAAGCAGTTTGTTGTGGGAGATAAGCTTTTCTTGAGAGTGTGTCCACGAAAGAGTCCGATCCGATATGGAAAGGGTTCAAAGCTAGCACCTCGCTTTGTGGGACCATTCAAGATTCTTGAGAGGATTGGCCCGGTTGCTTATCGCCCTGCTCTACCACCTAGCCTAGCTCACATTCATGATGTTTTCCATGTTTCAGTACTTAGGCAGTATATCCTTGATGTTGTACATGTTCTTGATTGGAATGCATTGCAGGTAGAGGATGTGCAGCTGGCTTTGGAGCCGATTTGTATTCTAGAGCAGCGGGAGTTGACCCTCATGGGTCAAACCATTGACCAAGTAAGGCTCCAATGGGACCCTACTGATGATTCTTCAACTACATGGGATGATGCAGTTAGATTACGAGAGTTATATCCCTACTTGTTTGTAGGCTTCCAGGAGTAAGCCCAACCCAAGAGGAGGTGGATGTAGTGCCTACCCTCATTCACATCTTTCTAGACATATTGTTACTATTATTATTATCAGACTATGTTAGACTAGTTTTATGTTGATGGATTAGTAGCATTGTTTCGAGACTATCAGACATTATGTTATGGATTCAGTTGATGTATTATGAGATTATTTAGACTCTACATTTTATGTATGCATGATGATTATTACATTGCTTTCAGTTATTGATGATGATTAGTTAGATGGTTTATTATCTCATGTATTTTATTATGAATACTTACCCCATACTTGCATGTGTATGGTGTGCATGTTTGTTCTTATTGAATGGCATTTTTGATATGGTTAAGGAAGGGAGTCGTAGTCACTTACTAGTCAGGATCTACACGATGCACCACTTCTTGCCATTGCTTATTTAGCTTAGTATTGTATATATTGTATGTACATGCATTATTTTTTTTTTATGCAGGTTGTAGGTATCGGGTATCGACTTCTCTGAATTGCCAGGATGAGCGTACCCTATTACACTATCTCAATGATAAGAAAAGGGAGATAAATTCTCAAGTCCAAATCCCAAACCCCTAAACCATTTGTCTTAGTGAGGTAGGACAAGTATTTGGGTATTTTACCTTCCAAATGTGTTGGATGACATATTTCATGATTTTTAACCCTTTAGACTAATTTTGTGTGAATTGTTCTATGATGGGTTTTCATATTTTATCTTGGAGGTCTATGGTGAAATTTCTATTAATTAAGTCTTAATAAATAGATTTAATTAATAAATTAGTTATTTGGAGAAAATTAATGTAATATCACGATCTTTGATATTTTGTCTATAATTAATTAAATGAGAATTAATTGAGAAAAAGAATTAAATAAAAGAAGTTAGAAATTAAAATTAATGATAATTATAAAATAATAAATAAATGATAATAATAAAAGTTATAAAAATTAAAATAAAAGTTATAAAAATTTAAAATAAAAGTTATAAGCTTGCCTAGGAGTTAACCCACCTTTTTATTTCTCATATGTCAACAACACAAGAGTTAGTGCACCAATTAAGCACATAGTGTCTACCACCTTATGACTCGTTTAGAAGGTTGGAATACACTCATTCTTAGTTGTCAACACCTTCTAGTTGTTTCTAGAGACATTTTAGGCGCTTCTTAAGGGGCCTTTATATTCGGGCACTCCTAGAGGCTTAGGGAGAGCATTTTGGAGCGTGTTGGAGGACTCAAGAACATTGGAGAAGGGAGGACCTTGCTCTGCAGTTTAGTGACGAGAAGCGAATTAACATCAAAATCCGGGTAGACACTTGTGATTTTTCTTATGTTATTTTTGCATCTTGCACTTCCTATCTTCTTCATGTCTTCCATATGCTTTCTGAGGGTTTTTCCTATTTTGGTTGTATGCATTCTTAATATGGGTAGTAAAATTTTATTTTGGAAAATCTTATATGCGTAGATTTGAAGAGATTACGGGGCTAGGGTTTAAATTATAGCCAAATCCATTAGAAAATTTATTGGGTAAATTTGGAGAACAAATATTTTATGGATTTTCTTAAATTTGAAAGCCTTTAAAATTGTGTAGATATAGACATGTTTCAGATCTACATATATATATATATATATATATATATATATATATATATATATATATATATATATATATATATATATATATATATATATATATATATATATATACAAAAGTTATGCTTAATAAATTTTTGCATTTATATATATATATATAGATATATATATATATATATATATATATATATATATATGTACATATATAAATTTTGATATACATATACATACATATATATATATATATATATATATATATATATATGTACATATATAAATTTTGATATACATATACATACATACATACATACATATATATATATATATATATATATATATATATATATATATATACATACGTATATATATATAATAAGAATAATAACCTGCATGTTAAAATCACAGCGGAAATTTGCTTTTGTTAAAAATTCGAATCGCAGTGGTTACAAACGTTTTTAAAAATGTTATTATAAAAAAAAAATTCATACTGCATAAGTTTGGTGGGGATGGAACCTGCACCTCGTACTCGATGACGCCGTGGGTACTTGCTGTTGCAGGTACTACGATGACAGAGGGTACGCAGTACCCGCTGTCGCCGCAGGCCCTACAACTGCAGGGTACCACGTGTCTGCAATGGTGTTAATATATATATATATATATCTTTTTGTGTGTGTGTGTGTGTGTGTGTGTGTGTGTGTTTGTGTGTGTGTGTGTGTGTGTGTGTGTGTGTGTGTGTGTGTGTGTGTGTGTGTGTGTATGCATTTCGGTGGTTATGAAATCGAATTTTTGCATTTTGATTTTCTTAAAACGTTTTTAATATTTATCATTGCATATAAATAATTATATATATATATATGTAAGTATGTATGTATGTTTTTAGTAAATTTAAATTATTAGAATCGATAAATGATTTGTATTAAAGGTTCATCTTTTATAATAGTGAATTACTCTGTAATATTACAGTTTAACTATATAGATTTAATTAATTGAATTGAATTATGAAAAGAAATTTTTATGGAATTTAATTAGAATTTTGATGGGGGACATTTTCAATGTAATATTATTTTAATAATTGGAAGATCAATTTATAGAATTATAAAGGGAAAACTTTATTTACCAAACATATACATGGGTTAGAAAAACGTGCAAAACATTCTTCCGTTCAATATCTAAGATTGGAAATGAAAACTGATACCTCTACACTTAATTCAACTATGTGATTTTAATAAACCAAAACATGTGCTTGCATTGTGTTTTCTCTATGCTATGTTTTTTGGGTTTTGGGTTGACTAGTGTTGACTAGTTATAGGACATCCACCAAAGGCTCGAGCGTTATGATTGTGATGTCATGGTGATGTCTTAATTTTGATCTTTATAAACCCAACCATGGTTATGTGATGGTATTCTCTATGAAATGTTTGTACTAATTGTTATTGTGTTCTAGTCTTCTTGAGTGAAGCTGAGTTATGTGTATTTGAGACATTTGACTTAACCATTTTGAGTCATTAATCAGTTATCCTTGGATTACTTTCCAGTCGCCATAATGGGACTGAAATGTTGATTTATGATGTCATGTTGTGACATGTTGGACTCGACCATTTTGGAGTCTTCAATCAGTATGATTTTGAGATATATTTTGGTTATTGAGAACCAATGATTATTATGATTATCAAGGATACCTTCAGTTGCCAATAGAGAATTGTTGTGGTCATGATTATCTATGATGTTTTTCAAATGCTCATGGAGATTTTTTGTTTATATTGTGGATTATCTTTTGTGATTTTGAGATTTATGATTCCATGAGCTTAGGGTAGATTATCTGCTTGTAGTGTCAGGAAGTGGCTTGCAATGGGGGTTGGGGCCCTAAGAGGCTGCCAGGGTAACTCATTGTATGTTTTTTTAATAAGTGAAAACATTCACACTTAATACTAACTAAATGAACATAAAAAGATAATCGTTTTGTTCTCGCCCATGCCTCATGTGCTTGTACAAACTAGGATGGGAGAAGAGAGAACGCTTGGTTGCAACCTTGCATTCCATAGTATGCCTTGTCAGTATGAGAGGATACTAGTGGCCGCATGAGGATCAATAGGGACCCATGTAATTGTAAGCTAACTGCCAAGGTAACTTCTACATGATATATGTGATGACACTTTCCCAGTTGCATAGTAGATTTCCTACATGTCATTATGTGCCTCTGGGATTAGATGTTAGTTTTGTGATTGGAACCTTTGATTTAGTGTACTTTTAGGATTCTTGGACTTATAGAGATTTATGCTATGTAATTTGGATAGCCTATTTGGGACTTGAGATTATCTCCTCAGCGCGGTGGGAGTGGACCACTTAGGTTCCATGCAGTCCGGTGTTAGTGCTTTATCACTCTTATCATTTCAGATCCATTTGTGACACCATGGCTGATGCATTCTTGGAATATGATGGTGGATATGTATCCTTATATTGATGGTTTCTATATGTAGATGATGATATCTTACGCTTTACTTTACATGTTAGATTACTTTTTGCATATGATGTAGTATGATTTAGGAGTGACATTCCTACTATGCTAACACCAATGATCTTGTTGGTGATTTGGGATGTTACATACAGAGGGATGGCTAGGACCCATGGTGGTCTAATGATGCTATTTACGATTGGGAGGAACCCTGCACTTAGATATTATGTTTGATTACTTATGGTTATCTCTTATGATGATGTATCATGTATGATGTATGGTTTCACATATGTATATTCTTTTAAGCCTTTCATACCCTATGACATGTATAGTGAATGATTGAGCATTTAGAAATGTAATGTATAAACATTGGACTTATCATTATCATTTCATGTGGTTGTTGTATTAGATGGATTCAATAATGTTACTTGATTTAGATGTAATTCAACATTAAGGGATCTTTAAAGAATTTAACCTATTATGTATGTTATGTTTACTTTTAGATGGACATTGCTATTGCTTTCTTTATTGTGTATAAGTTATAAGCGGTATTTACTTTCATGTTTTTTTTTTTAAAAATGCTACCAAACTTAGCAAAATTTTAGGTTAATTATTTGGATCCCTTGGTGGGGCATTACATTTGGTATCAAAGCTTGAGTTTCTACATTGGGAGCTCTAGATTTTTTGGAACAAACAAAGACTTTAAACTTTTATGTGTATCTCTTTCAAACTTGAAACTAGGTGAATTGAAACCAAACTTGAATTGTTATTTGCATATTTTTCATACTTCAACACTTAGCTTTTAAAACTAAAAATTTTACTTAAATTGAACTTAGTCTATTGCAAACATGTGTTTTTTTTATTGCAATAGTACTTTGTACTACTGTAGGATGGTATTTGGGACTAGGTCTTTTTTTGGGGGCCATGGTAGAGGCTGTGGTCGTGGCAGAGCTATTAGTGTCCATGAGTCTGCCCATGAGGGATCTGCTCATGAAGAGAGCGGAGGAGAGCACGCTAGTAAGTAGCAGGAAGAGAGCCATAGAGAGGACCAAGCTGAGTTTGAGGAGGTTAATTTGAGATAGATGATGTAGACCATTCTTGACCATCTACCTCCTATTCAAGAACAACCTAAAACACATCAGATAGAACAAGAGCATAGACCCAGGTCTAGAAGCCCTCGAAAGGATCGACAGAGATCCATTATATCTACTAAAATGAAGAACCTTTCGAGATCTAAGGTCAAGCCCTTTAACAGGAAAGGTTCAGGATATGTGGCCAAACAGTGGCTTATCGCCCTTGACAAGATTTTTGCTATGTAGGACTTTGACAGTAATGTTAAGGCAAGATTTGCGATTACCAATTTGGAGAATTTTTGAGCCACTTGGTAGACAATTGAGGAAGATCCTATGAGGAAGACTTTAGATCAAATGATTTTACAGGAGTACGCAAATGTTTTTCCAAGTGAGATTCCAAGCATGCCTCCAAAGAAGGACATCAATTTTAGTATTGATCTGATTCCTAGAGCGAAGCCTCTCTCTAAAGCTCCTTATTGTATGACTACACAAGAATTGGGTGAGTTACGTCTTCAGCTAGAGGAACTTTTGGCCAAAGGGAGCATTCGACCTAGTGTATCACCATGCAGAGCTCCAGTGCTCTTTTTGAAAAAGAAAGACGGTTCTTTGTGCCTTTGTATTGATAACAGACAGTTGAATAAGGTGACTATTAAGAATAGGTATCCTCTACCTAGGATTGATGACTTATTTGATCAGATCAAGGGAGCTACAGTATTCTCCAAGATTATCCTTAAGTCAGGATACCACCAGCTTCGCATTAAGGAAGCCGATATTCACAAGACCACCTTTCAAACTTGTTATGGGCATTATGAGTTCACAGTGGTACCTTTTGGGTTGACTAATGCTCCATCGATTTTCATGAGTTTGATGAATGGTGTATTTCAATCTTATCTGGATAGGTTTGTACTTGTGTTTCTTGATGATATATTGATATATTCCAAGTCTTAGAAGGAGCATGAGGAACACCTACGATTGATTTTATAGTTTTTAAGGGACAATCAACTTTATGCCAATGCAACTAAGTGTGAATTCTTCAAATCAGAGATTTCTTATTTAGGGCATGTCATTTCAGGTGATGGTATTTCAATGGACCCTGCAAAGATTCAGGCAATAATAGATTGGCCTACACTGACTAATGTGTCATAGATTTGTAGTTTTATGGGTCTAGCTAGTTATTATCATAGATTTGTCCAAAACTTCTCTAGAATAGTGCCTCCTATCACTTCTCTTCAGAGGAAAGGAAAGAAGTTTATTTGGATAGAGAAATGTGAGGAAGCATTTTAGAAGCTCAAGGAACTTTTGACTAGTGCATCGATCTTAGCAGTACTCGATTTAGAAGGTGGTTTCATGGTGTGTATAGATGCTTCCCTAGAAGGGATTGGGGCAGTTTTGATGTAGAATGGACGGCTGATTGCGTATGAATCACACAAGCTCAATGATCATGAGCTAAATTATGCTATGCATGATCTTGAGTTAGCAGTAGTAGTCCATGCTTTGACAAGGTGGACATTTCTTGTTGGGAAAAAGATTTGAGCTACATAGTGATCATCGCAGTCTTCAGTACATTTTTACTCAGCCTCATTCGAATGCTCACCAAAGGCGATGGATGGAATTTCTATGCGAGTATGATTTTGAGGTAAAGTACATTCAGGGCAAGGAGAATGTGGTGGCAGATGCTTTGAGTCGCAGGAGACATGTGATATCATTTATGACTCTTAGTGTGGATTTGAGGAGTTGGATTCTTCAAGCACTTCCCACAGATTCTTGGTATCAGGAGGTGTGCAGAGAAATAGATTCAGGAAGGCCTTTGGAAGGTAAGTTTGCAGGCTACAATCGAGAGTCAGATGGTCTTTCGAGACATTTGGGGAGGATTTATGTGCCATTACTGGATGAGCTTTGCACCTTGATTTTAGTAGAGGCCCATCGTACACCTTACTCGGCACATCTAGGTGTCAAGAAGATGCATGCTGATTTGAGGCTTTTGTGCTTTTGGTATGGGATGAAGTGAGACATTGTTGATTATGTGGCTAGGTGTCTTGAGTGTAAGAGAGTTAAGCCAGAACACTAGCACTCAGCTAGACTTTTGCAGCCAAATCTCATTCCTTCATGGAAGTGGGATATCATCTCCATGGATTCAATAGTAGGATTACCTATGACTATTCATTGTCATGATGCTATCATGGTCACTGTTGATCGGTTGACTAAGGTGGCACATTTTTCACCAATCAGGTCTTCCTACACAACAACTTCTGTAGCTAATGTCTTCATGCATGACATTGTGAGATTACATGGTATTCCTCCAAAGATCATTTTTGATAGGGATCTTGTATTCACATCCGCGTTTTGGACATCACTACAGCATGAGCTTGGAGCACAATTGAATTTTAGTTGGGCATATCATCCAGAGACAAATGATGAGACAGAAAAGGTGAATCAAGTTTTGGAAGATATGTTAAGGATGTTTGTGATGGATAGGTAGACACATTGGGAGGATTATCTCTACCTAGTGGAGTTTTCTTACAACAATGGGTATCACAGTTTTATTGGCATGGCACCATTTCAAGCTTTATATGGACATCCTTTTTGTACACCCTTGAGATGGGATAGTCCTTAGGATCGTATTCTATTGGGTCTTGAGATGCTTCGTGATATGGAGAAATGGGTAGTGCGTATCCGTGAGCACTTGAATACGACACAGGATAGGCAGAAAAAGTATGCTGATGCTCATAGGATAGATAAGCTGTTTGTTGTGGGAGATAAGGTTTTCTTGAGAGTGCATATACAGAAGATTCTGATCCAATATGGAAAGGGTTCAAAGCTAGCACCTCACTTTGTGGGACCATTCGAGATTCTTAAAAGGATTGGCCTAGTTGCTTACCGCCTTGCTCTACCGCCCAGCCTAGCTCACATTCATGATGTTTTCCATGTTTCAGTACTTAGGCAGTATATCCCTAATGTTGTACATGTCCTTGATTGGAATGCATTGCAAGTAGAGGACGGGTAGCTGTCTTTGAAGCTGGTTCATATTCTGGAGGAGTGGGAGTTGATCCTTAGGGGTCGAACCATCGAGCAGGTAAGGGTCCAATGGGACCCTACTGATGATTCTTCAACTACATAGGAGGATGCAGCTAGATTAGGAGAGTTATATCCCTACCTGTTTGTAGGCTTCTAGGAGTAAGCCTAACCCAAGGGAGGGTGGATGTAGTGGCTGCCGTCATTCACATCTTTTTGGACATATTGTTGCTATTATTATTATCAAACTATGTTAGACTAGTTTTATGTTGATGGATTAGTAGCATTGTTTCGAGATTAATAGACATTATGTTATGGATTTAGTTGATGTATGATGAGATTATTTAGACTCTACATTTTATGTTTGCATGATGATTATTACATTACTTTTAGTTATTGATGACGATTAGTTAGATGGTTTATTATCTCATGTGTTTTATTATGGATACTTACCCCATACTTGCATGTGTATGGTGTGTGTGTTTGTTCTTATTGAATGGCATTTTTGATGTGGTTAAGGAAGGGAGTTGTAGTCACCTGCTAGTTGGGATCTACACGATGCACCACTTCCTACCATTGCCTGTTTAGCTTAGTATTATATATATTATATGTACATGCATAGTTTTTTTTAATGCAGATTGTAGGTACTGGGTATCGACTTCCCTGAATTGCCTAGATGAGCGTACCCTATTACACTATCTCAATGATAAGAGAAGGGAGATAAATTCTCAAGTCCAAATCCCAAACCCTTAAGCCATTTTTCCTAGTGAGGTAGGACAAGTATCTGGGTATTTTACCTTCCGAATGTGTCAGATGACATATTTCGTGATTTTTTAACCCTTTAGACTGATTTTGTGTGAATTGTTCTATGATGGGTTTTCATATTTTATCTTGGAGGTCTATGTTGAATTTTCTATTAATTAAGTCTTAACAAATAGATTTAATTAATAAATTAATCATTTGGAGAAAATAAATATAATATCACGATCTTTGATATTTTGTCTATAATTAATTAAATGAGAATTAATTGAGAAAAAGAATTAAATAAAAGAAGTTAGAAATTAAAATTAATGATAATTATAAAATAATAATAAAATAATAAATAAATGAAAATAATAAAATTTATAAAAATTTAAAATAAAACTTATAAGCTTGCCTAGGAGTTAATGCACCTTTTTATTTCTCATATGTCAACAACACAAGAGTTAGTGCACCAATTAAGCACATGGTGTCTACCACCTTATGACTCATCTAGAAGGTTGGAATAGACTCATGGTTAGTTGTCAATACCTTCTAATTGTTTCTAGAGACATTCTATGAGGCCTTTATATTCGAGCACTCCTAGAGGCTTCGGGAGAGCATTTTGGAGCGTGTTGGAGGACTTGGGAATGTTGGAGAAGGGAGGAGCTTGCTCTGTGGTTTACTGTGGAGAAGCGAATTAGCATCAGAATTTGGGTAGACACTTGTGATTTTGCTTATTTTATTTTTGCATCTTGCACTTCTTGTCTTCTTCTTGTCTTCCATATGCTTTCTAAGGGTTTTTCCTATTTTGGTTACATGCATTCTTAATATGGGTAGTAAAATTTTATTTGGAAAAATCTTATATGCATAGATCTGAAGAGATTACGGGGCTAGGGTTTAAATTATAGCCAAATCCATTAGAAAATTTATTGGGTAAATTTGGAGAACAAATATTTTATGGATTTTCTTAAATTTGAAAGCCTTTAAAATTGTGTAGATATAGACATGTTTTAGATCTGCACACACACACACACACACACACACACACACACACACACACACACACACACACACACACACACACACACACACACACACACACAAGTTATGCTAAATAAATCTCTGCATATATATATATATATATATATATATATATATATATATATATATATATATACACATTTTGATATAAATATACATATATATATACATACATATATTTATAATAATAATCCGCATGTTAAAATCACTGTGAAAATTTACTTTTGTTAAAAATCCAAATCGCAATGGTTACAAATGTTTTAAAAAATGTTATTATAAAAAAAAATTTCATACTGCATAAGTCAGGTGGGGATGAAATTCTATCTACTTGAGGCATTCTTTTGAGGAATTGTTAGATTTTTTGTGCCCAGATCAGATCTTTGATTGGATTTTCAGTGTTAAGAATTTATGATGGTGGGTAGAAGTTATTGCAGAGCTAAAATTCTCAGTTATGCCTGAACTATAAAGACAAGTTTTGTTTTCATTTTTGGAGGAACTCCTTTTCTGATTTCTCTGTTACTGCTTGCAAGTTTGCAGTGTAAAATTCCCTTTGTCTCTGAGTTGTATAACATTCTGTATCATCTCCTTCAGACATCAATGCGTATGTGCATGAATCTTGCCTCTCATTGGTGTATTATTGAGATCTGTGGCTTGCATATTGTATCTATTTTCGGCCTACTGGATAACACATAAGTGAAATCCTTTTCCTTGTGTTATTCAGTTTGGTTTCCTGATCTGTATGTGGTTGTTGATTGACATAAGTCTGGGTGTGTATGTCTTTTGAATGTCATCTTGATTTTGTAGTGCATATATGGGCAGAAATGAGTCTGAACACTCTATTTTGGTGCATCACCTCCTTAGATGAGACTAGGTAGATTTGCTTTCATGCTCTCCTTCTCCCTTTTTTCTCTACAAGAAGTAGATAGGTGCACCTTGATAGTAAGAGGAAGCCAGCCTTCTTCGGAGACTCAACCTCATAGTTCAAGTCCCATAGCTTGGAGGTTGTTTCCATTGTTTCACTAGGTTGTCCTCGCACAAAGGCCTTGGGCAAGGGTGCACACCTAAGTGACAACAGTTTTTGGCATGCATGGTGGGACACTTTTTCAAACAAAATTTAAAGTCTACTAGTGTCAAGAAGAAAGAGTTTCAAAGATTAATGCTGAAGAGGTAGTGCTGGCTTCAGTATTCAAGCCTTTAAGAGGCTGATTCTTCAAAGTACTTGCCGACTCTAAACATCAAAAAATCTGGTTCTAGGCCAAAGTTGCAGTGATTCATGCCCAGAGCTGAAACAAGGGTGTCTTCTAGAGGTAAATTTCAATATCAAGAGCTTTCTCTTTCAAATCCTAGAAGAAGGAGGACTAGAATTTCATTATCGCCAGTTAGGGGTGTTATAACAGTTAATATACCTATACGATCTGTCTCTACCCCTCCTGCTGTTCAAACTTAGCCTAGATTGCCATCAACACTCATCAATAGAACACTTGTTTACATGGCACAACCAAGAGTTCATGTTTTTGCCACCTTTAATGGTGGAAGTCCTCTATTGTTAGCCCAAAGACATGATATACCAATATCTACACTAAAAAGTATACTTGATTTTACTGGTGAAACTTCCATCTCCCCTTTAGAGCATATCCAAGAAGTAGAAAATTTCTGTAATATTCATGGTATCACAGAGGATGATGTTGCTGTCAGACTTCTAGCCTCATGTTTAAAAGGAAAAGCATTACAGTGGTATAGAGGCTTAGCTCATGGTTCTATAACTGATTGGGATGGACTAGGAGCATGATTATGCAAACATTTTGAGGATAGAAGTGACCATCTGTCACTTTTAGAGTAGCTAACTACTATAAAAAAGGCCCCCCATGAATGTATGACTAATTTTAATTATAGATTTCAAAAGACATGGGATAGAATACCTACTTCGGTGAAACCTACTCCTGGTAATGCCTTCTTGCATTACCTTAGAGCTTTTAACAGTGATATTTCCACTACAATCCAAACTATGGGAGGAGGTACCTTACCTAATGCTTATGAGATAGCCATAAAAGCTGGGAACATCTTGATACAAGGAGGAAAACTAGCTTCAAGGCCCCCTATGCCTTTCTTTCCTGATGTTCCCAACCACCAACCGACAATGGCCCCTCTTCCTACAACTTCTACATCACAAGCCCTTACTCCAGTTCTCCAAGCTTCCACATCCTCAAATGGGATAGATGAACTCAAAGAGATGCTCCAAGGTTTAGTGCTGAATACAGATAAGAGAGAGAGGACCCTAGATAAAAAATTGCAAGAGCAGGGGAAGGAGCTGAAACACCAAGGAAAGAGATTAGAGGATAGTTTTTCTATGATACAAAAAATGAGTAACAAGGTGGTGGCCTTAGAAAGGTAGCAAGCTCAAGGTGGCAAGCCTCCCTAATTGCAATATAAAGCTCCAAATGGTGGTAGGGCTCCTAATCAGTAGAATAGCTCTTTTGATTAGGGTAGGCAAAATAGTCATGCTTCTACTTCAAGCTCAAATCAGAATAGAGCTATAGTCCCTCAAAATAACTTGGCCCAAGACCAAGATTTCTGTCCTTCCTGCAACTGTTCTTATGCCTATTGCATGTGCCAGAAGGCAGAATCTTATTTGGCCCTAATTGACCAAGAACCTGCAGCAAAGCAATCATACAAGGAGGATCATCCCAAGGAGGCCTCATATATTCAAGGACATGATGATTTCTCTTTCATGAATCATCAGATTGGGGAGCATTGTAATTGAAACCAGGATTCCGTTGCTCATAACACAAGAAGTAAGAGGAGAGCTATGGAACATGCTGCCCCTCCTTCTCCTAAGTAGGCCTCAACTTCAAGTGCTGTAGCTCATGCACATGCAGCAAATGAACAAACAAGTACTTCATAGCAGCAAAAGCAAGATTCAAGAAAGAAAGATGCAAGTGATCCTTATGTTGCCCCATCTCAACCTCTTATAAGTGCAGCTCCCAAAGTTTCTACCAAAGTTCCTAATACACCATTCAGTGTGGTAGAGAAAATGAAGAAGACCAATGTGAATATTTCTATGTGGG
The DNA here is from genome assembly GCA_028749045.1 of Cupressus sempervirens. Classification (NCBI taxonomy): domain Eukaryota; kingdom Viridiplantae; phylum Streptophyta; class Pinopsida; order Cupressales; family Cupressaceae; genus Cupressus; species Cupressus sempervirens. Next base: position 113,855,011 of record CM053789.1, on the reverse strand, counting down.
ATGCTATTGCTACCATACCAATATAGAAGAGGATGTTGCAGCAAGAGTTGGACAAGATTGAACCCAAGGATCAGCCTAGGTGTGTTGCTAATTCTTTAGGAATGAAATATGAGCCCATTGTTTGGGATGTGTTACAATTATATGGTAGTACTATCAAAATTGTAAGTATCCTTAGGAATTTGGAGATGGCCCTTCATGCATGCCCTGGTTGCACTATGATTCAAGACATATCTATTGCTGAAGTCAAGCCCCATTTTTCTATCTGTCTTTCAAGAGACTTCACTGCTCAACTTGGTGGATTCATATCTGCTGATTGGTCATATATGTCATTTAAGACCAGATATGGAGCCAATGTGTCAATTAGAGCAGAACCTCAAGCCCTTCATCACACTGAATCTTACACCCCCAATCCCATCAACATGAATTTCCCTATTCTAGAGATGGATGAAAATGACATAGTAAATGAGCCTGCTACTTCCATAGTAGAGATTCCTGATTTCTTCTTGGATGAATGGGCTAGTACATATTAGTTTGAACCTATGTCAGAAACTCTTGAGATAGGCCTTAGTACATATTGCATATTAGAGAAAGATGCTCGAGTTCTTGATCTAATTGGGACTAATGATGACATAAGTGGGATATGGAGTATGTACTTTGATGGCTCAAGGAATAGAAATGGATCAGGGGCTGGTGTTATGTTGATCTCTCCTGCACAAATAAGATACTACTTCTCCTTTAGGCTCCAATTCAGTTGCACCAATAATGTGGCCGAGTATGAATCCTTGATTCAAGACCTCCTACTTGCCCAAAAGAGAGGAATTCAAGCCTTGAGAGTATATGGAGATAGTGAGTTAGTAGTCAATCAGGTGAGAAACCAGAACATCACCAAAAATGGCTTGCTCGAATCTTACAAACACAGAGTTTGGGATTTGCTTGAGGGCTTCAACACATTTAATATTCATAGCATTCCTAGGAAAGAAAATAGACATGCTAATAGACTTGCAGTAGTGGGTGCATCTTATGATGTACCAGGGAATCTTGAGGTGAAGAAGCAACAGATAAGGGTGGTAGTGAGGCCTGCCATCCCTAACAACAACACTCATTGGTAGGTGTTTGATTCTGATGAGAAAATTGTGAGTTTCTTGCAGAATGATGTAGAATTTTCAGACAGAAACCAGTCAAGACTGCAAGATCAGTATGGTGATCAGATCATTCATCTTAGTTCTAACAAGTTGCCCAAGGGTCTCATTACCTTGGAGAGTTTCTTTAATCCTGATGATCAAACAAGAGGCAAAGGAATGAATCTAGCTGCAGAAAAGGATGATCATTCCCCAGTTACAATTGCTGATGGAAAATCTCTGAATATGGGGAAGGTATGTTCTGAAACTGAGCAAGAAAACTTCATCCATCTATGTCAAGAATTTAATGATGTATTTTCTTGGACATATGATGACTTAAAAGGGTTTGACCCTAGTTTGTTTTAGCATACCATAGATTTAGTTGATAAGGCCAAACCAGTAAGGAAAAAATAGAGGCCAGTGAATCCTAAGATTGAGCCTCTAATGAGAAAAGAACTATCCAGGTTGATAGAGGCTAATATAATATTTCCTATCAAACACTCATTATGGGTAGCTAAACTTGTCCCTATAAGGAAGAAAAATGGAGAAATCAGATTGTGTGTGGACTTTAGGGATCTTAATCAGGCTTCTCTTAAAGATCACCATCCTCTCCCTTCCATGGAGCAAATTCTGTCCATAGTTAGTGGGTCAAGGAGATTCTCTTTTCTTGATGGGTTTTTGGTTATAACCAAGTGTTGGTTAAAGAATATGATAGACATAAGACAACATTTACTACTAAATGGGGCACCTATGCTTATTGCAAGATGCCATTTGGGCTAACAAATGCAGGTGCCACATTTCAGAAGGCAATGGAGATGGCCTTCAAAAAATGAATTGACAAGTTTGTCTTAGTATACCTTGATGATATAACTGTATATTCAAAAAATGTAGAAGATCATTTTAATCATCTAAGGCAGGTATTTCTAAGATGTAGAGAGTTTGGGGTTTCCCTTAACCCAGCCAAGTGTGTCTTTGCTACAAGCTAAGGAAAATTATTTGGACACATTGTATCTAAGGATGGGCTGACCATTGATCCAAAAAGAACAAAGGCGATATTTTCCCTTCCTCTTCCTAAACACAAGAAGGGGCTACAAAGTTTCCTTGGTAGAATAAATTTTGTAAGAAGGTTTATTCCTAATCTTGCTACCATGGTGAAATGTCTTACAACTATGCTTAAGAAAGGTATGGTCTTCTCATGGACCAAGGAAGGGAAGGAGAGTTTTGAAGAGATCAAGACAGCCATAGCCTCAGCCCCTACTCTCATGAACCCAAATTTTGAGAAAGATTTCATCCTCTACACTTTAGGTGGTGAGTCAAGTATCTCCACTGTCTTGACTCAAGAAAATAACAAGGATGAGGAGCAACCCATAGCCTTCTTCAGTGAAGGGCTCAAGGAATATAAAGATAAGTACAACTTTGTTGAGAAGCAGGCCCTTGTGGTCATCAGAGCCTTGAAGAAATTCAAGCACCTCTTATCCCACAATAAGATCCGTTTGTTGGTGCCCCATGCCAGTGTAAAGGGTTTCCTATTAATTAAGGATATCAGTGAAAAGAGAGCTAGATGGATTACTAAGGTAATGGATTATGATGTTGATATTCAGATTACCAAGTTGGTAAGAGGGAGAGGATTGTGCAAAGAAATGTTATCAGGCCAGGATTCTGATGAAGAGACTGTTATGGTAATAACAGAGCAGCAGGAGGTAAGAAATGCTAATGGTCCAAGGAGCTGGATAAATGATATGAAGAGCTTCTTATCAGGGAATGGATACCCTCAGTGATTGAACAAAACTAAAAGTAGACAATATAGACCGCAGTCCATTCATTATGTTGTGATTGATGGTATCCTATTCAGGAGGGATTTTAATGGGACCCTGTTGAGATGCATTGAAGAGGATCAAACTGAGAGGATGATTAAGGAACTTCATGATGGCCCTGATGGTGGCCATTTCTCTGCAAGAACAACTACCATGAAGATCATGAGGGCTAGTTATTATTGGCCATCTTTGTTCCATGATTGTTATGGATATGTGAGAAAATATGAGAAGTGTGCTTTCTTCTCAGGCAAACAAAAGCTTGCAGCTCTCCCCCTTCGTCCTATTCAGGTGGATCAGCCCTTTACCCAATGGGGGTTGGATTTTATAGGCCCCATTAGTCCTCCATCTAGTGCAGGTCATAAATGGATTTTGGCTACTACTAATTATTTCACTAGATGGACAGAGGCAGTTGCCTTGAAGGATGCCACAGAACCATCAGTTGTTGAATTCCTTGATGGAATTGTATCTAGGTTTGGTGCTCCTTCTACTATCATCTCGGACAATGCTAAATCTTTTTTTGGAACCCAGATTTGTGCATGGGCAATGAATCACAATATCTACCTAAGCACATCATCAAATTACTATCTCTAGGGTAATGGTTTGGCTAAGTCTTCCAATAAGAATTTGATCAGAATCATGAAGAGGACAATAGAAGATAATCAGAGGGTCTAGCATAAGAAATTAAGAACTTCTCTATGGGTTGATAGGATAACACCCAAGAGATCCATTGGGAATTCACCTTTTGTGCTGGTATATGGTAGGGAAGCTAGACTCTCGATCTCATTGGAATTCCCATCCTTGGAGTTGGCTCACCAGCTTGAATTGATTGAAGATAGTGCCATGTCAGTAAGAATGGTAGAGCTAATTGAGTTAGAAGAGAAAAGAAATAAAGCTATGCAGACTCTAGAGATGCATCAGCAACAGATAAAAAGGAGTTTTGATAAGAAAACTAGGATCAGAGCCTTCAGAGAAGGAGATTTAGTTCTAAAGTGGGATGCAGATAGGGCAAAACCAGGAAGACATTCCAAATTTGATGCACTATGGAGTGGCCCCTATCTGATTGCCAGTTGCAAACAGGCTAATACATTCCAGCTAAGCTGACCCAATGGAGAGATTTTGCCCATTCTAGTCAATGGGATCTATCTGAAGCCCTGTTTCTAAAATTTTTTGGAATTCGTGTACATAAGTAGTTTAGTTTCTTTTTTGTTATTTGCTGCTTTTTAATAAAGTGCGCGTGCACATGGTTCTCTCTTTCAGTTGCTAGCTTCTAAAGTTTTGATAGTTTTGAGGTTACAGAAGCAGAGCTAGGGTTTTCAATATTTTGATCTCCTCACAGAAGGGTTAGGGTTTTGCAGTTCTTAGATTCATACTTTTTTGAATCCATGACCCAATGGATTGTTTACAGGCACTAGTCATGCATCGAGCAGGCTCATGCCCCCCGTGATTCGCCAGAAATGTTGTATTTTAATCTTCTCACAAAATTCATAATTCGTATTGCCCTTCCCACCTTTGAAATATCCATAGTCAAATACCCATGGAAATATTTAAATACTAAAGTTTTAAACCTTATGATATATTTTGTGGCCCGCAAGTTCTCCATCATCAGATTTGCAGAGATCAAGGGCAGGCGCCATCGCACTATGGAGAAGCTGCATGAGATTTACGTTAGCAACATGGCGCCCTATTGAAACGTGTCCAGTGGGTCCAGCTTGCCGGGCGAACATGTTTTGATGGGCTAAAAAGTTTAAAAGGCAGCAAGGCGCCATGGAGCTAACGAAAAACTCACGAGTTTTCCATTAGCAACATAGCGCCCAGCCGACTGGAGGGTGTTTCTACGGTGAGTCCCAATGTTCAGTGGGCAAGGTTTGTGATAATGGAAAATGTTCACGTCTGGACCAACGGAAGCAGGCCGAGAAGTTAGAAATGCCGGTGGGGCACCATGTCGCTATCAAAAAACTCATGAGTTTTTCAATAGCGACATAGCGCTCGAATGGAAAAGTCACCATGGCGAGACTTCAGGCAAGTGGGTAGGTCCCAGCTAGTACCTTGTCAGCTCAGTTGAAGTTCCATGCCATGCTAGCCAATCAAAATGGAACATGTCTGCAAAGGAAGGAATTATTACAGTTGGGCACTATGGCGCTATGGGGATTTGGCCTCGATTTCCTCATAGCAACATGGCACTTAGTTGACATGTGGCCGCTCTGTGGGGTCAAAGTCTTGGGTCTGCCAAGGTGGTGCTTCGTTTGGCCAATGGGAGGCTGCCACGTATGTCAAATAAGAACACAGACAGATCGTGGGACCAGATCTTCAACGCGACCAGTGCAGTAAAGGGTTAAGTTCTCCACCATCAGATCTACAGAGATAAAGGGTAGGCGCCATCTCGCTATGGTGTATTTCAATTTTATCTGGATAGGTTTGTACTTGTGTTTCTTGATGATATATGAATATATTCCAAGTCTCAGAAGGAGCATGAGGAACACCTACGATTGGTTTTATAGTGTTTAAGGGACAATCCGCTTTATGCCAATGCAGCTAAGTGTGAATTCTTCAAATCAGAGATTTCGTATTTAGGGCATGTCATTTTAGGTGAAGGTATTTCAATGGACCCTACAAAGATTCAGGTGATAATAGATTGGCCTACACCGACTAATGTGTCAGAGATTTGTAGTTTCATAGATCTAGCTAGTTATTATCACAAATTTGTTCAAAACTTCTCCAGAATAGTGCATCCTATTACTTATCTTCAGAGGAAAGGAAAGAAGTTTATTTGGACAGAGAAATGTGAGGAAGCATTTTAGAAGCTCAAGGAACTTTTCACTAGTGCACCGATCTTAGTAGTACCCGATTCAGAAGGTGGTTTCATGGTGTGTACAGATGCTTCCCTAGAAGGGATTGGGGCATTTTTGATGTAGAATGGATGGATGATTGCGTATGAATCATGCAAGTTCAAGGATCATGAGCTAAATTACCCTACGCATGATCTTGAGTTAGCAGCAGTAGTTCATGCTTTGACAAGGTGGAGACATTTCTTGTTGGGACAAAGATTTGAGCTACATAGTGATCATCGCAGTCTTTAGTACATTTTCACTCAGCCTAATTTGAATGCTTGCTAAAGGCGATGGATGGAATTTCTATGCGAGTATGATTTTGAGGTAAAGTACATTCAGGAAAAGGAGAATGTGGTGGCAGATGCTTTGAGTCACAGGAGACATGTGATATCATCTACGACTCTTAGTGTGGATTTGAGGAGTTGGATTCTTCAGGCACTTCCCACAGATTCTTGGTATTAGGAGGTGTGCAGAGAAATAGATTCAGGAAGGCCTTTGGAAGGTAAGTTTCCAGGCTACGTTCGAGAGTCATTTTGTCTTTTGAGACATTTGGGGAGGATTTATGTGCCATTACTGGATGAGCTTCGCACCTTGATTTTAGCAGAGGCCCATCGTACACCTTACTCGACACATCTAGGTGTCAAGAAGATGCGTGCTGATTTGAGGAATTTGTACTTTTGGTATGGGATGAAGTGAGACATTGTTGATTATGTGGCTAGGTGTCTTGAGTGTAAGAGAGTTAAGGTAGAACACCAGCACTCAGCTAGACTTTTGCAGCCAAATCTCATTCCTTCATGGAAGTGGGATATCATCTCCATGGATTCAATAGTAGGATTACCTATGACTATTCATTGTCATGATGCTATCATGGTCACTATTGATCGGTTGACTAAGGTGGAACATTTTTCACCAATTAGGTCTTCCTACACAACAACTATTGTAGCTAATGTCTTCATGTGTGACATTGTGAGATTACATGGTATTCCTCCAAAGATCATTTTTGATAGGGATCTTGTATTCACATCCACGTTCTGGACATCACTGCAGCATGAGCTTGGAGCGCAATTGAATTTTAGTTTGGCATATCATCCAAAGATAGATGGTCAGATAGAAAAGGTGAATCAGGTTTTAGAAGATATGTTAAGGATGTTTGTGATGGATAGGTAGACACATTGGGAGGACTATCTCTACCTAGTGGAGTTTGCTTACAACAACGGGTATCACAGTTTTATTGGCATGGCACCATTTCAGGCTTTATATGGACATCCTTGTCATACACCCTTGAGATGGGATAGTCTTGAGGATCGTATTCTGTTGGGTCTTGAGATGCTTCGTGATATGGAGCAACGGGTAGTGCATATTCGTGAGCACTTGAATACGGCACAGGATAGGCAAAAAAAGTATGTTGATGCTCATAGGATAGATAAGCAATTTGTTGTGGGAGATGAGGTTTTCTTGAGAGTGCGTCCATAGAAGATTTCGATCCAATATGGAAAGGGTTCAAAGCTAGCATCTCGCTTTGTGGGACCATTCGAGATTCTTCAGAGCATTGGCCTAGTTGCTTACCGCCTTGCTCTATCGCCCAACCTAGCTCACATTTATGATGTTTTCCATGTTTCAGTACTTAGGCAGTATATCCCTAATGTTGTACATGTCCTTGATTGGAATGCATTGCAAGTAGAGGACGGGTAGCTAGCTTTGGAGCTGGTTCGTATTTTGGAGCAGTGGGAGTTGATCCTCAGGGGTCGAACCATCAAGCAGGTAAGGGTCCAATGGGACCCTACTGATGATTCTTCAACTACATAGGAGGATGCAGCTAGATTACGGGAGTTATATCCCTACCTATTTGTAGGCTTCCAGGAGTAAGCCTAACCCAAGGGAGGGTGGATGTAGTGCCTGCCCTCGTTCACATCTTTCTGGACATATTGTTGCTATTATTATTATCAGACTATGTTAGACTAGTTTTATGTTGATGGATTAGTAGCATTGTTTCGAGATTATCAGACATTATGTTATGGATTTAGTTGATGTATGATGAGATTATTTAGACTCTACATTTTATGTTTGCATGATGATTATTACATTACTTTTAGTTATTGATGATGATTAGTTAGATGGTTTATTATCTCATGTGTTTTATTATGGATACTTACCCCATACTTGCATGTGTATGGTGTGTGTGTTTGTTCTTATTAAATTGCATTTTTGATGTGGTTAAGGAAGGGAGTTGTAGTCACCTGCTAGTTGGGATCTACATGATGCACCACTTCCTACCATTGCCTGTTTAGCTTAGTATTATATATATTATATGTACATGCATATTTTTTTTAATGCAGATTGTAGGTACTGGGTATCGACTTCCCTGAATTGCCTAGATGAGCGTACCCTATTACACTATCTCAATGATAAGAGAAGGGAGATAAATTCTCAAGTCCAAATCCCAAACCCTTAAGCCATTTTTCCTAGTGAGGTAGGACAAGTATCTGGGTATTTTACCTTTCGAATGTGTCAGATGACATATTTCATGATTTTTTAACCCTTTAGACTGATTTTGTGTGAATTGTTCTATGATGGGTTTTCATATTTTATCTTGGAGGTCTATGGTGAATTTTCTATTAATTAAGTCTTAATAAATAGATTTAATTAATAAATTAATCATTTGGAGAAAATAAATATAATAACATGATCTTTGATATTTTGTCTATAATTAATTAAATGAGAATTAATTGAGAAAAAGAATTAAATAAAAGAAGTTAGAAATTAAAATTAATGATAATTATAAAATAATAATAAAATAATAAATAAATGATAATAATAAAGTTATAAAAATTAAAATAAAAGTTATAAAAATTTAAAATAAAAGTTATAAGCTTGCCTAGGAGTTAATGCACCTTTTTATTTCTCATATGTCAACAACACAGGAGTCAGTGCACCAATTAAGCACATGGTATCTACCACCTTATGAATCATCTAGAAGGTTGGAATAGACTCATGCTTAGTTGTCAACACCTTCTTGTTGTTTCTAGAGACATTCTAGGTGCTTCCTGAGAGGCCTTTATATTCGGGCAGTCCTAGAGGCTTCGGGAGAGCGTTTTGGAGCGTGTTGGAGGAGTTGGAAATGTTGGAGAAGGGAGGAGATTGCTCTATGGTTTACTAAGGAGAAGCAAATTAGTATCAGAATCTGGGTAGACACTTGCGATTTTTCTTATGTTATTTTTGCATCTTGCACTTCTTGTCTTCTTCGTGTCTTCCATATGCTTTCTGAGGGTTTTTCCTATTTTGGTTGTATGCATTCTTAATATGAGTAGTAAAATTTTATTTGAAAAAATCTTATATGCATAGATCTGAAGAGATTATGGGGCTAGGGTTTAAATTATAGCCAAATCCATTAGAAAATTTATTGGGTAAATTTGGAGAACAAATATTTTATGGATTTTCTTAAATTTGAAAGCCTTTAAAATTGTGTAGATATAGACATGTTTTAGATCTGCATATATATATATATATATATATATATATATATATATATATATATATATATATATATATATATATATATATATATATATATATATATATACACACATTTTGATATAAATATACATATATATATATATACATATGTATATATATATAATAATAATTCGCATGTTAAAATCACTGTGAAAATTTACTTTTGTTAAAAATCCAAATCGCAGTGGTTACAAACGTTTTAAAAAATGTTATTATAAAAAAAATTTCATACTGCATCAGTCAGGTGGGGATGGAACTCGCACCCTGTACTCGCTGACGCCACGGGTACCTGTTGCCGTAGGTACTGCGACGATAGAGGATACGTAGTACCCACTGTCGCCGCAGGCCCTATGACCGCAGGGTACCACGTGCTGGCAGCGATGTTAATATATATTTGTATGTATTTCGGTGGTTACGAAATCAAATTTCTCCATTTTTATTTTCTTAAAATGTTTTTAATATTTATCATTGCATATTAATAATTAAATATATATATTTATATATGTATGTATATATATATTTATATATGTATATATTTATATATGTATGTATATATATATGTATGTATATATATATGTATGTATATATATATGTATGTATATATATATATATATATATATATATATATATATATATATATATAAGTATGTATGTTGTTAGTAAATTTAAATTATTAGAATTGATAAATGATTTGTATTAAAGGTTCATCTTTTATAATAGTGAATTACTTGGTAATATTACAGTTTAACTATATAGATTTAATTAATTAAATTGAATTATGAAAAGAAATTTTTATGGAATTTAATTGGAATTTTGATGGGGGACTATTGTATTTTAATTTTCCCACCAAATTCATAATTCATATTGCCCTTCCCACCTTTGAAATATCCATAGTCAAATACTTGTGGAAATATTTAAATACCAAAGTTTTAAACCTTATGATATATTTTGCGGCCCGCAAGTTCTCCATCGTCAGATCTGCAGAGATCAAGGGCAGGCGCCATCGCACTATGGAGAAGCTACATGATATTTACGTTAGCAACATGGCGCCCTATTGACATGTGTCCGATGGGTCTATCTTGCCGGGCGAACATGTTTTGGTAGGCCAAAAGGTTCAAAAGGCGGCAAGGCACCATGGCGCTAACGAAAAAATCACGAGTTTTCCTTTAGCGACATAGCACCCGGCCGGCCGGAGGTTGTTTCTATGATGAGTCCCAATGTTTGGCGGGCAAGTTTCGCGGCAACGGAAAATGTTCGAGCACTCCTAGAGGCTTCAGGAGAGTGTTTTGGACCCTGTTGGAGGACTTGGGAATGTTTGAGAAGGGAGGAGCTTGCTCTGTGGTTTACTGAGGAGAAGCAAATTAGCATCAGAATCTGGGTAGACACTTGTGATTTTGCTTATGTTATTTTCACATCTTGCACTTCCTGTCTTCTTCGTGTCTTCCATATGCTTTCTGAGGGTTTTTCCTATTTTGGTTGTATGCATTCTTAATATGGGTAGTAAAATTTTATTTGGAAAAATCTTATATGCATAGATCTGAATAGATTACGGGGCTAGGGTTTAAATTATAGCCAAATCCATTAGAAAATTTATTGGATAAATTTGGAGAACAAATATTTTATGGATTTTCTTAAATTTGAAGCCTTTAGAATTGTGTAGATATAGACATGTTTTAGATCTGCATATATATATATATATATATATATATACACATTTTGATATAAATATACATCTATATATACATAAGTATATAGATATAATAATAATCCATATGTTAAAATCGCTATGAAAATTTACTTTTGTTAAAAATTTGAATCGCAGTGGTTACAAACGTTTTTAAAAATGTTATTATAAAAAAAAAAATCATACTGCATAAGTCGGGTGGGGACGAAACTCGCACCCCGTACTCGCTGATGCCACAGGTACCTGTTGCCATAGGTACTGCGACGTTAGAGGATACATAGTACCCGCTGTCGCCACAGGCCCTGCGATCGCAGGGTACCACCTGCCGGCAACAATGTTAATATATATATGTGTATGTATTTCGGTGGTTAAAATTTAAATTATTAGAATTGATAAATGATTTGCATTAAAGGTTCATCTTTTATAATAGTGAATTACTTGGTAATATTACAGTTTAACTATATAGATTTAATTAATTGAATTGAATTATGAAAAGAAATTTTTATGGAATTTAATTGGAATTTTGATGGGGGACTGTTGTATTTTAATCTTCCTGCCAAATTCATAATTCATATTGCCCTTCCCGCCTTTGAAATATCCATAGTCAAATACCCGTGGAAATATTTAAATACCAAAGTTTTAAACCTTATGATATATTTTGCGGCCCGCAAGTTCTCCATTGTCAGATCTGCAAAGATCAAGGGTAGGGGCCATCGTGCTATGGAGAAGCTGCACAAGATTTACGTTATTGACATGGCGCCCTATTGACATGTGTCCGGTGGGTCCAGCTTGCTGGGTGAACATGTTTTGGCAGGCCAGAAAGTTCAAAAGGCAGCAAGGCACCATGGCGCTAATGGAAAACTCACAAGTTTTCCTTTAGCGACATAGTGCCCGGCCGGCCAGAGGGTGTTTCTATGGTAAGTCCCAATGTTCGGCGGGCAAGGTTCACAAAAATGGAAAATGTTCATGGGCGGACCAACGGAAGCAGGCCGAGAAGTCAGAAATGTCAGTGGGGCTCCATGTCACCATCAGAAAACTCATGAGTTTTTCGATAGCAACATAGCGCCCGAACGAAAAAGTCACCACGGCGAGACGTCAGGCAAGTGGGCAGGTCCCAGCTAGTACCTTGTCAACTTAGTTGAAGTTCCATGCCATGCTAGCCAATCAAAATGGAACATGTCTGCAAAGGAAGGAATTATTATAGTTGGCCGCTATGGTGCTATGGGGATTTGGCCTCGATTTCCTCATAGCGATATGGCGCTTAGTTGACATGTTGCCACTTTGTGGGGTCAAAGTCTTAGGTTTGCCAACGTGGTGCTTCGTTTGGCCAATGGGGGACTACCACGTATGTCAAATCAGAACACAGACAGATCGTGGGACCAGATCTTCAACACGGCCAATGCAGTAAAGGGTTAAGTTCTCCACCGTCAGATCTATAGAGATCAAGGGCAGGTGCCATCTTGCTATGGTGAAGTTGTGCGATCTTTACCATGGAGACATATCATTTTGTTGACACGTGTCTTGTTGGCTCGACCAAAGTTGACAGTTAGCGGTTTCTAGTCAGTGCAATCGTCGCAGTTAATGTCAACCATTGAAAGGTGGCGCGGATAGTTCGATAAATGGTGGTCAACCGCAGGAGGACTTCCTAGGTGGCGAAACAAAAGGAGGCGATTGGCCCGCGTGGCCCAGCTGGCTTGTGGAATTGTTTGACCTGCTTTGACCTTGTGGGTTCATGACCCTAGAGACATGGGGAAATCAATTTTTTTTGCCGCGAATCTAATTTCATGATCAATTGCCACCAACTTAGTAGTAAATGATAAGTGCAGAGGACTTTCTAATCTATCATGGCGAACTATCTACCCATGTCAGAGGAATGTTGTGGCGCCATTTCTATCTACTCGAGGCATTCTTTCAAGGAATTGTTAGATTTTTTGTGCCCAGATTAGATCTTTGATTGGATTTTCAATGCTGAGAATTTATGATGGTGGGTAGAAGTTATTGCAGAGCTAAAATTCTCAGTTATGCCTGAACTATAAAGGCAAGTTTTGTTTTCATTTTTGGAGGAACTCCTTTTCTGATTTCTCTGCTACTGCTTGCAAGTCTGCAGTGTAAAATTCCCTTTGTCTCTAAGCTGTATAACATTCTGTATCATCTCCTTCAGACATCAATGCGTATATGCATGAATCTTGCCTCTCATTGGTGTATTATTGAGATCTGTGGCTTGTATACTGTATCTATTTTTGGCCTATTGGGTAACATATAAGTGAAATCCCTTTCCTTGTGTTATTCAGTTTGGTTTCTTGATCTGTATGTGGTTGTTGATTGACATAAGTTTGGGTGTGTATGTCTTTTGAATGTTATCTTGGTTTTGTAGTGCATATATGGGCAGAAATGAGTCTGAACACTCTATTTTGGTGCATCACCTCCTTAGATGAGACTAGGTAGATTTGCTTTCGTGCTCTCCTTCTCCCTTTTTTCTCTACAAGAAGTAGATAGGTGCGCCCTGATAGTAAGAGGAAGCCGACCTTCTCTGGAGACTCAACCTCACAATTCAAGTCCCACAGCTTGGAGGTTTTTTCCATTGTTTCACTAGGTTGTCCTCACGCAGAGGCCTTGGGCAAGGGTGCAAACCTAAGTGAGAATAGGGACATTTTCAATGTAATATTATTTTAATAATTGGAAGATCGATTTATAGAATTATAAAGGGAAAACTTTATTTACCAAACATATACATGGGTTAGAAAAATGTGCAAAACATTCTTCCATTTAATATGTAAGATTGGAAACATAAACTGATACCTCTACACTTAATTCAACTATGTGATTTTAATAAACCAAAACATGTGCTTGCGTTGTTTTTTGTCTATGCTATTTGTTTTGAGTTTTGGGTTGACTAGTGTTGACCAGTTATAGGACGTCTACCAGAGGCTCAAGGGTTATGATTGTGATGTCATGATGATGTCTTAATTTTGATCTTTATAAACCCAACCATGGTTATGTGATGGTATGCTCTATGAAATGTTTGTACTGATTGTTATTGTGTTCCAGTCTTCTTGAGTGAAGCTGAGTTATGTGTATTTGAGACATTTGTCTTAACCATTTTGAGTCATTGATCAGCTATCCTTGGATTACTTTCCAGTCGCCATGATGGGAATGAAACGTTGATTTATGATGTCATGTTGTGACATGTTGGACTCGACCATTTTGGAGTCTTCAATCAATATGATTTTGAGATATATTTTGGTTATTGAGAACTAATGATTATTATGATTATCAAGGATACCTTCAGTTGCCAATAGAGAACTGTTGTGGTCATGATTATCTATGATGTTTTTCAAATTCTCATGGAGATTTGTTGTTTATATTGTGGATTATCTTTTGTGATTTTGAGATTTATGATTCCATGAGCTTAGGGTAGGTTATCTGCTTGTAGTGTCAGGAAGTGGCTTGCAATGGGGGTCGAGACCCTAAGAGGCTACTAGGGTAACTCAATGTAAGTTGTTCTAATAAGTGAAAAAATTCACACCTAATACTAACTAAATGAACCTAAAAAGATAATTATTTTGTTGTTGCCCATGCCTCAAGTGCTTGTATAGACTAGGATGGGAGTAGAGATAATGCTTGGTTGTGACCTTGCATTCCATAGTATGCCTTGTCAGTATGAGAGGATACTAGTGGCTGCATGTGGATCGGTAAGGACCCATGGAGTTGTAAGCTAACTGCCACCTGGTAACTTCTACATGATATATGTGATGACACTTTCCCACTTGCATAGTAGGTTTCCTACATGTCATTGTGTGCCTTTGGGATTAGATGCCAGTTTTGTGATTGGAACCTTTGAGTTAGTGTACTTTTAGGATTCTTGGACTTATAGAGATTTATGCTATGTAATTTGGATAGCCTATTTGGGAATTGAGATTATCTCCTCAGCGCGGTGGGAGTGGACCACTTAGGTTCCACGTGGTTGGGTGGTAGTGCTTTATCACTCTTATCATTTGAGATCCATTTGTGACACCGTGGTTGATGCATTCTTGGAATATGATGGTGGATATGTATCCTCATATTGATGGTTTACATATGTAGATGATGATATCTTATGCTTTACTTTACATGTTAGATTACTTTCTGCATATCATATGTAGTATGATTTAGGAGTGACATTCCTACTATGCTAACATCGATGATCTTCTCGATGATTTGGGATGTTATGCACAGAGGGATGGCTAGGACCCATGATGGTCTAATGATTCTATTTATGGGTGGGAGGAATCGTGCACTTAGATATTATGTTTGATTACTTTTGATTATCTCTTATGATGATGTATCATGTATGATATATGGTTTCACATATGTATATTCTTTTAAGCCTTTCATACCCTATGAAATGTATAGTGGATGATTGAGCATTTAGAAATGTAATGTATAAACATTGGACTTATCATTATCATTTCATGTGGTTGTTGTATTAGATGGATTCAATAATGTTAGTTGATTTAGATGTAATTCAACGTTAAGGGATCTTTAAAGAATGTAACATGTTATGTATGTTATGTTTACTTTTAGATGGACATTGCTATTGCTTCCATTGTTGTTTATAAGTTATAAGCGGTATTTACTTTCATGTTTAAAAAAAAAAAAAAAATTCTACCAAACTTAGCAAAATTTTAGGTTAATTCTTTGGATCCCTTGGTGGGGCATTACAAGTTGGCTAGATATTCTTGTAATTTAGCCTATGCTTTATATAAGGCATTGGCTAAATATAGTTCTAATAATATCATGCATCTTTGGTCCCTTTTTCTCAAAACCTTAAATATTTCTTGCCAAGACCAAGGTTTCTTGATCCATCTTTCAATAGGGTTAGAAAGCTTTCTCACAAACTTATTAAACCACTAAACAATCTTGGTGGCAGCCAAAACATCCTCATCTTGGAGGAGAGAGGTATTGAGGGAGAAACATTTAGGTTTGCTTCTACCAGTCCTTTGGAGATCCACCTTAGCGATAATTTCTTTTACAACATGATTGTTTGAAAGCATAGAGCATGACTTGCACAAAATTTTCATCATCTAGATGAAGGAAACTAAGATGTCCTTATTGTTATAAAATTTATCAAGCCTAGAGAATATTCTTTTCACACCTTTTTGATAATTAGACCAGGTGAACCAAATCCCTCTTGAATTGGATTGCATGCCCTTGAGTGGGTCAATAAGGTTAGGTTTTCTAATCATTCTATTCCAATATAGTTTCTCATGGCCTTTCCATTCAAACTTGTTAGCATCCACTTAATCCTTAAAGTTAAACTCACTCGCAAGAATCCAAGGAATATTAGGGAGCTCAGTAAACCATTTCCAAATTTGAATCTTATAATTATGATATTTAGGGGCATAAATAGAGGAGGGGCCAAATTACAAGCCATCCTTCTTCAATACTTCACACTTTTCATTTTGTCACAGTGAGAAACCAAAATTGATTGAAAGTTTCTTCTAGTTAGGACCTAACAAAATAGCATAACCACCTTTACCTCTTGGATGACCCATGAAAATAGCATTGTTATCTTTATAAATATATTTAAGTACAATGTCCAATCCAAAGCTAGTTGACTTCACTTTTTGAAGCATTAGATTATTTTATTGGAGTATAATAATATCTTAACCATATATTTCCTATCGAAGGACTCTAAACCTCTTACATTCTAGTAGGCATTTTTAACTATCATCTAAGTGGTTAGGTAGATGAATTCATGGGTGCCTTATATTTTTAAAAATAGTTAGATAGATTACATTTCTATTTTTTAGAGGGTCTTGGATTGCCACTAGAGAGAGGTGGTTTTCCTCTATTCTTCTTTACATATTCACTTACTTCTGACTCCACATATTCAACTTTCTTTGATTTTCCCTCTTTCTTTTTCTATTCTACACTAAAATAAAAATTGGAGTCCACTATAATCTCCAACATGCTAATTGACTTCTCGAAAACCCCCATAGTGTTCTCTGGGACCATCAACTATTCATCTATATTATCCATACCTTCCTTAGGGTCTATACTAGCACCTCTGCACATAGAGAAACATATTATTTTATTCGATGGTAGAGGTGAGGGAGGTGGTAATGGAATCTGACAACCACGCTAAAAACATTAAGCTTATCCTCCAAGATAGTTCTTATAGACCTTAAAACCTACCAAGACATCTCTTTCTCTTAAGAGAAATCAAGATTGCCAAGGAAAGTCTCGGGAGACATAAGTGGAGAAGTCAAGTGAGGATATGAGGGATGATGAGGAGCTTTTGGCAGAATAAAGAAAGTCTTATAGGTAGGAGACTTAGGATGAGTCTTCCTAACTAACTCTTCTATTTTGTTAATTATCAGAAGAGGGAGTTTTTGGGCATTCTAATCTTTTCTTATTGGGGGTTAAATGACTAATCCAAGACCAAATTCAAGCTTATTAATAATAGGAAGGGCATCAAGTTTTGTTAGAATATTTAAGATAACTATGAGGGGGTGAATTAGTTATTCCTTGATCTTGATGTACCAATTCAACTTTCATTAACTTCAAATTTTTTATTCAAACTCATAAAACCAATTAGTCTATGTAGAAACTCATCACCAACTTAACATATTCATTCTTCACTTAACTCTTTTCTTAGTATATGTTGACTAATAGAAAATAATCAATAGTAAATAGCATGCATCACACATATATGACACCAATATTTAATGTGGAAACCCAATTTAGGAAAAACAACCAAGTAAAATGCTACAATTTTTAACTCATCTGAAGTGAGATTGGTTAAGACCCAACCCTAGTAAAGGTTACAAGACACACTCTTATGTGTGACCTTGTTAAAGGATTTACTTAACCCATTAGAAGTGGCCTAGTTAGAGGACTTTGGATATTTCCATTAGAATTATCACATTGATTAAAATATTTAAAAAATTATTGTTAGGCCAACCTTGATTAATGGATTTTGACTACCACAATGGTTGGAAAGTAGCAACTAGGTTTTATCTATCAAGATACAACTCACAATGCAAATTGAGATCTCCATTCAATTCATTTTTTGGTTCATTGACTGGACTTCATTAACATCTCCTTCTTTGGTCTACTTGGCAATCCTTCAAGAAATCAAACTTAACTAATCTTCTCACTTCTTCTCTGCTACTTATATCTTCATAAGTTATTCAAAAAATTTCTAATCAACAACAAATAAACAATTAAAAATATCTCTTATGCCTACTTAAATAGGTAACTATGATTATTTTTCTCTTAAACATTGCATAGATCTTATGGTTTTCTTAGATTCAATGAATCATCCATCATTTTTTCCTACTACTCCTTTCTTGATAATTCTAGAAATTTCTCATCGAATCCTCACCTTTGATCGCATAAAAAAATCAATTCATGCATTAAATATGCCAACTCATCAATTCTTATCATTGACATGTTTTGACTAATCCAAAAATTCAATTATGTCATCTTGAAAACTTGATTATTTCAAAAACTATTATTTTGTTTACTCTTGGTTATGGTTGTGGTCCTTTTCTTGGTCAACACTTTCTAGATCAACCACTACCATTATGTCTCAATCAACTTACAATAGCTTTCTCAGTCTTCACTATGCTCGGTCGCAACTATATTTTCATCATTGTCTTTCTGATAAAAAACTAACACCAATCTAATACTATTTTCTCGGCCAACTCTTAAGGTTGTTAATATTTTGTTTCATTAGGTCACTCGATTAATCTTGGTCTTTTACATAAGTTCTTGTCCTATCTTCTACACATCATCTTGATTGTCTTCTTCACTTCATATAATGATTAAACAAGACATTATATTGTCAAAGACTAATTGATCAAGTAGGAAAAGTATAGAATGTGACATGTCTTTTAGATTTTGAAAAGGTTATACCATTTTGAAGTTATAATTTTTTTCAATTAGTATGTGAATCAACACTTTATAGGTACCTCCGTTAGAAAATAAGTAATAATTACTTATTGAACTCATAATTTTCAACAACAATTACATCGATAGAAAGAGAATAATATCCTTAAGAAACCCTTTTCATTTCATCAAATTTAGATGAAAAGGGATTTGAATTTCATACCAACACTTTTTGGCCCATCATAATCCTACACATACCACTCTGTGGTTTGATATAGATCTTCATTAATATCCTTAGTTTCATTATGATTGTTATCTTGAACTCACTTACACTTCTCCCTCTATGATAACTATTATATTACCAATTTGATTGGCTCCCTCTTTCACATCTCTTTTTGTAATTCAACTTTTCCCTTTTTCACTTGATGGATAGTAACTTTGATCACACATTCTACCTCTGATATGTAACTTGATCACATACTTTCCCTCTTTGACAATAATACCAAAGACATCATCCATTATCCTATTGACATACACATCCTCCTTATCATTGTTTAACTGTTATTTCAATAGTTACCTTTTCTCTTTCATGTTTGATTTGATTTCTTGGAGTCTCATATATTTGTGCTTGAGTCCATATTTTTATAGCTTTAGGCATCCCTTAAGGTGTGGCCTCCTACATAAATGTGTAAGATATTTTGA
Source organism: Cupressus sempervirens (assembly GCA_028749045.1). NCBI lineage: Eukaryota > Viridiplantae > Streptophyta > Pinopsida > Cupressales > Cupressaceae > Cupressus > Cupressus sempervirens. Next base: position 113,835,477 of record CM053789.1, on the reverse strand, counting down.
TCATAAAATTTGATGTAATGATGCATCTCTTCTTAGCTTTTTTTTAGATAGGAAAATGACACCTAACTTAACTCTTAGATACTCAAAATAATCTTTAGATAGTTACTTAGTGAATATATCTTCTATTTTCTCCTTTTCCTTCACATACTCCAGTCTTACTTCTTTGTCTTGTACTAGATCTCTCTCAAGTAATGATACTTCATAGAAATGTGTTTCCATTCTTTGTATGCATCAAGGATTCTTTGATATGTTTATTGTTGAATACAATTATTTAATTGTATATTTTCTTTGATTTTACTTAAATTTCAAGTCTTTACCATGAAATTAGTGTTAGCCAAGCTCACTTGGGCATTGAAAGAAGTTTCCTATGTATGTTGAGCATTCCAGAAAAATTTTCAGGTAAATAGTGTTAACCAAGTTCACTTGGTTACAAAATTAAACTTGACATAGAACCAGTATTAACCAAGCTTACTCAATTACCAAAGGAAGTATGAAGGAAAGCGTCTTCTAAGTTAGTGTTGACCAATTTGGGTTGGCTAATGAAGGATATTCCTATATCAACATATTGGATTTGACAGTTTTGTTGGTTAGTTCTAGCCATCTCAAGGGATGAAAATTATTTGTTTGAAAGTGTATTCAAGCTGATTGGACAAGGTAAGTCATATAAATATAAGGTCAAATTGAGGATTGAATTGTAAGAATCATGGGGTTGAAGAAGATATATGAAGGAAGAAAATTGGAAGGATATTCGAGTATCTAGAGTTGACCAAGCTATAAAGATAAATCCAATCAAGGAGGATCAAGTATTCAAGATATAATTGAGACCTAAAATCATAAAAATGAGTTGCATTTGTAATCATGTCAAATCAATATTACTCTCTAATAATTATTGCAGTGAACCAAATCTCTTAACAGAGTTAGCCTAACGACTATTTTGTAAATCCTCTAACAAGGTCTAGATTGATGTGTCCAAAGACCTCTAACAAGGCCATTCCTAATAGGGTGAATTAAATTATTTAATAAAGTCACACCTAAAAATGTTTTTTGTAACCTTCAATAGAGTTGGCTCCTAACAGGGCTCACTTCTAAAGAGTGAAAATTAGTAACTAGTTGCAATTGGTGGTTTTCCCAAAATGGGTTTCCACGTTAAATCTTGGTATCTATTGCATTCATTTGATTTATGCTTATACAACTAAGTTAATTAAGATTAAACACACTAAACATATTAATAGGTGATTATTTTAGTGTTTATCAAGTAACAATAATTCTTACTGTAAACCAAGTGTTCCTATGTTAATTGAGTTGCGATAGTATTTCAGTTTCAACAAAGTTTTGTATTTTATTGTATTGACATCTTAAGGGATTTTTTTTTTTTTTTTTTGTGGTAACTGATTCACCCCTCGCCTCTCAGTTACTCCTCTTATATTTCCAACAATTGTAATCAGAGATTTTGGTGCTTGCAGATAATGTTTCAAGGACCTAATCTAAGATCAAAATGTCGTACAGAAGGGAGATTCCTAAGATGAATAGAGTTAAGTTCCAAGCATGTTAGGAACTCATGAAGTTCCATTTGGAAACCATTGGTGACATAAGCCTAGAATATATGGAGAACAAATATGTGGCACCTTTTGGACCTTTGACTATGGATCGAATTGTGAAAAAGAATCATAACATATTGATGATTGGCATTGCTTCTACTTTCAATTATGTTGAATTTGATGAAGTCAAAGATTGTGCTACTACTCATGAAATGTGGAATAAGCTAAAAGATATCTATGGTGGTGATGACAATGTAAGGAGATCTAAGGTAGAAAGTCTTAGATGTTAGTTTGATTAAATAAAGATGAAAGAAGATGAGAACATTTTATAGCATAGTGAAAGAATCAAAGCTAGATTGAATGCAATCAAAGCCTTAGGTGGGAAAATTGATGATGTAATAGTGGTCAACAAGGTACTCAAAACTCTTTTTCCTATTTATACAATTAAAGTTTTAACTTTTCAAGAAATGAGATGTGATACTAAGAATGATATAACTTTGGATGAACTAGTGGGAAGGTTTACAATATTTGAGTTAGATAACTTTGATAACTATGTTACTAACTCTAGTAATGTTGAGTCTATATTTTAACCTAAACTATCACTCAAAAAGAAAGCTACAAAATATAAAAGAAAAAATTCTGACAATAAATATGAAGATGGTTCTAATGATGATCTTGAATTCATTAAAGCATTTCTTGCAAGAAGGTTTCCCAAAGGAAAAGTAAAATAAAAAGGAAAAATACCTTTGATCTATTTCTCATGTGGTGAAGTTGGTCACATTGCTACAAGGTGTCCAAACAAAGAAGGAAAAGAAGAAAAGAAGCATTACATGTATAAAAGGAAAGAAATATTTCAAAAGCTACAAAGACTAAATCGATAAAGGTAATAAATCTCATTGCATGGCTAACGATCTTGATAGTAGTGATGAAGATGAAATGGTTTACATTGCTGTTAGGGATGAACCAAATGATGAAAATGATAGTATGGCCCTCATTTATCATGTTAGAAAGAATGACACAGGAATCATAGATAGTGGTTCTTTACACCACATGACTGGTGATAAATCTAAATTTGAGCACTTGGAACACTATGTTGGTGGGAGTATCAGATTTGGAAATGATGAACCTTTTTATGTGAAAGGAAAAGGTTGTATTGCGCTAACCAATGAACTCAGACAAGACAATGGTTATTGGGTTAAAAAAAAAAAAAATAATCTACTTAGTGTGGAACAATTGAATAACATTGGATTCAAGGTAGAATTCATGAATAGGATAGCCAAGCTATTGGATGGAAAAGGAAATCTAGTTGGGACTGACAATCAAACAAGAGGTAATCTATTTTACCTAGATCGAATTGAAAATTCATGTTTCATAGCTCAAGTAGAAGAAATTTGGTTATGGCATAAAAGGTTGTGTCATTTAAATTTTGATAAGGGTTAGAGGCATTCCAAGTCTAAAGAAACCTTATATGAGCATGTACAAAAATTGCCAAATTGGAAAAATAGGAAAGACAAGTTTCAAAAGCAAGAATTATCATTCTAAAGAAGTTTTGGAGCTAGTTCATACGTACCTTTATGGACTAATAGGCATACAAAGCTACTATGGAGATTAATACTTTATTTTTTTTGTTGATGATTATTCTAGGATGATGATAGTTATATATTTAAAGGATAAATCAAAAGATTATGAAAAGTTTAAGTGGTATTTGGATAGAGTTGAGAAAGAAACAAAAAATAAACTAAAATTTTTAAGGTCAGATAGAGGAGGATAATTCATCTCAAATGAATTCAATGAATTCTACAATGAAAGGGGAATCAAAAGAAAAGAATCTACACTTGGTACACCTCAGCAGAATTGTATAGCAAAGAGAAGGAATATATCAGTTATGGATTGTGCAAGGACACTAATAATAGAGAAGAATGTTGCTATCAAATACTAGAAGAGAGAAATCAATACAATAGTTCATAATTTGAACCAAGTTTAGCTAAAGGACTTAGATCAAACACCTTATGAATTATGGTATGGCTATAAACCTAATATTTTTTATTTCAAAGTATTTGGGTGAAAATATTATATCTTAAAGGACTCAAGAAAAGGAAAATTTGATGTGAACATTGATGAAGGCATATTCCTAGGGTACTTGAATAAGAGAAAAGCATACAAATGTTTGAATCTATCTACTCACAAAGTTATAGAAAGTGCACATGTAAAGATTGGTGAATTTGCAGAAGAGTGTCTTAAAAATTATAGAAAATTTGTCTATTATGAACTTAATACCTTACTAGATGTTCACACCAATATAATTGGAAATCCATAGTTTTCACCACCCAAGAACCAAAAATCCTTAGTTCAACTTGAGTTGTAGCTAGTACAAACTGAATCACAGTATGAAGGACCCGAGTCTTAGTTAGAGGAACCCGAGTTCCAACTAGTGTAAACTGAGTCATCTGATGGACCTAAGTCATAGACACTGGGATCCAATCATGATTAAAAATATCATTTTGAGCAAGGTGGAGCGAGTGAAACAAATCCAAAATCCAAAAAGAAGTAGCCTAGATTTGCTAGATATGTTAGAAGGCATCATGCACCTAACCAAATCATTGGAGATCAGTCATAAGGCACAATGACAAGGAACAAATTAATAGGTACATGTTTTCTTACTAAGTTTGAACCTTGAACTTTTAGAGATGCATTAGATAATGAATGTTGGACTAAGGAAATGAATGAAGAGATTGATCAGATTGAAAGGAGCAAAACTTGGACTCTTGTTCCTAGATGAAAGGAAAAAAATATAATTGTCACAAAATGGGTATTCAAAAATAAGCTGAATGAAAATGGAGAAGTTTCAAGAAACAAAGCAAAGTTAGTATGCAAGGTTATGTTCAGGAAGAAGATATTTATTATGAAGAGACTTTTGCTGCTATGGCAAGACTAGAAGGTGTTAGAAAACTGCTTGCATATGCAACACACAAAGGATTCAAAGTATATCAAATGTATGTGAAACCAACATTCTTGAATGGAATCTTAGAAGAGGAAGTCTACATTGAGCAACTAGAAGGTTTCATAGATCCTTAAAAAATGGATATGGTTTGTAGATTACACAAAAATTTGTATGGTCTCAAACAAGCCCCTAAAGCCTAGTATAAAAGATTACATAATTATCTCATAAATATTGGATTTAAAAAGACTAATGATAAAAAAATCCTATACATCAAAGAAAGACCAGATAAGAGATAAAGTATGGGCGAATAATTTAAAGTTTTTTAGCTATAGTTTGCTTTTACATTTTAGCAATATAGAGAGCATCTTTAGTTATTGAATGTCTCTCACTCTAAAGAAAAATAAATAACTAATTTTTATTTTTTCTCCTTTTCTTCCCTAATTCATAGAAAAAATTACATTTGAAGCATGTACAATAGTATTGATAGCAAGTAGTAACCTATTGTTTTCTATAGGTTAGAAGATTTATATAATAAAAAAAGATTAGAAGCAATTTAATAAAAAAGTTTAAAGCAATAAAGCCTCAAATAATTGGAAAATATTAGAAGAAACCTAAACAAAAAGATTAAGAAAAGGCTTCTAGTTGTGATGCCTAAGAAGTAGATAAGCAATTCATAATTGCTAAAATCTTTGGATGTTTAAATCTTCCAATATATTAGAGTCGACACCACTCAAAGAAAAAAACTAAAATATGCATACTATAATTGCATTTATTAAAGTTAAAATTATAAATGAACTTTGGTCTTTCCCAATTTGTGAGTGCCAATTCAAGAATAAAAATAAATATTTCCACAATTTAGAGACAACTGATGCCTAGAAGAGTTAAGTGACGATGGTAAGAAATGAGTAGAAGCTTTTACATCATAGTTAAAGAACAAAGCATTTATTTAAAAGGTAGGTTTGATACTTACTTAATCACAGGCTCAAATTTGCACTCAATTCCACTATTGGCAATTCATTTGAACCTATTAATATCATATGTTCTAACAAACTCCAACAAGAACTTAACGCTATCAAGACCAGTTTATCATTTTCTCATGAGTCCTATAGTCATTCGATTGAGGAAGAATTTCCTAACTCATGTTGCATCTCTTACATTATGTGGGAGTAAGGGAAATGATCTAAAGAAATAAACATTGAGATAAAATATTATGGTGAATATGAGATTTTCCACTCAGCCATAACAATAAAGTTTTGTTGAACTCATACATTACAAGTCTATACCTATTTTAACTCATTTCACACAAAAAAACTCTTTCAAGTAGGAGTAAAAAATACCATATAAAACTAATGATTTGATAAAAAATTCTTATCCAAGTGTATGAAAAATTCCTCAACATAGACTCCAAGATCCAAGCTCTAGCTCTTGATCTTTGATAAGGCTTCCAATAAGATTAAATACTATATGCTTCTACACTAAGAAGAAATAAGAAATATAAGCCCTTACCTAGCAATGAGAGAATTAAAATCTCACAAATCATAAGCAAAATTAAATTAGGCATAGAGGAAATATGTTTTAAAAGTGGACAATTGGAACAATTACACAACCAATCACTCATCCCATATTTGTGGATAACTAAGGATCAATAAGTAGGTGGAAAAATGGTATGCCAAATTTGAAGATAAAATAATATTTGGGATTGTAAATTGGTATTTATTTTGTTTTTTATTTTATTTTTCTTTTTCTATAAATTACTTTGAAATACTGTTGTATGAATGCGGGGGGTCTCTTATGAGATTGAAAGAGTCTCTTGGCTAATTAATAATAATTCTTGAGTTGGTTGGAGGGCACATATATTAAATTAGAGAAAATACTATGTAACATAGAAAAGCCTATCACGTCAAATCAGTCGCAACTCTTGCCTAATATTGATTGATTGGAAAGTAGGTGAGAGTGACAAATGTGTTAAAACTATATTTAATTCTATTAACAATAAGTAAGAAAAATGTGAAATATTATTCCTTTGGTGAGTTCTATTGGGTGTGATCACATAAAAAGTTTCATATTTTATTTTTAATTTTACATTTATTTTTAAAAATCTATATTTTATTGAATTGAGGGATGAGAGTTGAAATTTCTTTGCTAAGTGTTAAGGAAGAGGAGCTTAATTTTAGGTTTCTATGTGAGTCATCAAGTGGAGACCCTAAGACCAATTTTCTTTGCCACTCTATATGGTTGACTTGGAAACCCCAAATCAAAAGTTGAGAACATTTGAAAATTATTTTGCATGTGTTTTGGTTTGATTGGTCAAATTTTTTTAGTCTTGGCTAGGACATGCACGAGGTCCACCTAAAATGTAGATTAGTTTTTCATGCATACTAGATGGGGTGGTCAAATGGCATTCAATCACTAGACAAACCAATCCACAACCCTAACCACTATTACTTCCTCCAACCACCTTATGCTTGAACAAAAAAATCTCACCTTACATTTAGCTATGAAGATGCCTATTCAAATTACAAATCCATTGAATACACCAAACTCTTAGCATATTTAGACACCCACTAGTACTTTTTTTAGTGTAAATAATTAATTATTATTACAATTTACTTAAGTTTACTTAGGATAATGCATTTTTATATTAGTTTTCATGTAGGCACTTAGGAATATGCATAGACATATGAGTTGCCTTGTTGACAACACAGGAGTTAGCAACTTATTAGAGCACATGGTGTCTACAACATCTCTTCATGAGATACACCTATGTAAAATTATCCCCTCATCATTGGAAAAGCTCTTGTACTCAATGTAAATAATCCACATTTGGTGGACATGTGCTGAGTTGTAATCCTTATCTCTTTGTTGACTCCTAGTCATTGTAGTTGCCTTTATGTACAAGCACTTCTAGTGTGTATTCATCCAATCATCTAATATCCATTATCATTTGATCATCATTAGTCTCTTGTGTTATCTATTGAGCTTTTTGATCTTGGTGTTGAATTATTTCCTTAGGAAAATTATTAAATGGTATTAGAACAATACCAAATTGTTACATGGTATCAGAGCCATAAGAGTTTCATTGCATAGATATTGGAGAGAATTTTTTTCAAGTCAAGAGTGGAGCTTTCTAGAGCAAATTAGATATCTGCTTCACATTTAGAAGGTAAAAAAACTCCCAAATTGACTTTTGTTTCATAAAAATTGGACATCTAAGTTGAAATCTTGTTTCATTTGATTTTTGGAGGTGCGACGATGATGATATAGGAAAAAAAATTACAGAGGTGATTTTCAAACAATGATATCTCCCTCATATGGACTGCTTTTTTCGAGCAATTTTTTGTTTTCTTTTGGGGTAGAATTTCATGATCTACACATTGGTATAGGTTGTTTGAGATCTTTATTCCTAAATTTTTTTGAAAATTGCAAATCCTAAGTTTTGCAACTTCAAAGGCTTAGTTTGGGCTCATCTGGACACATATTAAGGTGCTATTTTTTTTGAATGTGCAAGATTTTTTGTGTACTTTCAAGATCTAGTATAAGTTTGGAGTAATTTTGAGTAGATATAGTACATTCAAATTTTGGTCTCATTTTGGCTTATTGGCACTTGTAATGAATTAGATCCTTGAGAGGTCTTGTGTCTTATCTTATTGAGTCTGATATAGATTCATATGTGTTTTTGTAAAATCAGAAGTCCACTTAAGCCCTAAATTGGCAAGTGGCTATTGTAATCGCACTAAATATAAAGTGTCAAATCATGCATTAGAGGGGGTTTCCTTGATTTGTTTTGCATTTTGGTGGTGCATACATTATTTGATATCATGGAGTCATGTCAAAAGTGTCACTTTGGTTTAAGATTCAAATTGACAAAAGGGAACTACCAGAAATGGAGTGCTTTGATGATTGATCATCTAAGAGAACATAAGGAAGTATTTCCTTATCTATATTCAAAGATATTTCTACCTAATACTAATTGGGGACATCTCTATCTTCTTCTTCACTTTATGTATAATAGTATGACTAAGGAATATTTTTCTCTTCTTAGTAAGGCAAGTAGTCCTCATGACATTTGGATGTGTCTTTGTGAAGCATATGGAGATCCATGAGTCCCTCCATTACTAGAGGACATTCTACCTTTAGTCACTCCAAGTGTGGTACCTACAACTCTAGTTGAGATCATACCTCTCGATGCTCCTATTGCTTCTACTATTCCAGTTCCATCCACAGATGTTTTCAATTTAGTGCAACACGAAACGCCACGTCTTCCTATTTTAGTTTCATGGGATGACTTCCTTCTAGACATTGCAATGTTGTTTGTGAAGTCTTACATTGAAGATGTGGGAGACATTAGAGATGATATCCATCTTCTCTTTTTTGAGGATGATTATTGTTCATTTGTTGTGAGAGAACACTCTAACCCTCAGTTAGTTAATCTTTCTTTTGAGACTAACATGAATGTGGACACTTCTTTTCAGCAATTGGAGGATGAATGTTTTACTTCAAAGGAGACATATTAGTGTTTGGAGATTGTATTCCAATTTTATTAGACATCATATCTTTTGAGGATTCTTCCTACTAGTTGGGGAGCATTCTCTACTATACCTATGGCACCACTTTTTTCTACAAGGAGGAACATCATTTAGTTTTCATGGTGTAACTTCTTGAGTCATCAAGCAACCTCTTTCATGGGTGTGCATTCATCATTGAGGGGAGGCTACATTGCTTCTCTTCCCATAGTTTCCTACAAGGATGATTCCTTGTATTTGGAGGTTGATTCACTTTCATACATGGACATGTTAACTTGTTTGCCACCTTCCTTTGGGCATCCACCAGATTGGCCTATGGCATCTACATTCATCAAGGACTTGTCAACATATGAGCAAACTTTAGAGGTAGCATTCATAGCATACTACATATGGATTCCTCAACAATCTTCCTATCCATAATGGAAGGTGTACATGCACCTATACTTGGTGTATCTTCTTCCTAAAGAGAGAAATATTGTTTGTAGGCATTGGATAGTTTTTTGTCATCATGACATCCTTGTAGGAGATTATTCAATATGGGGGGATGCCATCATGTATTTTCTCTTATGGAGGATATATACTTGTACATGCATGATGTATATCATACTAGGGGGATCTTGCTTACTCCATCCTTGCATGTATCTTGTATTTCTTCATCTCTCTTTCTAGAGGAGGTTTTTCCCATGTGGTTTTTCCTCTTTCTCCATTTTCAAAGAGATTTCATTGCATTGCATAGCATTATATGTAGTGCATTGCATTTGTACATGGGTACCTAACATGGCCTAGTAGCTAGGACCTTCATTACATCTTGCATTTAGCTTTGTGAGCTTAAGTGCATTCCCCTAATTTGCACTTAAGAGGGGGTGTTAGTGTAAATAATTAATTATTATTACACTTTACTTAAGTTTACTTATGATAATACATTTTTATATTAGTTACCATCTAGACGCTTAGGAATATGCATAGACATATGAGTTATCTTGTTTACAACATAGGAGTTAGCAACTTATTAGAGCGCATGGTGGCTACAAAATCTATTTATGAGATACACCTATGTAAACTTAGCCTCTCATCATTGCACAAACTCTTGTGCTCAATGGAGGATAATCCACCTTTGGTGGACATGTGCTAAGTTGTAATTCTTACCTCTTTTTCGACTACTAGTTATTCTAGTCTCTGTTATATACAAGTACTTCTAGTGTTTATTCATGCAATCATTTTATATCTATTATCATTTGATTATCATGAGTCTCTCTTGTGCTATCTATTGAGCTTCTTGATCTTGGTGTTTAATTGTTTCCTTAGGAAAATTCTTACATGGTATCATAACTATACCAAATTCTTACACCTTTCTATTATATCCATTCTAGATAGTTTGATCATTTTCAAGCTAGAACATGTGCTTTTTGGGGAAGGGGGACTTCGCCATAAAGTGTTCTAATTTTCATAAGATTTTGATTCAATTTTGTAGGTATTGTTGTTGTTTTTCTTTGACTAGTTATTTGGTGTTGTATTCTTTTGAAAGTCATTGGTTGTCATTTTGAAGGTACCTAGTTTTTTCTTTTGAGACTATCAAAATTTTGAACATATAGAGGGAGAGGATCTTGATCACTAGGAGGAGTTATAGGACCTGATTTATCATATTATGTTTGATGGAGGTGAGTATTATATCCTTACTAAGACAAATTTCACCTTTTGGAGAAATAAAATCTATATTCTCTATTCAACCTCCATTGCTTGTTTTTGGATATGTCTAATCTCATTGCATTTTCTTTGTCATTTTTTATTTGTGCAAATGATTTATTGTGTTCATTAATAATTTTATCCTAGAAGGGAATCATTCTCCTTTGTTTTAACATTATTGACATATTTTTTATGTATTATATAGTAGCGAAAAAGTGGGGCTAACCTCATAGTACAATAGATTGGAGAACAATCAGTAGTTATCCCCTACTATATAACCAGTACCATTTCTAGAGATCAATTTTTTTTAATGATAGAAAACATAAACAAGCACTTCTTGGTATCAGTAAAAACATAACCACCCATAAAAGCATACATAAAATACCAAAAATTATGCCAGCAACATAAATTACAAGTGATACTATTAAACTAACTATAATCCATCTTAATAAAAAATGCCACACTAGGACCACAGTTCATAGTTCACCATATCATAAAAAAATAAAAAATAAACAAAGGTATAGGAGCTAGTTCCCCTTTTTCTCATTCAAGTGATCCCCCTCTTTCTCATCCAATTCCTTCATGGTTTGTGTCTCTTCCTCATTTATAGGCTTGTCCAATAGAGTCTTAAGCCAATCATCTGCCAGAAAGCTATAGAACGAGTGGGTGGTATCACTCACTTTTCCTGCTTCCTTCTCCTCTTTGTTCACCTATAGAAAAAAAAGAGTGATGGCCATTAAATGCATGATCTTTGTAGAAAACTCAACAAGGGTTCCAACTTTCCAACACAAGGCCTCCTAATTGTCATCCAGGTCATGCATGTATTTCTCTAGCCTATGTAACCTCACTTTTCTTTGATCTTTCTCATGAGTGTAATGCACCTTCTTTCCCCCACCCTTAGCCATTTCCTTCATAGATGAGGTGATATGTTCCCCCAAACTCTTATCAGGGGATAGGTTTGTTAGAAGCATGAATGCTAATGATATTCCTATGGGGTAGTATTGTAGAAACATGATTAGATCATTATTATGATGATATGTTACATTCATGACTATGTTTGTCATCAATTTCAATATAGCAATTTAAAGGTGGTATTTTATAGAAGAAAAATGCAAAGATCAAGTTGGTATAGATAGATAATTGAGTACTTTCACTAAGACAAGTTAAATGAAGGTACTACTAAGTGTCTAGTATATGAAGCTAACCTCGAAAGCATAAATATTAAGTTTGGAAGAAGTTATGAAAGTTTTAGTGGAGACTATTCTAAGATAGAGTTTACTAAGGTATGTTGTGGTAAACTTGATATATCTCTTAGTAGAGTTGTTATTCTACAAAGCTGAAGTTAAAGATGTGAAGAAGATATGGTTGTGATGACATGGCTAAGCTCGCTTGTCACAATGTTATGTGTATGGAAATTTATTTAAGTTGGAAGAAAAAAGATTAATGTTATAACTAAGTGCAATGTGTTCTTAATGTGGTCCTATAATAATTAATTGAGAAGGCATAAAAGCTGACTTAGGGAATGGTTTTATGGATTTAGTATAAAGGAAGGACATTTTCCTTTCTCATATATGGACTAGAAAGTGAATGATTGTAAGAAGCACGAAGAGTGGAATGAAAAGTTGAGTAGTGTAGAGAGAAGGTGAAGGAAACTTCATTGCCAAGGTTTTATTGTGCGATCTGAAGTTGGATACTTGGATCTGAGGTTCATGGACTAGTCTACAAGGTTTAATAGTGATAGTCTAGTTGATAGGATAGAGGAAGGAAGTTAAAGTATAATACATACAATTATTCTGCAAGGAATAGTTGAGAGATCACTTGGATAGTGAGTTTGGTGATCTTGCCCCAGAAGCTGTTTGGATAGTGGGTGAGATTCTTCATCTTCTACAACTTCTAACAGGGTTAGAATCTTATAACAACGATTCAAAGTCTCTTAATAGGGACTCATATATACTAAATATTGTAATATACTCCTAATAGAGTCCATCCTCTAACAAGGAATATTTATATTAGCACATCATCTTGTGGATGTCATTCCCACCGATGTTTTACCTTGGATCAAGGGTTTCCCTAGTTAACATATCTAGTGTAATTGTCTATGTGCATCTTGTTATGATTGTTGTTTACTTTGGTTGAATGGATAAGATTTTTTAAGGTTGATAAATATTTTAATTATTGGGTAACTAATTCACCCCCCTCTACCCCACCTCACCTCTCAATTATCTTAGTGAACTATTTTTTCTAACAATTGGTATTAGAGCATCAAGTCCTTGAAGATAAAGTTTAACAACTTTGGGAGATCCATGGAAAAAATGTTTAGGAAAGATAGTCTAAAGTTCGATGGAACAAATCATGATAGCTGGAAGGAAAAGAGGTAGACACATGTATTGTGCATGGGTCCAAGATATTGGATTTTGAAAAATCATCAAAGACAATCATTTTTGAAAAAGATATGGAAACTTGTATCGAGGAAGAAAGAGATCATTTCATGTTTGAAATGAGAGTTAGAGAAACACTATTGTCTACACTTCTTGAAATTGAATACAATCAGGTAAAGTCACTTGTTACTTCTTATTTGATTTGGAAAGATTTGGAACATAGTTTTGAAGATGATGAAAATTCTAAGAAATTGAGGCTACATAGTTGGATTTGTGCATATCAAAAATTACTATAGGTATTAGATCTCAAGGAGGAACCAAAGAATATGATGAGGTTCTATGAAAGATATTTAAGATCTTAACACCACCATTTTGTTGAGATCTAATTGAAAATATCATTTTTTAGAGATTGTTGAAAATAGGTTGAAAGAAGGATATTATTGAGGAAGATTGTTTGTTTCAATCATTCTTTTGTCATTGATGTCAAACCCATTATTTTTTGGTATGACAATTTCTTATAAGATTCAAGCACTATCACTTAGTTGATTGATGAAGAGGATTTGATCAAACAATGTAACAATAGCACCTAGAGAAAAGGCTAAGTTATGATTATGTTACTGAACAAAGATTTGTAATCTACAAGTGAAGTTGTAAGTTGTATTAGATCAAAGCCTTGCTATTACTCTCTAACAATTGTATTAGTCTAGGGTAAATCCTTTAAATTAAGGTTGACCTAACAGTCATTTGTAAATCTTTTAACTAGGAGACATTCCAAATTAATGGTCTAAAGCCCTCTAACAAGGCTCACTCCTAACAAGGTGACTGAAATCCTTTAACAAGGTCACATTTAATAGTGTGTATTGTAACCTTTAATAGGGTTGGCCTTTCATAGGGCATCACTTCAAAAGAGTGAAAAGAATAGCATGTTATTGGTGGTTCTTCCCAAATTGGGTTTCCATGTAAATCATTGTGTCAAGTGTGTTGATAAATCTATTATATTTCATGCTTTACATTTCTACAAGTTGATTTGACAGTAACCTACAAGTTTTAAGTGATTGCATAATCTTAAGGATGCATGTATAAGTATAAATGTTTTAGGGGATCACTAAGCTGTGAAAAGTTTTAGTTTTACATTTGGATTTTGGATAACCGATTCACCTCCCCTAGTTATTCTAAAGTATTCCAACACTTTAAGTTAGTAGTTCAATGATACAATTGTTGATATCTTGTACCAAATATTTCACAAAGGAGACATTGCTTGGAAGACTTGAAGTAGTTGAAAATGAGCTTAGACAGTCCATAGAATTGACTAGAACATAAATAACTTTTAGTGCCTTGATTATTTGACCTAGTTTATCAAAGAGTACAAGTGTTATCTAGGAGACTTTGCTAGTAGCAGTAGATCTGATGAGGAAAGAAAGATTGAAGGAGTAGGGTTAAAAGCACAAACTAGTGCCACACTTTTGTAAAGGAAAAGGCCAAAAAAAGTATAACTATTCATCTTTAATGACATAAAATTGGTATTATTATTTGGAATTTGAAAATGAACTAAACTAATGAAATGTCTAGAAATGGTTGAAGTTTAAGATTATAAGTTTTTAATAATTATTTGGAGTAAGAAATGATATATTTTCCTAATTTTAATCGACAATTTTTTAGTTGCTAAAAAATGCGGAAAAATAGGGGTTTATTTCCCACCACAAAATTGTATGGAAATAAACTCATTTCCACTTAAACTTAGACTATGTTATAGATAACACATATAGCTAGAACCATTAAAAAAAAAGACTTTAGACCTATATTTTCTCATTTATAGTGATTAAAATTTCAACTCACCTAAAATCAATAGTTCTCATCTCCCACCACATTTTTTAAAACAAATCTATTCTAACCAGAAGAAAAATTATACATTTTGAAAGAGGACTCTCTCCTCAAGAATGCCATATAATTTTAAATTTTTTTATTTCTCAAAATGAACATCCTTTCAAGTGTTAAAATATATGCTTTTAGAATTTTTTTATTACAATATATTATATCTAATTAAAACACTATAAACTCTATATGAAAATATTCTTGACTTTGAGCTCTATAAAATGGTGTTTATATTTTACTAAAAAAATATCATATAAAATACTAAGAATTATTAAAATGCCAATTTTCTGATTTATTTCTTTAGTAATTGGATACAAACTAGTATAAAACATTCATTTAATAGACATTTCTAATTGGAAAAGTGTGAGACAATATATAACTTAGCTAGAATGAATTTATCTAGATCATATGTTTGAGAAAATTTAATTTTTGGATAGAAATACTCAAATTCAGTCATTCTCATAAGTCAACCTAAAAGGTGACAGAACTTTTTACTTTTACCCGTAGCCCTTCTAGTAAGAACAAAAAAGGATGGTAAGAAAATATTTAATTTGTTGGACTTACATAATGAATTTGGTCATTATACATCAAAGTTTCCTAAAGAGAGAAAAAGTATAGAGGATATTTCAAACCTAGAAGAGAGAGAGAATGTTTGTATGCGAATGAAGCAGATGATTTTGATGAACAAGAAGTAAGTGCTAGTGATGATGAAATAACTAATTTGTAGTAATTAAAGAAGAAAGTCCATAGAAAATGACTTTGGTATCACGGGTTGAAAAGAAATCTGATTGCATAATTGATAGTGGTTGTTCACATCATATGACTATTGATATGAACAAGTTTGTTGACTTCAAAAGTCATGATGGAAGCATTGTCAAAGTTGGAAACAAAGCAGCATGCCATGTTAAAGGTATTAGATCTATAAATCTTGATGGTAAGACTAACATTGAGGATGCATATTTTCTTGATGTTTTGAAGCACAATCTTTTGAGTGTTGGAAAACTAGTGGACAAAGGTCATCAGTTGTAGTTCACAGAAAAGACATGCATGATCAAAGACAAAGATGGAAATGTAATTGGAATAGGAACCATATCTAGAGGTAATGTATTTTAGTTGAATCCTATTGAAATGATATGTTTGGTTGCAAATGTAGATGATAGTTGGTCATGGCATAAAAGATTTTATCATATAAACTTTGAAAGTATTGTTAAGACTAGTAGTATGTTTGCAAATAGAGATTTGCGTAAGATTATAAATCCTACTAACACAATTTGCAAGGAGTGCATTTTCGCAAAGCATAAGAGAACTTCTTTTTTGAGTAAGAAGTTTATACTATAGAAAATTGGAGACTATACATACAAGTATCAGTGGTCCTATGAAGACTAAAGGATTCTATGGTGAAAGGTATTTTATCATTTTAGATGATGACTTTTCTAGAATGATGTGGGTTGCATTTCTTAAAGAAAAATCTAAGGCATTTGATAAGTTCAAGATATTCAAAAATAGAGTTGAGAATGAATTAGGTATGAAGATTAATCTTTTAAGATTAGATAGAGGAGAGTTTACTTCAAATGAGTTTAACATATTTTGTGAAGCTAATGGAATCAAAAGATAATTTATTAGCTTTGAGAACCCCTAAACAAATTGGTATAGAAGAAAATGAGCTTAGACGGTCCATAGAATTGACCAAAATAGAAACAACTTTCAGTGCCCTAAATATTTGACCTAGTTTATCAAGGAGCACAAGTGCTAGAAGCGAATTCTTTAGTAGTAGTAGATCTAATGAGGAAAGAAAGATTCAAGAAGGAGCAAACCTTCTGGTAAGAAGAGAAAAGGATGGTAAGAAAATCTTCAAATTTTGGACTCGTAATGAATTTGGTCTTTATACATCAAAGTGTCATAAAAGAGAGAAAAGTATAGAGGAAATTTCAAACCTAGAAGAGATAGAGAATGTTTGTATGTGAATGAAGAAGATGATTCTAATGAACAAGTAGTAAGTGCCAGTGATGATGAAATAGGATTTGTAGCAATTAAAGAAGAAAGTCCATAGAAAATGGTTTTGGTATCACAGGTTAAAAAGAAATCTGATTGTATAATTGATAGTGGTTTCACATCATATGACTAGTGATATGAACAAGTTTGTTGAATTCAAAATTCATGATGGAGGCATTGTCAGAGTTGGAAACAATGTAGCATGAAATGTTAAATGTATTAGATTTATAAATCTTGATGGTAAGACTAACACTGAGGATGTATATTTTGTTGATGGTTTAAAGCACAAATTTCTAAGTGTTGGACAACTAGTGGACAAAGATTATTAGTTGCAATTCAAAGAAAAGAAATCCATGATTAGAGACAAAGACTGAAAGGTAATTGGAATAGGAGCTACATCTAGACGTAATCTATTTCAGTTGAATCCTATTGAAATGACATGTTTGATTGTAAAGGTAGATGACAGTTGGTTATGACATAAGAGATTTTGTCATATAAACTTTGATAGCTTGTGAAGACTAGTAGTATGTTTGTAGATAGAGATTTGCATAAAATTATAAAGGCTACTAACATAATTTGCAAGGAGTATGTTTTGGAAAAGCATAACAGAAATTCTTTTCCTAGTAAGAAGTTTACTACTATAAAAAATTTGGAGATTATACATACAAATATTTGCAATCCTGTAAAGACTAAAGGATTCTATGGTGAAAGGTATTTCATGATTTTAGCTGATGATTTTTCTAGAATAATGTGGGTTTCATTTTAAAAAGAAAAATATGAGGCATTTGATAAGTTCAAGATATTCAAAAATAGATTTGATAGTGAATCAGGTATGAGGATTAATTTTTTAAGATCAAACAGAGGAGGAGAGTTTACTTTAAATGAGTTTAACATCTTGTGTGAAGCTAATGGAATCAAAAGATAGTTATCAACTCCAAGAATCCCTAAAAAAAATGGTATAGAAGAAAATGAGCTTAGACAATCCATAGAATTGACCAGAATAGAAACAACTTTTAGTGCCTTGAATATTTGACCTAGTTTATCAATGAGCACAAGTGCTAGAAGAGACTTTTCTACCAATAGTAGATCTAACGAGGAAAGAAAGATTGAAAAAGGAGTAGCCCTTCTAGTAAGAAGACAAAAGGATGGTAAGAAATTTTTTAAATATTGGACTTGTAATGAATTTGGTCATTATGCATCAAAGTATCCTAAAAGAGAGAGAAAAAGTATAGAGGAAATTTCAAACCTAGAAGAGATAGAGAATGTTTGTATGCAAATGAAGAAGACAATTATAATGAACAAGTAGTAAGTGCCAGTGATGATGTAATAGGATTTGTAGCAATTAAAGAAGAAAATCTAGAGAAAATGGCTTTGGTACCATAGGTTGAAAATAAATCTGATTAGATAATTGATAGTGGTTGTTCACATCATATGAACAAGTTTGTTGACTTCAAAAGTCATGATGGAAGCATTGTCAAAGTTGGAAATAATGCAACATGTCATTTTAAAGGTATTAGATCTATAAATCTTGATGGTAAGACTAACACTAAGGATGTATATTTTAATGATGGTTTGAATCACAATTTTTTGAGTGTTGGACAACTAGTGGACAAAAGTTATTAGTTGTAGCTCACAAAAAAGACATGCATGATTAGAGACAAAGATGGAAAGGTAATTGGATTAGGAACCAGATCTAGAGGTAATGCATTTCAATTGAATCCTACTGAAATGACATGTTTGGTTGCAAAGGTAGATGCCAGTTGGTTATGGCATAAGAGATTTTTTCATATAAACTTTGACAATGTTATGAAGACTATTAGTATGTTTGCAGATAGAGATTTTCCTAAGATTACAAAGCCTACTAACACAATTTGCAAGGAGTGTGTTTTGGCAAAGGATGAAAAAACTTATTTTTCTAGTAATAAGTTTACTACTATAGAAAAATTGGAGATTATACATGCAAATATGAATAGTGCTACAAAGACTAAAGGATTATATGCTGAAAGGTATTTCATGATTTTAGTTGATAACTTTTCTAGAATGATGTGGGTTTCATTTCTTAAAGAAACATCTTAGGCATTTGATAAGTTCAAGATATTCAAGAATAGAGTTTAGAATGAATCAGGTATGAAGATTAAATTATTAAGATCACATAGAGGAGGAGAGTCTACTTCAAATGAGTTTAACATCTTTTGTGAAGCTATTGGATTCAAAAGATAGTTATCAACTTTGAGAACCCCTGAACAAATGATATAGAAGAGAGAAGAAATAGGTCAATAATAGAAGCAACAAGAGCTATGTTAGCTAAGAATGATATATCCAATATTTTATGGAGAGAAGATATGAATACAATAGTCTACACTATGAACAAAGTGCAAGTCAGGAAAGGAACAAACAAGACCCCTTATGAACAATGGTTTGGTCACTCACCTACAATAAAGTACTTCAAAAAATTTGGTAGTAAGTGTTATGTCAAAAGAGATGATGATACGGGTAAGTTTGATACTAGAAGTGATGAAGGTATGTTTCTTGGTTATTCATTTGAAAAGAAAGGCTTATAGATGCTATAATTTGAGAACTAAGACTATTATGGAGAGTGCAAATGTAAGAGTTGATGACAAATTTAGGATAGAAGAAAGAGTAGATGATAACAATTTAGATGATGATGTTGTTACTAAACCAAGGAATGATGAAGTATTCTTTGAGACTAACAATGATTTGTAGAATGAAGGAGAGCTAAGGTAGGAATAAAGATTGGAATGTTCAATAGAGTTAAGAGTTGAGATAACAACTCCTACTTCAGATAAGAATATGACATAGAATCATCCACCTGAGTAGATCATTGGAAGAAAAGATAAAGGTGTGATGACAAGAAGCATAATCAATGAAGAACTATGTTTAATATCTCAAGTTGAACCAAAGAATGTAGATGAAGCATGCAAAGATAACCTTTGGAAGCAACTTATGAAAGAGGAATTGGATTGAATAGTAAAGAATGAGACATGCGAATTGGTTCCCAAACCAAAAAACAAGAATGTGATAGGAATAAAATGGGTATTTAGGAAGAAGATGAATGAACAAGGTGAAGTTGTAAGGAAAAAAGAAAGAATGGTATGTAAAGGTTACTCTCAACAAGAAGAAATAGACTATGATGAAACCTATGTTCCTATGGAAAGATTAGAAGCAATAAGGTTATTTTTAGCATATGCAACATACAAGAAATTCAAAGTATACCATATGGATGCCAAGTCAGCATTTCTAAATGGAGAACATGAAAAAGAGGTATATATAGAACAACCTAAAGGTTGTCCTTTAATAGATGATAAGGACATAGTATACAAATTGAAAAAAACATTGTATGGCTTGAAGCAAGCACCTAGAACCTGGTATGCAAGGTTGGATAAGAATTTGACAAAGCTTGGTAGATAGTAATCTCTATTAGAAAGAAATTGATGATGGATTGATTATCTTGTTAATATTTTTTTATGATATTATATTTGGAGGAAATTATGATGAAAGCAAAAAGTTTGTAGAATAAATGAAGAAGGAATTTGAAATGAGCATGAGAGAAGAAATGAAATATTTTCTAGGATTACAAATTATGCAAGATAAAGAAGAAATCTTTATTTCTTGGACTAAGTGTTTGAAAGATTTACTAAAAAGGATTTGTTTAGAAACATGTAAACCCATTGGAACACCTATGCTAGCTAGACACAAGCTATCTACAAAGGATGAGACACCTATTGTTGAGCAGAACAAGTACATATCTATGATCAGAGGATTGCAATATCTGACCCACACAAGGTTGGGTCTGGCAAATGTAGTTGGAATTGTTGCAAGATTCCAAGCTGATCCTAGAGAAGCACATTATATAGTAGTCAAAAGGATATTTAGATAACTAAAAGGAACACCGGAGTTTGGATTGTGGTATGATAAATCTAATGATTTCACTCTATATGCTTATATTGATGCTAATTGGGCACACTATATGGATGATAGAAAGAGCACCAGTGGTGGAGTCTTCTTCCTTGGAGGAAGATTGGTTTCTTGGCTAAGCAAGAAGCAAGATTGTACCTCACAAAGTACAGAGGAAGAAAAGTATGTCATAGCAAAAAAAATTTATAATCAAGTTGTTTTGATGAAGTAGATGTTGAAGGATATATAGATATAATTCAATGAACCTATTGTCATACATTGTGATAACAAGAGCATAGTAAATATATCTAAGAATCTAGTGTTGCATTGAAG
>CM053789.1:113559302-113809302 GCA_028749045.1 Cupressus sempervirens | reverse complement strand
TCAATTCTGGCCTTTGGTTACTGCAATCTTGTAGTGAGTATATGAAGCCCACTCATTTAGCCTTTGATCTTGTTATCAAAATATGATAGGTAATTGTATGACATTGCACATTGTCCATACAACTTTTTCTATTAAACTATGCTCCTTAATTCTTTTATGGAAACATCTATTCTTTTTAGAAAATTTCTAATAGTTGTGCAAATTGTATGAAACAGTGATGCATCATGCTTTGCCTATGCTTGCACTAAAACTACTTCTATTAGAGTTGTGAATTCTCCATTAGAGGTCTTCACCAACTCTTTGGCCTTTACCTACAAGTTTGGATTTTCGACATTTGAGGTAACTATTTTTTGCATTCAATCCAAGACTTTAGGTAGACTCTTCTCCAAAGACTTCATAGATATGGTTCTTCTCAAATAGCTTTCTTAAAGTGCTCATCAATCCTTTTTGATCTTCATCATCTGATGAAATTAATACTATTTCTGATGCTCTAGTTATTGTTACTACTAAAGTTACTATAGGTTTTAGTACAACTACCTTTTCCTTCTCTTCCTTAGCTTTCTTCTTATCTTAAACTTTTTTTCTTGCATCTTCTTTAGCATTCTTTTTCTTTTCTTCCTCTTCTTCTTTTTTGGTTCCTCCTCTTCTTTCTTCCTCCTTTCTTCTTCTTCCTTTTTCTTTTCCTCTTCTTCTTTTCTTTTCTTTTCATTTCCTTCTTTCTTATTTTTTTCTTCTTCCTCATCATCATCAAAGCTAGTGTATGCAGTGATATTTCCAATAATGGATTTCTCAAATACCACAAAAGGATTTTCCTTTGTGTTTATAGTTATGTGCATATTATCCACTTGCATGGATTTAGTACCCATAACAATGTGAGGTGGTCAAAGTGTATGTTTTGTTTCCTCTACTTCTTCCTCTTCCCTAGAAGTTGTATGGACTTGCACATATACTGGGTTCTCAAGCTTTGACTGCACATTCACTTTTGGCATTGTATTCATACACTTTACAATTGCCTCCTCTATTTTTTCCTTACATCCTCATAATTTCCTCTCATCAGAAGAATTTCTCTTCTTTTATTCCTCAGCAAGGGCTCACTACCCTTATTTTGTCTAAGTCCTCCTTGGAGTCAACATCATACAATTTATTTACTGTTGTGATCCTCATACTTAGAACCTCTTCTAACACTCTCTTCTTTTTATTAATTAACCTATTGTATAGGTCTTCAATTATCTTATTCTGTATATTCTCAAACTTCTTGTTCCTCAAAATAATATTCCTTATAATAGAATTCTTTAACTACCTTCTATCCATATTTCTATGCATACTATAATACTCATTTAACTGTACAAAATGATCATCATTAGCTATCTACATGTTCAGATTCTCTACCTTGGATTTCAAAGCTCTTTTTCTAGCTACTATTCTAGATTCCTATTCATCTCGTTCAATAGGTTTATCTCCAACTTCATCCTCAAAACTCTTTGAACTACTTACATGAATTTTCTTTCTCCTTTTTCTTGGTCTGCTAGTGGTCTGCTTGACCCTTTTCTTGTTGACCCTTTTCTTGGCTAATGGTATAGGTTCATGCTTTACCTTTACCAATCTCTCACACTTTCTCTATGAAAAAGGTGCTTCCACCTCCATCTACCTCCTAGGCTATTCATTCCTTGTTTTGAATAGTTGTAATTCTGCAACTACTATGTAAGGTGCAATAGGGGCCTCCACACAATGTTCTGCCACTATCACTCCTTCTGAAGGTCTTACAATAGCAATGTGGGTTGCTGCCAGCACTTTAGTCCATCTACTAGCTTTCATCTCCATCCCAATTCCAAATTACCTCATCGAACTCTTTCCTAGTCATTCCTAATTCCTTAAGGATGGAATCTATCTCCTTTTCTACCCTTTTCTTACATTATTTTCTATGTAGTTCATACTAAACTATTCTTGTTATCTCCTCATATGTTACCCAACTAGGGCACTCTATGTCCTTCTCAGATTCAAGTATGATTTGTGCATACCCTTCTATGAGCTCTACACTCATCTGCTATCCCATTGAATCTAAAATTTCAACTCTTGGTACTACAACTTCCATGCAAGTGTTGTCTATTTCCACCATGAAGCATATCTCTTCCTTTTACTTCTCTACCATAGAGGGAGGTATTCTATACCTCTATTTCATTTCATACTAGAAACTCTTCATCATCTTATCACTATCATTATCTTTGACATTTTTTGGCTTTGATATATAGCATTGTGTCACCAATTTCATTGCACACTCACTGATATTCTAATTTCTCAATCCAAGAAACTTCCTTGTAGCATAAAGGAATAAAAGAGTTAGTAAGGACTCAAATCTAAAAACTGCATTCTTTGTCTTATTCAACTTTGCAATGTTACCTGACAATTGCAAACAAATGTTTCCATTACATAAGTTGCATGCAAAAATCCCACTGATACTAAGTTAATCTGTGATCCTTGGTTTCACTTGTACCTTAATATCTTGGTTAAATTTTTTTCTCCTTTATCTTGAATGAGATCTACCTTCATGTTTCTTCTATCAAATTTTTTCTTCAAGTTTGTTTCAACCATCTTTCTAACATTCTTCTCATTTACAGGATTGCAAACTTCATTACTCAATCCTGTGACCTTGTTAATTAGTTCATTGTCAATACCAATCTACTCATGACCCAACCAAATCATATCATCATGTATCGTACTCAAAATGACTTGGGTCCAATCATCATTTTCAGACTCCGTATAGAACATATCCTTCACTAGATTCAATATATCTAGGTGTGCATACTCAGACTTCAAGGATAAGTCATTTTTGCACATGACTCTTTAGTCTCAACGAATTTAATCATCACCTATACTATTTACTTTGCAATGAATATAACTTCTGATATCCTCAACATGTAACACATTTTCTAAAATTTGTGAAAATGTGCCCAATGGATTATCCAATTGAGAAATAAATAGATGTTTATTTAACTCATATCATGGTCTATCACTTACATCATTATCACTTACATCATATACGATCTGAATAGTCATTGAATTGTAATTGAAAAAATGGATTGAAGCTTAACAAAATACCTTAAAATCATGATTTAGGAATTTTTTAATTTTTTCTTCTCAAACTTCACTTTGCACTTCAATTCATTGTCAAATCACTCTTCAATTTTCTCAAGGCACTTCACATGAACAAATGGTATACATACTCTTACTATAGAACCTTAAATCATTTAAAATTACAATGTGCATTAAATGCGTATCTACCATAGATTCAAATATCGCCTCTGATCACTAGTAAACTTGTTTTCTCAATTCTTTCTCATTGCAATCATATCTAGACTTTACAATTAACCATAGCTTCCTCTTTATCTCCTTTACCTTCTTCTAACTATGCAATCTCTAACTCTCTCTCTAACATTAGTTCTCACCAACTAATGCTCTAATACTTTTGAAATAATTTAATTCAAATAGTTTAAGTCACAAGCAATCTGTGACTTCAACTTCCATTCAGGTGCTTCAAAACTATATAAGAGATTTTTGGATTACAAGATTTCATAAATACTTGCTTGAATTCATCAACATGTTCCTTAACTACTTCCTTTTGACTATTGTCATTGTCATTTTCACTTCTTCTACCATTCTTGTTATTGTTCATCATGTTATTCCTATTGAAGTTCCTTTGGTCCATTCTATAGAATCTTGGCGTGTGTCTATAGTTATTGGATGACTGACATACATGTCCATTTCTCCTTTGATTGGTTCCATTTTGATTCTCATGTATTCTTTAATTACTTGCAATGTGTCCAAGGTTGTTACACTTGTAACACAAAATCTTCTTTCTTACAACATTAGGTTTCTCACCATCAATGGATCTACTCTAGGATCTACCTCTTTCATTACCTATAGGGTTAGTATTCCTAAACATTCTACAATTCCCATTATTACCATCAAATTTAGGGTTCTTACTTTCTATTAGTTTATGTCCATAACCATGACAATTATAACAATAGAAATTAGTAAGAGGTTTTAAATATTTACTTGTGTAATCTCTCTTCATATGTCCAACTTCATTGCATATGAAACATCTACCTTTGAACTTATGTCTAACTTATTTGGATGAATCATCTTTCTTAGGTTCATCAACTTGCTCTATTATCATAGGTTCATCAACTTCCTTAGGGGTTCCCACAATAGGATCTTGTTCTTTCCTAATTTCATCTTTCTTTGCTGGCTTTTCTCCAATAAGGTATCCAAGACTTGTTCTTCCATAAGAAGGTCTCCAATGAAATATCTACTCATCAATCTTCTCAAAACTTGTGTAAACTTTCTCTAACTATCATTTTTCTTGTGTCAACTCTCCTTTCACAATAATTTTGTACTTTTCCAAATCACCATGTTTTACCTTAATAGAATCTAATTCAGATGCCATTTTACCCAACTAGGATCTAAGGTCTATATTCTTAGATTTAGTTTGGGCACACTTTTACTGCCACCAGTCTTAAAACTCAACTTAAGTTCAACAATTTTTAACTCATGTTTGAAAATCTCATTTTCTTTCTTGAGATTTCATACCTCATCCTTGCCACTAGTTTGCACAATTGTTTCTTTACCATATTTTAGATCATCAATCTTATCTTTCAATTTTCCAACATAAACTTTTGCATCTTCATACCAATCTTTTAGCTTATCTCTTTCTTCAATAAGAAGGTCAATTTGCTCAAGAGCTTCTTCAAGATTTTTCTTCAAATGTTCCATATTCATTAGGATTTTATTTAAGATGTTAAGCCTCTTCAAAGTAACTATACTCTAATAAAAATTGTTAGAAATAGATAATATTGAGAGGGGGAGGTAAATCAATATTCTACAATTTTTTTCTCACAACTAAATATTGTATTTACTTTATAACTTGCATATGAAAGTAAACCAACAATATTGAATAGTAAATGTAACCATGCACATAGAGAACTCATAACACCATAATTTTTTAACTAGGGAAACCTTGGTCAAGGGAAAACTTTGGTGGTGATGATACCCACTACATGATTGTCTAAACAATAGGATCGTGTTAAGTATATTGACCTCTTTAGGAGTCTATGAAGTACACATAGTGTCTCGAGCCCTTATTAGAGGATTAGGTCTTATTAGAAGCCTCAACTCTATTAGAAGTTGGTAGAACAAATACAATGTACGTAAGAAGAGCCAATGTACATAAGAAGATCCCACTACCCTAGTAACATACAATTATACAATTTAGTTCATAACAAGAATATATATACATACAATACTTTCTCACTGATTTACTTCACAATTCTTTTGATCACACATCAGAACTCACTTCACATAAGGTCTCAGATAGTTCTCACAATAGTTCCCATGTCATATACATCTCACATATGGCATCCATAATTTTTTCTAACTACACAAGATAAGATCTTTACTTATACCTTGCATATTTACAAAACTCTACTTGGTCAGCCTTCATGTCTTCACACACTTGACATAATATAAAATAAATTATGGAATAATATCCACATAGTTAGCTCATCATAACTTAGTAACTATTTCATAACCAAAATAATCCCTAAGGCCATATAATCTAATTCTCTACTATTCTTTGTTCTGCACTATTAAATACCCACATTGCAATTTTAATCATAACTCATGTCATACTATCTATAAACATATACGCACTGGCACACACCATCATGATACTACCATGAAGCTTCCCTCAACTGAACATAAGCTAACTTACAATGAGTTTTTTTTACACTTAACATCTATTCTTTTTTCTACTCTAAACTGTCTAACACTTAGAAAACTTTCTAACTCTAAATGGATAAACGAAATGTTGAATGTATGTTGCCATAAATGATAATCATCAAGAAATATATTTGACCATATTTCCAATAGTTCTTCCTTAGGGTGGAGAAATTTCTAAAGACTCATTTCATCTAAATCTCTAGGTTATTTTGTCAACTACTTGCCTCGAGGGACAAACCGCCCACCTTAGAAACGAGCTCCTCTGTCATTTCAAAGACCACCCCATTTATGTTCACCTTCCTATTAGTCTAGGTGTTGACAAACTGTAGGGACACATGATCATCATACCTGTCAATGCATTCAATGAATGGTAGCATTCCTCGTTCCCACCTCACTATCCCTGATATAGTCTTCAATCTAATCTAGTTCAATGCGATTCAAGCTAGCAGCCTTATCTCCTTCTCCAAGCTCAATCACCAACCCCTCAGTTTGCAATGACATCCACTTGTTGTAGGATTGAACTTGAAGGTCAAGACTATTTTAAAATATAATGCTAAAAATGAACATGATGAAGTAATTGATTCCCATCATAAAATCACAAGGTATCACAATTTCTAACCTTCTCTACTTTTAACACATATGAATGGTACCTTTCCCATCATTAAAAAACATTGCTAGTTTTAATCCCAATGCAAGGAGCGAAGCGCAAGGGAATTGTCATTATATTTATTTAAAACACCCATCCTTAGTGGTTTTAACTCTCTAACACAATTATCACAAATCATCCTCTTGTTTATAAAATTAATGCTAGTGGTGTGGGAACCCCAAACATAAATAATCACAAAATCTTTCCAAATATTATAGACTTTATAGCACTTAACCCAAAGAGTTTCTTGCCCTCTTGTTTTAATATCAATGGACCACCTATTGTACTTCATCATAATTCACTATAATAAACATGTTCATTGTCCACCATCCTTTACATGGATGATGGGATTTGGTTAATGCCATCCTACTCCTTAATACCTTCTACATTATGACCTATTTTAGCCAAGTCATATGTCAGTCTATTAGCTTCCTGATAGATGTGAACCATGTGGACTTCATGAAGACTATCCAACAAGGTACAAAATTCCTCTATGGTCACCTTAATCTTCTAGCTACATCAGTCTATCCCTTAAGAATACTAATAATTAACATAGAATCTCCCTCCATAGCAAGCCTAAGCATTATTGACATGATGATAGCAAGGGAAAATGATGAAAATGAATGTTTTTTTTCTCTTTTATATGCCTACTCATATAGGATCATGTAAGTAGAGTGACCTCAAAGAATATCAAACATGTTGTAAGATTTTTTTCCCATTCTCTTCAATAGTTTGACTGAGAATGGCTCTTTAGCATCAACTGACACAATCTCTATGGTTTTGATCCTGTGACCACAAAAGTTATAGAAAGTTAAATGCATGTTTGATGATAATTATTTCCTTTCTTAGTTGTACTATTTCGATCACTAGTACTGATGGAATGCCTCCCAAGATTTTTTTTTTCAAAAAATGTTAATTACAAAAACATAAAATTCATCAACATTTTACATAATTTTATTTTATTTACATCAAATAATTTGGGTCTACAACTCCTTTCCTACTCTTGGCTTCCTCCCAAGGCCTATGCCCTCTTTGACCTCAGAGGGGATGGTCCCCACCCCCAAACCACCTTTAACCCTTACCTCTCTCCCCCCCCCCCCCTTGTTGGAGCTGACGGAGCTTGTGTGTTTTGATTTGGTATTGGTTTTATTCACCAAGGTCCAAAATGTTTGTGACCTACTCCAAGAAGATATTCCTCTGACAAAACCTTGCACTCCCTAATGAATGTGCTTTTTTGGACCCCAAACCCCTCGGTGGTCAGCCATTGATGTTTGTATCGATGACGTCCCCTAAGTAAATAGGTTGGTTGCTACTTTAAAATCCAAGGTTCCTATGGACTCTAGTATGAAACTCATGATCTCCTCAAGGGCCACTAGTCCAATCATTTCTCTTCTTCATATAGTGGTCAACTCAATTGCCTTGGGCTATACCCTTTGTCTTATTGAAAAGGTTGTCTCCTTCCAACCCACAATTTATATGGTTAGCAAGTGGTGCTCTATAAAGTGGAAACTCTCATGGTTAGTATCCATCTTTTCTATGACTATTCCCCTCTTCCTATTCAACTTCACTATGAAAAGGATCATGACTCGGTCATGGCAGGCTCCTAGAATTTTGGAAAACTCCTTGTTAATGGTAAAATGGAAATTGAGATTCAACTAGGAGAGGGACCTCTATAGGTATGCTCTAGTCTAGATAAGCTTGCCTAGTGTCCCTTTAGAATTTTGGAATGAGTAAGTGTTCAAATAGATTAGCAACTCCTTTGGTCTATTCATCAAGATGGATAATATAACTAGCTCTAGAACTATACTAGGTTTTGTTAGATTCTATATAATGTTGAAATAAATAAACCCTTGCCGAAAATGGTTGAACTAAAATCTAAATGGGGCAATTGGTCATAATTGATAATCTATGAGGATGCATCCCCCTTTTACCAAAAGTGCAACATGCTTCATCATTTAGTTTTGGATTGCCTAAAGGGTGAGAAACTCAAAGACAAAGTGTCCTCACTGGGAGTGTTGGTGCTTGAAAGCTCAAAAAAAATTGAGATGGCTGAAAATATTTAAAGCCCTGTGAATAAGGAACTAATTGACTAGAAGGAAACTTCTGAGGAGGCCTCTTAGGACCTAGTTCAAACCCATAGAAAAATGGCAAGAAGGTAACAACCCCTATGAAGGTGGACACCATTTGACAAAGTGGAGAAGTCCAAATTGTTATGGATGATACTATTGACCATGAAGAGGGGGAATTTTTTTATATGCTCTCTCTAAAATTGTATCAACTTGGGCAAGGATAGATGATTAAAGTGATGGAAGCTGTTAGTGGTGCTACTCCATGATGTTCACCCATCCTCTTAGGGAATGGACCACCACTCATTGATGACACCTTGTTGGTTTCACTTCCAAGTATTTTGAAATGCTTTCCCCCACAAATGAGCTACCAAATATTGACCTTCTCAATATTGATGATGATTGGACAGTCCCAAAGTGAAAGCCTAGAGGAGAATATAAGGCAGATATAGGGTCATCCATGAGGAATAAGAGACCTCTGACTAGGATTGTCCATCAAAAGGAAATAGATAAGGATATAGCATAGGGGAAACAAAAAGCCCTAAAGGAAATGTAATATCATAAAAGATGAAGCTCATATCATGGAATGTGAGAGGGCTAAATAGTGTTAGGAAATATTATGAAATAAAAAAAAAGATCATAGAGCTTAAGTATAACTAAATTCTTTTGTAGCAAGTTAAAATGGTTGAGTAGGTTTTCTCTAGAGTTGCTACCTACATTTGGCTAGGGGTGAAATTTTCTTACAATGAAGCTAATGGTGCCTCTAGTGGCATTTCCATGATGTGGAACCTAGACAAGGTGCTAGGAATGGTCACTTCTATTAATCCCCATTTTGTGGTCATGAATTTCACCTCCCAACCTGTTAGTTGGAATCTTTTCAATTTCTATGCCCCCAACACTAGGAATGGTAGACTAGTTGTTTGGGATGAGGCTACTAAATTGTCTAAAACTATGAGATAAGAAAGAATTATGTGCATGGGGTATTTTAACACCCCTCTATTTTCATCAAATAAACTGGGAGGTTTGGAAGACTTTTTTGATAATATGCAAGATTTGGAGGGATTTCTTAGATGGAATGACTTGATTGATATTAATCTTCAAGGTCTAGCATTCACTTAGTCAAATAATAGATTGGGGAAAATTTTGATTCTAGTTAAACTTGATAGGTCTTTTATTTCTTCTAGTTGGGACATTCTTCTTCATTCTTCCTTCAAGGCAAAGTTGAGAACCATTTAAGATCACTCTATGCTGGTGTTCTCTTGGTTGGAGAATCAACCTACTAGACGGAGGCCTTTTAGGTATGAAATCATGTGGCACTCACACACTGAGTTCAGAGATTGTATTGCATGGTAGTGGAAGGACCTAGTTGAGGGAACAACCATATTCTGTATTGCTAGAAAACTTGAAAAAATCTAAAAATAAGTGCACGGATGAAGCAAATCATCATTTGGGAACATCTCCAAAGAAAATAAATCTACTAAGAAGAAGTTGGAATCCCTCCAAAACCATCTTATTCATGGCAATACTAATGTTGAACAATAGTAGGAAGAGAGGGAGTGTTGGAACTTATGGAAGATGCTTCTAAATCAGGAGGAATTTTTATGGAATCAAAGATCAAGAGTTCAATGGTTGGAGAAGGGTGACTATAATACAAACTTTTTTCATAGATTGACATCAAGAGGGAAAAATGTCACACCATAAACATGTTGGTGGATGATAATGGTGAGGAGCTTAATAATATGGAGGAGATAAAAAGTGATGTCTATCTCTATTTCAAGGAGCTCTATAATTCCTTGCTATGTAGGTGAACAATAATATGCAAAATGATATTTTGAGATCTTTTTACCTAGTTGTAAATAACCAGATGAAGGAAGAAATGACTACTAAGGTCAAGCAGTAGGAAGTTAGAAAAGTCATGTTTAGCGTGAATCAATACAAAGGCCCTGGTCCTAATCGTTTTCCCCCAAAAAATTTTCAAGAATTCTGGGATATTATTAAGTATGATTCGATCCATGCCACTAGAGACTTCATTAGAATGCAAAATTTATTGAAGGAACTCAACCAGACCTTCATTGTTCTTATCCCTAAGACCAATAACCCTAGTCATCTAGAGGATTTTGAACCTATTAGTCTATGCAACACAATTTACAAAATCATTGCCATGATTATGGCAAACTAAAATCAAGCCCCTCCTTGTTAATTTCATTTTCTTGTCCCTACGAGGCAAATTTTGGATGCGGTTATAACTACTCATGAGGTTATCCACTCCATGGATAGGAGGAAGAACCCAAATATGGCTCTTTAAAAACTAGATATTCCCAAAGCCTATGATAAGGTTAGGAGGGCATTTCTTATTTCTATTCTCTATGAACTTGGTTTTAATGCAAATGTTATCAAAATTATCAAAAATGTGGTTAGTACTATCACTTTTTGGGTGCTTGCTAATGGGACTCCTAGAAGTTTGTTTTCTTCATCCCAAGGGTTGTTCCAAGGTGGCCCCCATCCCCATATCTCCTTAAATTATTGTGTTTTGAGGTCCTTTGTAGAAAATTTTTTTCTATGAACAATGTTGGTAGGTTAAGAGGTGTTAGACTCGCATCCTTATGTCCTCCTAGAACTATTCAACAATTTGTGGATGGCACCTTCTTATTTTGTATCTCCTCCATCCATGAAGCCAGGGAATGGAAAGCTATCTTAGATCAGTATGCAGAGGTCTCTAGAAAATCCATAAATTATCAAAAAAAAAAAGTGTATTTATTCAACACTGTTTCTAGTCTGAGAGGTAAGGTTACTCCAATTTTGGAACACCAAGAGGCATTTCTCATGGAGACTTATCTTGGGCTCCCACTCATGATTAAAGAAGTTTTCAATACATTTTGGAATGGTCTTTTTGAATGCTTCCAAACAAAATATTCAAGGATAAAGCTACTACAAGTTTGGGAATGATGCAATAGAATATCAAACTCCTAAAGGAATGTAGTGGAATCTAGCAGTGGAAACTTCCCACCCCCCACCCTTGAACCCCTTGGGTAGAATTGATATGCAATGGGCTTCTTG
Organism: Cupressus sempervirens; assembly: GCA_028749045.1. NCBI lineage: Eukaryota > Viridiplantae > Streptophyta > Pinopsida > Cupressales > Cupressaceae > Cupressus > Cupressus sempervirens. The sequence goes on along the minus strand of CM053789.1, from coordinate 113,797,758 downwards.
TTGGGGAGTGGGTCATATGATGGCATAGTTTATGACTCCAAAGCCTTGTCTAGGAAGAATATGGTGTGGAACCCACCCCCTGAGACATGGTTTAAGCTTAATTTTGATGGCTCGGCCATGATGGGAAGTTCTACTACTAGGGAAATTTTATGCAATTCTATAGGGGAAATGGTTATGGATTGTTCTAGAAATTGTGAGAGTGGCTAAAATAATGAAGCTAAAGCTTTGGCTTTTTTGTGGAGATTGAGACTCTTGAGGAAATGTGGAATTAATAGGTTGATGTTTAAAGAGGATTCAATGTTAATTATCAAAGTTTCTAAAGGAGATAGTTAGAGTTGTTGGATGATCAAGGTGATAATTGAGGAAATTTGTAAGATGATGGAGGAAAACCAAGAAATCTAGGTGGATCATATTTACCATGAAGCTAATGGCATGGTGGATGAGTTGGCTAAATTCAAACATAATATCATGAGGCTAATTGAATGGGAGGACATCAGTCAAATTCCATCATCAACTAAACAATAGATGGAATGTTAATGTACTTACATTTTTATATGAATCATCACACCAAGTGGCATTACTTCAAGTTTTCATGCGGGCGGGAAAGCAAATGGTCTCATAAAGGTTACCTTTGGAAATATTATATGTGGATACACTTTTAAGATCTTCTTGCCATAATTTTATTTATTTTCACAAAAGGGAGAATGTAATGGATTTTCTTATATTCAAAAAATTGACTATAAAAGATAATAATGAGACCTCACTCATAACCCACTATATTTACAACTGGTTTCATGTGATTATGGAAAGAAAGGGACAATTAACACATTCTATAAATTAAAAAAATTTGGGCTTCGAAAACCCTATGGCCTTATGATGGATTTCTACTACCTCTACATTTACATCTTGAGTTAAAAATTGTCTTACTTGCAACTTGGCAATGTCAGAAAATTTAGAGTAGTTGGTGAAAAATTTTGAATAGTTGGGTGGTGGTATAGAAATCAATGATTGTATTGAACTTGTAGAAGTGAAGGAGTACATTTTCAAGAAAGAAGTGATGACTATTTATTTGTGGGAGGGTGGCCTGTTACCCTTTACAGAAGGGATGATAAGACATATCGAAAACATCTATATGCAGTACTTCAATTCATGGAATGATAGAAGGGTGGTCGTCAATGGGATGAGTTTTGAAATCACTAAGAATCTTATTTCTAGAGTTGGTGGGTTTCCCAAGGGTAGAAAGAACTAGTGCAAACAAGCTAATGTGAACAAAGAAACTAGCCTATAGAAATTCTTCAAGTTTAATGAAGAACTAGTTCATATGTGAGGTGGGTTTTCCAAGGAACAACTCCCTAAGCCTTGGGATGTCATCTGCTGCAATATTATCAGATAAATTACTCTAAAGGATCAATTTTAGGTACTTTCTTTTTACCATTTCCCCATCCTCAACCATTTTACAAAGTTGGATCAAATCTCTTTTCCATTCCTTTTGTTGTATTCTTTGGAAGATAGTATTTTCAAGGCTATGAGCAAGAAGGAGGAGGGAAAACCTTTTTACCTCATCCACCAAGGTTTAATAAATAAGTTGTATACCCATCATCTTTCATAAGATCCTCCACTCCTAGTTAACCGTATAGCTACTGCTACCCCCAAGGCTCTCTTGACCTTGGCCCTGGGCCTAGTCATAAAAAAATCAAGAAAAACCCCAATCGTGAGGTCAAAATTATTCTTATGGTCTCTGACAAAAATACTAGGAAGAGAAAATAGAGTGCTTGTAGATCCATCAAATTCCTCCAAATGGAGAATTTTAAGTCCCCTCCCAAACAAGTCCATAGCTTAGAGTCCAATGAAATGGAGATTAAACCCTCTAGAAAGAAACCCTGCTAGGAAATTGGCAACAAGTCTAGCTCCAACCCTCCTAGCCCGTCCCATATTTTTGATATCTTGGAGGCTAACCCTTCCACAACTAGAAGTGGTAGTGAGGACATTACTTCCTCCATGAAGGACGCTCGTAAAGAGGCAGAAAAAAGGAAAGCATAGCCATGACCAAAGTTATTGCAAGCCTCGGCTTGATAGGATTGACCAATCAATGAAGGATTTAGTAGATAATCATACTAGCATCTATCAAAGATTTGAAACCTTGGTTGGGTTCTCCACTAAAGTGCTAGATTCTATGGCTATCACTCTTCACTTTCTATAGGTGAACAAGGATGTGGAGGACCTGAGAAATGAGAGAGAGACTTTCCACTCCATATATGGATTCTTGGCAAAGGACTGGATGAAGACTCTCCCAAACAAACCTAAAAAGGAGGAGGGGGTGACTATGGACAAGGATGGACCTGAGGTGAAGGATGCTGAGGAACTAGATAAGAAGTATGTCAATTAGCCTAGTTTGTTGTTTTCCTTTTTTGCTTTGATGATATCGTGTAATCTAAACTTGATTCCCTACAAGGATTTCATTATTTGTATAAGTTTAATTGCTACATTGATAGTAGTAGTTTGATGTTTTACTACTAGAATACTTTTCATGTTTATTTGCTTGATCATAACATGACTGATGTTGTTAGGGATATAATGGATTATGTTAGTTTTTTGAACTATAAAACTAGTATAGGTTAGATGATAGGGAGGTAACCTCCGACTAATCTTTCATCCTTTTTGTACTTCGAGGTCAGCCCCCCATCTATCTAGATTGCTATCTATATACTTCCAAAACAATATTAAACATTAATTTATCACATTAAATTAATCAAAAAATCATTCTTATAAAGTATTAGTGTTACAATCAAACCAACAAGTACTAATAAGATAGGTAGACTAAGATAGTGAAGAGTTTGGAACAAAGAATATAATATACACCAAAGTTTTTCTCTCAACTCGAGATAAAGAAAAATGGCAAGCTAGGGGTTTGAGGTATTGTTAGTAAATATTATAATTGGAAGAGTTATATTTTTTTAATATTGTAAATGTAATTATTTTTTAAAAATAGTAGTTAGAAGGGGATTGAAAGAAGAAAGAAGATAATTATACAATACATAAAATAGAAAATTTCATAGAGTAGAAACAAATGAAGAAAATTATGAAACAAAGTGAGAGACACAAAATGTTATACAAATAAGAGGCTAGAGATGTGAAAAAATTAACATTAGATACATTTTTTTAGAAATGCAAGTTCCCAAGGATTATAGGGCTTACAAAAATTGTTTAACAAAATCCTTCATAAATAACATTATTTTGAAGTTGAATTGTAGTAGGGCCTCTTCCTAGTAGATAGTGAAAAATTGAATACCATAAAACATGATTGGATACTTTCAAGGTTGTGAAAAATGGTAACTTGTGTATTGACAAGAAATTTTTTTGGTATATTGTGTTTTCACAATAATTTAATAATGAATAATTTTCCATATGAGAAATTGAGAGTTGTTCATTAAAGGGTTATATGTAAATTAAACTAGCCATAAAATATACCCACTCAACTTGTAGGAATTACTTCTTGTCATTGACTCATTTTGAATGGATTCTATTTTTATTATTATATATAATAATTCATATACTACAATTAATAGTTAGTATATTTATAGATTTAAACTTATTTTTATGTCCACACATTCTTATGTATTGTTTTTGATTTTATGTTTACCATTTTCTTATACATAGTCATTTTGGATATTAAATTATTTTTAAAATAATTTAATAAGCATTTCATATTATAGTGCAAAGTGTATGAACTAACAAACTCTGATTCATTTTAATGTATTGGTCATTGCGAGTTTTTTATTTTCTAATTTACACATTATCATTCAAGAAATACAAATGGAAATTTACTATGATGTCAACATGTTTATAAATAGTAGCAAATAGACATACTACTTATTTATAATTTATATTTGAATGATAAACATATTTAAGTTGCACATGAAAATATTTGAGTTATATTAAAATAAATTTAATTAAAATGACCTCTTCAACATTTAAAAAAAGAAAAAATCTAATAGAAAAACATCCATACAAAGGTTGAGTTAGAATACAAATTTAAGCATGTTTACAAACTTTGTTCGACTTAGAAAAATGTATTAGATATTAAAATTTAGAAAGAACAAAATTGTTTAAATTATTTAATATAATTATAAATTAGATTTTTAAATTATTACAATATACTATAATGCTTATTTAAATTTAACTATACATAATATTTTGAAAAGTTTGTCACAACTTTTTATGAATATTAAAGAAATTCAGTTTAATAATAATAATAAATTAATTATTATATTTATAAATCATATTTTGAAATTATTATAATATACTATAATGATTATTTAAATTTAATTGTACATATATTTTAAAAAGTTTTTAATAACTTTTTATGAATATTAAAGAAAGATATTTAAAAAATAATAATCTTATTAAAAAGAACTCATTCCTTCCATTAACAAGAGCTCAATTTGAGCTTGAGTCCATGCCTTCTTGAAGAGTGAAAGTAAAAATTGAAAGAATTTTTTTTATTAAAAGTAGGATAAATAGATAGACAAGTAAATAGACATATGCTTTGAAATTTAAAATCATATTGGTGACTCTATCTCATTGCCATGATAGAAACTTGGAAAATAGGAGTCCTAAATTCTCAACCCAATTGGGCAATCCATACGTTTTGAGGTAGTGATAGAATCACTTGCAGTTTCAAAGGAAAAGGATAAAACATAAATGCCAAATTTGTAGTGACCAATTGAATGGTTTCTAAAGTAAGCATTTCAAGCTTGGCCCCGTATATTTGAATCATTAATTTCATTCTATCGTGGTTGATTTGATGTCTAGAGAAATAAATCTCTTGAAGTTACATAAGCATATATGCCATTTTTTTTTTCTCAAGACAAAACCATTGCAAAGAAACTCAAACTTCCTTCTATGAAAATAATCGACCTGATTTATGCTAGAATATAAAGAATTTCAGCTGGAACATTTTTAGACAATTTAAGCATGTATATTAAAATAGGTACCAATCAATGACATCAAAAGATGGGGATCACATATATGTCCTCCTGAAAACCAAAATCATAACTCACAAATATAACCATGTTGTGTTTTCAGTCTATGGGTTACAAACCCACCATGCATTTTCATTTAAAATTTATATTATTTTTGGGAAAAGACCCTACCCACTAGTTAAACCCACACATCAAATATGACCTTTTCCTAAAAGAAACACAAATACTACTAATTTCTTTAGGCAAAAAATCAATACTTTCAAATTTGTGAGAGAGAAACATTCATGAATTTTCTTTCATAAGAAAATAACATGGACTAGTTAGATTATTTATAATTCATATTCTAACACATGTAATACCTATACAAGAAGTCCATTTGTCACCATGTCCAAAAATATATTGCATGGCACACTCAGCACATGCAATCTTTCAAATGCCCAAGCAACAACAAGCCAACGAAATTAGGGAGAGTGGAAATGAACATGACCAACAAAAATACTAAGGACATAAGCATTCATAGTTATATAAGAAGAATAGAAAAAATGAGAAGAATAGAAAAATGAGAAGATCTTACAAGGATGAGAAGACCAATTTAGAAAAGAATAGGAATTTAAATGATAGAAAACATGATAATATTTTATAGAAAATGAATGAATATTCTTGAAAATAAGAAAAGGGAATATATTATTGAATCTATACAACACCATTTCAAAATCCATATTGGTGCATCAAATAAAACACACATCAGTGTTACTACCAAATATCAAGCATTAAGCCATTAGGTATTTGTTGTAAGTAGTAAAGGTCCAATGGCTACTTGAATATATACCTATGGGAAGTTATAAATAAAAAGAGACTCCAAAAATAGATTCAAGGCATGATTACCTTTCTTTGATCTCTCAATAGATGGTGAGGTGATTTGTTATTGCTAGAAGACATTTGTTTGCGGGAAGACAAACTAGAGAGGAACATAATGCATTTTTAATAAACCAAGAGGGGAAAAAACAATATGTGTTCATGAAAAATGTCACAAGACCCTATAAGAAGAAGATACAATTATTAATCTACACATGGAACCCAGGAATGACAACACATCATTCCACCACATGCTAGATGTTTGCAAGCTTATTTTTCTCAAATTTTGTGTGCCTGAAAATTAAAAGATCCCTAGGAAAAATAAGATTTTGCAATGAGAAAAAAAGAATTTTGCAATTGAAAATTCATTTTAATAAACATCAAAATAGTAACCACAAGGTATAGGAAATATTTCACAATTTGCACTATTTTCAAAGAAGAAGTAATTATGGAGAAGAAGTCTAAAAACTATAGTCTCCTACCTTATGAAAGGGACTAAAAAGAGAAAAAAAACTCAAAAAAGCATGCTATTTGTGCAACTAAAGTTTAATTTTGTTTCATTTTAATACATGTGTGCTCTTTGGCATAAAACAAAGTAAAAAAAACTATGCTATTTGTGCAACTAAAGTTTTATTTTGTTTCATTTTAATACGTGTGTGCTCTTTAACTTCACCTCTAGCATGTTTTGCCCAAGGAAAGTTTCATTTATTACTTGATTTAGATAATTTCACTTTTAGTTTAAAATTTTCCACCTACTTTCTAGAATTCAAGTAATTTAGGATGGTCTTCACATACACATTCAATTTTCTTCATTCCTTAAAAATTTAAAATACTTTTGCTCAAATTTCATCTTTGAGGTAAGAATAATAATAATAATTCTGAAGTATTTGATAGTAGCCAAAAGGATGGAGGGCTAACCCAATAGTAAAAAAAGGCTAAACAATTAGCCAGTGGTTACCTCAAATCATCTAACCAATACCAGTTTAACTAGTTTTATACTTCAATTTTTATTTTTTCCAAAGTAGAACTATCAATACCATTAGTCTTGTTACTGGCTAGTAAATAAAACAAATAAACATTCAAGCAACAATGAAATGTATTACTGCTATTAGTTCATCACTTAGACATATACATAAAATGTAAAACCTCATAAGGCATCAAGTTTAGAGTGATCAACAACATAATAGCAAAAAGAAAAAAAACATAAATAGGGCTAGTTTCCTTCATTCTTTTCAGGTTCCTCATCCTTCTTCTCCTCGGGCATGTTCATGTTAACATCCTCCCCCTCCTCTTTGACGAGTTTGTCTAGAAGCATCTTCAGCTAGTCCTTTGCTAGAAATTTGTAGATGAAGCAAGTAGTCTCACTCTCCTTGCCTAAGTCTTTCTCATCATTATTCACCCATGGGAAATAAAGGGTAGTGGCAGCAGAATGCATAAATTTTGTGGAGAATTCTACTAGAGTGTCAACTTTTTAACTGATATCAATGTAATTTTCTACCATCTACTTTGTCGACTACTCTAGCCTATCTAGTCTAACCTTGCTTTGGCTCTAGTTGTGGCTATGCTTCCCTTTTTTCCCCCTACCTTTGTGAGTAACTTTTATGGGGAAGGTGATGTCCTCCCTCCACTTTTAGCCAAGGATGGGGCATCATTGAGGGTATCAGAAATGTGAGAGGGACTAGGAGGTCTAGAGATGGGCTTCTTCCTAATGTCTTGGTGAGGCCTCTTCCTCTTTGTGGTTTTATGTCACTCTCAATAGACTCTGACCTAAAATCTACTTTGGGAGGGAGGGGGGTCTTGAATTTCTCCAATTGGAGACATTTGCTAGTTCTCTGAGCATACTACTTGGTCTTCCTTGTATCTATATTTGAATCAATGAGGCTAATTTTATCCTTAGGGGTAGGGGTTTCCTTGTTTTTTGTGTGGCTAGAGCTAGGGCTTGGGTCCAAAGAAATATAGAAAGTATCAATAGCTAGCGAGTTGACTAAAAGTGATAGGTTTAGGGCAAGGTGGCAGATATACAATTTATTCATGAAACCCTAGTGGATGAGATAAAAAGGTTTACCGTCCTCTTTCTTTTTTCTAGCCTTATAGATACTATCTTACATAGAATTAAAAAAGAGATACATAAATGAAATCTGATCCAAGTTTCTGAAATGGTTGAGAATGGGGAAATGGTAGTAATAAATTACCTAAAAGAGATCCTCAAGGGTAATATATCTCATTATGGCATAGCAAATAACATCTTGGGCCTTAGGGAATCTTCTTTGGAAAACCCACCACACATTCGAACCAACTCCTCATTAAATTTGAAGAACTTCCATAGAATAGTTCCATCATTTACTTTGGCCTACTTGCACTAGTTCTTTCCTCCCAGAGTAAACCCTACAACCTTAGCAATAACCTCTTATGTGATTTCAAAGCCCATCCCATTGATGTTCACTTTTATATCATTCTATGAGTTGAAGAAATGCATTGAGCTATTCTCATCATGCTTTGTCATCCCTTCCACAAATAGTAATAAGCCACCTTCCCATAAATAAACCATCACAACTTCTCTCTTATAGATGCAAGCCTCCACTCCCATAGGTTAAAAGTGATCACTAATGCCCATATTACACCTAGGTCAACCACCAAATCCTCTAAATTTTCCAACATCGCTTTGTTTCAAGTTTGGCAATCACCACAGATTAAATAAAATACACCCAGGATGAAATGTAAAGTTAGTAAAAAATCATCATAAGACCTCAAGTTTTCCCAAAAACCAAAAAAATTCCCTCAACAACATGTGTTAACAATTTCTTTCTTACAAGCTTTTTATATCTAGCAAAATCCACTTCATTCATCCTTTTAGGAAAGTAATTAAAGCTTCCACTAAGATGATCATAAAAGTGAATCCTCATGTAATCTTGCCAAATGACCCCTTTATGAAGGGAAAACCTCTTGCTTTCTCGTTCACATAGAAACTTAAAGGCATGCCACCTATTGTGATACATCATACAACATTGTAAGAAGTACACTCACATTCCATCATCACTTGAGATGATGACAGAATTTGGCTGACACCCTACCATTTTATCAATTGTGTGACATTATGGCCAAATTTTTTCAACTCATCCACAACACCATTGCCTTCTTGATAAATGTGGTCTACATGGATCTCTTGGCATCCCTTCGTCAACTTGTGAATTTTGTCAATAATTGCTTTGATCGACCAACTACTTTGGCTTTCTCCTTTAACAAATTTAATAATTAACATTGAATCCCCCTCAATAGATAACCTATTAATTCCTCATGTTCTAGAAATTTGCATTTCCCATAGAAGCACCAAGGCTTCTACTTCATTGTTTGAGCCTCCTCCATGATTCCTAGTATAGGAAACCACTATTTTCCCCATACAATTATTGAAGAGAGCCCAGTAGTAGTACTACCCACTATGGTTGAACCATCAAAATTATGTTTTATCCAAGACCTAGGGTGGGTTACTACACCATTCTACTCCTAGCCATAGCTTTTGAATTGATAGACTATGCCACCTTTGAGCCTAAGTCCCAAGCAAAAGCACACTTCATATCATTTATGCTATGGGGATGTGGGTGCTTCCACCACCATATCCTACTACATTGTTTTAGAAGTCTAATAACCTTCTGGGTCACCACCAAATTGGTAGTGGCTTTGTCTCTGAAGATTTTATTGTTCTGCACCTTCCCAATTTCCAAGAAACATGTGGTGGGTTTATTATCCATAAATGTTTTAGGTATGGGTGGAAAGATAGACCGTCCTAGTGAAAAAATTGCTACAAGCTTTCATCAGCATACAACTGGACCTCCCATAAGTCATGGACTCCCCTCCACGCATCTGAGGAAAAAGGGTAGTGGATAAGAAGGTGTGGGATAGATTCTACATCTTGATAACATAAGACACATCAGGTAGCTAGCTAACATCCTCTCCTTTTAAGGTTATCCACCATGAGGATAGACCCATATAAGGTCATCCACTAGAAGAAATTTATCTTTGGCAAGATCTAAGGATGCCAGACCTTTCTCTAATCTCTCTATCCCCCCCACCCCCAAGACAACAAAGATAACTGGACTTCACCATGAAATCACCCAAGGGGATAAGTTTCCAAACCAAGGAGTTATCTACCAGGGTGAACGAGATCCTATAACTCAAAAGGAGGTTTTGCAATTCTAGGACAAGGCCTAACCCAGTAAGCTCTTGGTTATGAATTTAAATCCATTAACAATCCAGGGTGATATGGCTTCGAGTTAAAGAACCATAATCTTGAGTACAAGTCTCACACAAGTGTAGGAACCTAGTGTGCATGAGGGGGTTATCTTGGAGCCATTAGTCTTCCCAAATATTAATGGTGTTTTGATTGCCCACAATCTAGTTACAACCCATCTTCAGGAATTTCTAGGGGTGCACCACATTGTTCCAAAATTTAGAACCCAAGGGGAGAGCATGGGTCCATAGGAAGTGATGGAACGGTTACCCTCCTAGTTACTTGGCCATTACAATGTTGCACCAACTTCCTTGAGAATTCAACAATCTCTAGCCAATCTTGGTTAGGAAGGCCTTATTCACATGCCCTATCCTTCTTATATTCAAACCTCCAAGGGCCTTAGGGTGGCAAACTTTTTTCTAGCTCACCAAGCTCATTCAAGACTTCTCCTCAGTGTTAGACCATAAGAAATTTTGTTGAATTTTATCAAGAATGTCTCTAAATCTACTAGGGAGTTTGAAGATAGATAGGAAGTACACTGGGATGCCCTGCAAAGAAGTTGAGAGAAGCTAAATTTTCCCTATGCTACTTAGAATCTTTCCTTTCAGACCCAATAGCTTTTTCTTGAAGCATTCAACTAGGCCATTCCAATACTACTTGGAGACCTCTTTAACTATGAGAGGTAGACCAAGGTAAGTATCTGAGAGAAACACCTCTTGGCATTCCATAACTTTGGTCACATTTACTCTTAGACTAGCAATAATGTTGAAAAAATACACTTTTCTTTTCTGATAATTTATTCATTGCCTACAAACCATCGCATACTAATTTAGGATGACTTTCCACTCCTTGGCTTCATGAATAAAAGATTTTCTAAATAAGATGTGTCAATTATTTTTATTTAAATTTAAACTATTTAATATTTGGTATTATACTTTTTCTAAATTTAAATTTCAACATTAACATAATAAGAATAATCTTATATGATGATTGATTTTATTTCTTAATTAGATTTTTAATAATACTTATGATTTTATATTGTTTAATTTTATGATTAAGATTGAAGATTAGTTTTGGATTGATTTTAGCTTTTTATTTTTTTATGATTTTTGTATGAAAGTTTATTTTTATTTCTAAATTCACTTTTAAAAATGAAAAATGTTAAATTCTAATTTTAATACTATTAGTTTAAAATTAAATTAATTAGAATAAATATTTTATTAACAATACATTTTATATTATTATTAAAATCAAATACTAAGAATTTTTTAAACATAAGTTCATAATTAAAACTAAACTTGTAGATTTTCACATAAGTTCACAATTAAAACTAAACTTGTAAGTTTTCACTTAGAAAATGATTGTAAATTGATTCCTCCTGCTTCTATCTAAACCTCCTAAGCATCACCTTCCAAGCATAAAATACTGCTAAAGATGAAGTTAAAGACAATGTCAATTTATCCAAAAGAAAAATTGAAAAGGAAAAAATGCAATCCACATATTTTCTGTGCAAATTGATAGAGCTAGATGAGGAGAGGGGACGACTACCAAATTTGATCACTATCTAACTTATTCACCATTTTCCATTTCCATTTTCTTGTCCTAGAACTATATGAATCCTTCTATTTTTTGTTAAACAAAATCTCGTGCATTATATTTAGGGTGGAAAGCACAAGAATTACCAATGGCCTAACCTGATATCATATAAATAAAACTCTTTTGTTGAGCTGACTTACAATGAAAAAATCAAATCTATGATTTATTGTTAGATAGGCGTGTTCATCTTTTGGATATGAAAATGAAACGAATCTCAATAAGAAATGGGCATTGCAAATTTTTATTTAAATAAATTTTTTTTGCTGTGAAACAATTTCATATTCATTTTGTGCCTACATCACCTAAACAAGTCAAGACAAAAATCTAAAGGAATTCTCTAAAATCTCATCCTCTTCTATTGAAGATAAAGAAATTATTTTTATGGTAGCATGAGATGACTAACTCCTCCTTTCTTGATCGGCCCTATATTTAACATGGCTCAGAGTCATGAGATGCCTCAGATTTTCATAGAAATTAAAAAAAATATTAAAGTTCTAAAATTGTTCAAAACTTAAAAAACAAAAACTTACACAACAATTAAGGAGAAAGAATTCACAAAGCCTCAAGATGCAATTAAGCAGATTTGTGAAAGCAATTACTTTCATCTCTGTTAGCAAGCCCATATAAATCAAAGGTCTACATCTCTTTCAATGAGAAAAATAAAAATACCGTGCTAACAAAAATGAGTTCAACCAATGAAAAATAAATAAATAAATAAATAAAAGTTAAACAACAACAATTGCACGATTTTCAAAACATAGAACTAAATAATTTTACTCTCCTGCCTTTCAGCAGGGACTAAAAAATATAATCTTACCACTAACAAGCTCATTTTCCACATTAAAATCCATCTGGTCCTCTATTCGCATACCATCAAATTATGAGTCCAATCATGTTCAAATCCAGTTCGGACAAAAAAATAGCACACCCGGCTATTTTGGGAAATTTAAAGAAATGAGTTATTTCAAAATCTGAGGGGAAAATGCATCATCGATGATATGAACAAAATAATAACAAGGAAATCTTACGCTCCAACTTTCAGAGGGCTTCTAAATCAGACGCCAAGACAGGTTGAAAAGGCCAGGGTTAATGTAAAGAACAACCAGAATGATGAAGAATATAGAAAAATAGGAGCACAAGATCGCTTGCCTCAGAGCCACGTCCTCATTTACCGTCATGTCATCAAATACGACACCAAAACTATCAGACGCCTGAGATTTCCCTTGCGTTATCCTTGCCATGTAATTGTTATGAAATGGCGCCTCAGTAGACGTTGTAGCACTACCCGCTGTCCCAGAGTGCGGGGGTTTCGATCCTGCGACCGATGAAGTCAAAATAAATTTGTATTTTAAAATATATGCGAGGACTAGGACGATGATGATTAAAGAACTTTAAAATCATACACTTCACAGTCAGTAGTTTCTCTGGAACACCTGGTTGATGAACTCTTGTCAGAGATAAATAAAAATGAAAGAAATGTTGAACAAGGCTAAAAATAGAAAAATGAAAGAAATTTTGAGAAAGGACATGTTATTACGAAATAGCTCCTCAGTAGTAGTCAGAGAGTGCAGGGGTTTCGATCCTGCGACCACTGAAATCAAAATAAATTTGCATTGAAGTAATATTTGAGGTCTACATGATTGCATGATGATTACTATGAAATTTCCTAATCATGCACTTTACAGTGATTATAAACTTCTCTGGAACACCTGATGGATGAACTCTTATCAAAGAAAATAGAAAATGAAAGAAATCTTAAACAGGGCTAAAAAGAACAGGGAGCATATAAATGACGATTACGTTTTGTAATTTCCTTTTACATATTTATCAAATTAGGAGAAGCACGAAAGAAATTCAGCTTAATAAATGTTACAGCGATATAAAACTTGTGGTCGCTGCACAAAGAAATGTTGCTGCAGCAAACGCAATATGTCATTTTAATTTCCATTGATCGACTGTTCGAAATATACGAAATATCATCAAGTGAAGAAATATAAACCAGGGTGCGTAATGTCTGTGTCTTCCGCAGCAGCAACTCTTGTTCCAGCCGCCATTATCATCGCCAGTCCCAGCATTATTGCAAAGCAACGACCATGTTCTCTCTCAAATGCCATATTTGTTAAGAAAAGCTCTAAAATATTGTCAATTTACGAAGATTGGATATAATTTTCAGAGAATGTAGTAGCTTTTATATCATTGACGGAATTTATGCCTGCTTTTGTGATCAAACCCTAATGTTTTAGATCTTAAGATATCCCTCTATTGCTCTGGATAATTTGTTTTTACCGGTTTGCGGAGAATAATATCATTTTGGAGGAATGATGGCTAGGAGTGAAACAAGATAGCTAAGATGAACGAAGATTAGGCACGTGGAAAATTTGGAATGATGAATAAGACAGCTAAATAGTGGGCTCTTCCAACGAAGAAACAAACATATTCCCATCAATTCTCAAAACGAATAAAATTAGTTGAATGTTGAAACGTGAATGGTGTGAGACCGTCATCATGAGAAGAGAGGCAATGTTAAGAGTTACATTAAATGTTTAATAACTGTTCATTTAAATTATTAGTAAGAGATTAAAATTTCTATCTTCTTTGGAAAAATAAACTTTAAAATTTAGATTCAGTTGAAGCTAATGTTTGTATTGTCATGTCTATGATTACCTTTCCCTCTTACTTATTATTTATAAAATTTCTTAAAAAATGATTCTTATATGTGCTAATAGCATATTACACATGTACTAATAGTTGATTTTTTTTTTGTTTTCTTGGTGGTCTATTGGTCCATTTGTGCCAAATTAGCTTTAATTTCTTAAGACTGGTGGCATGTTTATTTTTACAATAGATTTTTATATTTATTTTATAATAAAATTAAGATGTGTCGCATGTTTCATTTTGACTTTATTTTATGTAGTCAAATTTTTATTTTTTTAATTAAAAAGAAAAGAAAAATATATAATGAGAAAAATTTAAAGCACTTGCTAATGCTATAATTTTCTTTTAAATTACACATAATGAAACAGTATATAACAACTAATTTATATAATTTTGTGAATGATCAGAGATATGAAAAATGCTGAATAAGAAAGAAAATTATTCAACATATTATGAGGAGTATTAAGTTTAAAAGAAATATCTATTTAATTTAATTGTGAATTTAAGTAAAACCTCAAAGAAAGAGACAAGCTTAAAATTAAATTATCACTTTTTATAGGATTTTATTTACATGAACTAACAACATGATTCCTTAAAAAAGGAGTTGGTCATGGATGAAGGTTCTTTTTGTTGTGTGTTCTCTTTTGGTTCTTGGTTTGTTTTGTTGGTTGTTAGTGTTATGGAAGTATTGATTTCTCACAGCAATGTTTCATGTTGGGACATCATATTATCTTTTTTTTTAACTAGGGTTTTGAGTCGCTTGTAAATTTTATTATTTTAACTCTTAATTAAAAAATAACATGATTAGTTAATTATTTCAACTATTCAAGAAAATAAACATTTGAAACAATAGCAGAACTACATTAACTCACAATGACAAGTATTGATTATGGAAAATGCACTTTTAGAAGTGTGTTATTATTTTCTAGTTTAGTAACTATGCATTAACCATAAAAACAAATTTATCATCCATTTTTTCTTATATAAAATATAAGTACTCTAATTCTATTAGAATTGCTTGTTATTTTTTTATTTTTTTATTTATAGATTTTTTTTATCAAATTTTATTCTTTAATTTTAATTTTAATTTTGAATCTGAAAATTTCAAATTTCATATTACTAAACAGCAACCTTATTTTTCTCAAAGGCAATGTAATATAATTAGAATATTATAGAAAAAAATCTATTATGATAGAGGATCTATGATCATGGTCATTTCAATTGACTCAATCTACTTCGTGTAATTTTGAAAGGTAAACGTTAAAGTAGCTCTGACAAAATGGTGGTGCTGGTTCTAATCTGAGAAAAGAAAATCAGGGAGAGAGAAAAAGTATTAAATGTTTTCTCCCTGCCCCTTGCGATAAAACACTAACGCCTCTTGCCCGAAAACCCTGTGCCCCTTTCTATCTTCCCATATTCAGCTATAAAAATAATATTATGGTAACAGAATAATGTTTGACCAAGAATGAAATTTGACAGTTAAAATGGTTGCAAAGGCACGCTTTAATCGATGTAACAGACATTCCCAACAATTTCGAGCTTATACGAAGATTTGAAAAAGGAAATATAATCCCTTGAATATTTGGTGGACGGAGATCTCTTGGTTTTTATATTCCATCTGGTTTTCTTTATTCGTTGTGTCAATGAGGATCTATAAATGGAATTTTACATCTTGCACCCATTTCATAACTCTCAATCAATAGAACCAGTACCAACAAAAGATAAAATAACGTTGTCATTCAAGAAATAACAAATTAGTAATAATAAATATAGAAACTGTAAATATTTTTTCCTTACCTCTTTTCTTCTTCTTTAAACAAATTCACACTAGAGCTATTTTCTACATAATGGAATGAGGAAGGTGATAATCAAGGAATTCTATAAAACATGATAAGATTTCTAGAGATAAATACTTTGTTAGAATGAACAATAGTAGGTGGAGCATCAATAGAGAAATTAGCATCATTAAGTAGAGTAGTATTGTATCATACATCAAAATTATAATATATTTACAACACTATAGATCACATATAAATAGTTTGAAATGGTCATTTACAATGAACTTTAAAATGTTTAGTTCATCCATTGATATAGACATAAGAAAACTTGTTTCCCTTGGAATATTTATAATAAATATTTTCTAGGAAAGACTATAATGCATAGGTTTACTTTGATAGAGTTTACATTAATTATATGATATCTCATATGAAAGTCATTTTATCTATTTAGACAATTCATTTTTTAATATCTTATTATGTATACTTCATTTTTATCCAATTAAAAAAAATAAAATATTTATTCAAATAACTGATCATCATATTTATCAAGAAATTCTCTCATATAACTATGATTCTATTTGATACTATATGTTGTAAATACTATTTTAATCATTTCCAATTTAATATGTCAAATATTAAATATATGCATATTTAGATAGAAAAAAGTCAAACATATTTTTTTTTCATATTCACAAAAACACAGTGAATTTTTCTCAAAATTTTTGTTGTCCACACATTATATCCACTGACTAAGTAATCGTTGGAAGAGAGACCCAATTTGACATTTTACACACATAGAATGCTTTAAGTGCGTAAAACTAATAAATAGGATTTTCATTCTTTGACAGAATAAATCTTAACAAAGAAAGTGGTAAATGTTTAAATGAGGTTTTCTAATTATGAGTGTGTCATAATATTCCTCTCATCTCAGATGTGTATAGGCTTGAGTCCACAACCATGTAGAAACTTTAATATTATTAATCTTGTTCAGGAGAGTTACTGTAATTTCTGGCAGAATTTTCACCACTTGTATGTGCCACTGAGGGATGTTATCTTTCAAAATGTCATAGACGTCTAAAAAAAAAAAAATCCTATTACTTTTACTCCGATTGTAAAAGAAACAATTATTTGATTGATGAACAATCGCTGTTAGGGTTAACCAGCACAGTTTAAAGTAATAAAAAAAGTAGAAGAAATTTGTTGCTACCAGATTACCTATAAATAGCAGCATCTACCATGATTAAATTATCTACAGAGAAAAATAGGAAACAAGAATTTAGAGCCGACCCGGCTGGTTTGCATAAATTAAAAGAAGTGCACTGTTTGAAATTAGGGAGGAAAAGTCTCATTGACGATATTTATCAAATGGCTGGAAATCCTAAGGCTACACTCCCAGAGCACTTCTAAATCCAATGACAAGTGAATATAACTTTGCGGAAACCACGGTGCATGCAGAGAATAACAAGAAAAGCGAAGGAGAGCAAAAAGAACAAGAATAAGATCGCTTCCCTCAAAGCCGCCTGATCGTTTATCATTATGTCAGCAAATACAACTGGAACACTATCAGACAACCGAGATTTCTGGTGCAGCGGCAGCCATGAAATATTTAATTCTGATCATTATTTATCTACTGTTATGAAAAAAATGTAAGCATGCAATGGTTCTTAAAGAACCGCAAAATAATCATAAATGTAACTGATAGTTGGATAATTAATATGTAACTGAAAAAAAAAACGTACAGTTTTGTAACTGTTACAATTGTCTTTATATAGACAAGATTATTCAATCAGAGGGGGCGATCGATAGTTGGAAGGGATAAGCTTAAATAATGGGGGCTCTCTGGCGGCAGCCAGAGAGCCATGCAAAATGTAATAATTGCTCTGTTATTATAACAGTTTCTTTTATCTTGTGTTTTTGTTTCCCATCGTGTTGTCCTCTCTGTAGCTTTCATGGTTGGATGTCTTGTAGTTTGTTATTGCAGAGTTATGATATAGCATTGAGTGACAATTGTTTTTGTTACATGTTTCGAATTATTTGTTTTAGAATGGTAATGGATCATGAGCCTTTATTTTGTTGTTTAAAGAAAGAAATTATGGAAGAGATACAGATTAAAGTTTGTTTTGCCCTCTCCTCATCAATTTCCTTTCCATTTCCACGTTGTGAGGAAACGGTGGGTGAGAAGTGGCCTGTGTCAGAGAGCGCGCCAGAGGTTTCGATCCTGTGACCGAAGCAATCAAAATAATTTTGTGTAAAATAACATTTGACGATTGGTATGGCATTTCAGAATCATACATTTTCTAGTCAATAGCACCGCTGGAATGTTAATTTGTAGTTTAACTCTTACAAAATAAAATAAAAGGCGAAAGGATTATTGACCTGGGCTAAACATTAAAGACAAGAGTACAAAAGACCTAGATTATCATAATATATTGAGAGCATCATAGCTTTCCGCATTTAAATGAAGAACAAAACAAACTGTAGACAGAAAACTGGGAGCAATATAAAATTTGTGTGAGGAGCAGCAAAACATTATGCAACATGCAAATAGATTATGAAGTTGCAATTCTGCTCAAAGGTCAAGCGTTCGTGACATGTGAAATATAATAATAAGCAAAGTAGAAACCAAAATAAGAGGGCCGCATACCGTCTGTGTGATCTCCAGCAACGGCAATGCTAGTTCCAGCCGCCATGAGCATTATCATTCCAATCCTTAAAGCAGTAAGTAAATACTCATATGTTCTGTCAATCTCCATTTTCGTAAAAGAAAAAGGTCTCAAACGATGTCAGTTTGTGAGGGATAAATACAGTTTTCAGATAACAGAAGATTTTGCAGAAAACTTTCCTTGAAATATTTCTGCCTTCCCTTGCGACAAAACCCTAATGCCCCTTTCCTGCTTCCGATGTGAGGTTTTAAACGATAATATTATTTTGAGGTGCGCACGTGCAGATGAGTGTAGTAATGGGAAATTAAGAGTGAAGAGTAATAGTGGGGCGCTTTAAACGATGTATGTATGCCCGTTCTATAATTTTAGATTAGCGAATTTTATTTTTAACTTTTCTAATATTAAATAAAGTTTGAGTTTATTTTTCAAAAAAAATTAATCAAAAAGGTCTACACAACATATAAAAGAATATTGCATTACAGTTATAATTGAACCTAAGCAAAATGTAAAAACAATTATATATAGATTTTTTATTTTCATTTCAGATTCATTTTTTATTAAACAATTTTTGTATAGAAATTGCTATGTTTCATAATCCTGGTTTAGCATTTACTTCTACAATGTCATGTGATCTTCATTTTATCTATTTTGTTATATTGTAATTACTTGTAGTGGCTTTTCAATTTATTTTTTATTAAAATAATCAAAATATCATGTCATAAATCTTTTGAAATCTATAATTTTAATAATAAAAAAGGGCTAGTATCCAACTCATGAAGTTTAAATAACAACATTAGGAAATCATCACCATAAATGTTTTAATCAATGTCTCTCAATTTCTACTTTAGGTGTTTGGAACTGTAGTAATTTCTTTAACAAGTAATTAAAGCATGCAACTTATACTAGTTAAATTTCATCTATTTTCAATAATAATACATTTTAATATAAGATAAAGTAAGATGTAATTTTTTTTAACAGAATTTAATTTTCTAAAATCTATTGTTTCTAAAATCTAATTGGCTCTTCGTCTACTAGTGAAATTGAATGGCTCGCAATGAGCCCACCAGCGATCAAGTCTTCTTGAGTGCAAGGCTTCGACATCATAAGGGATGAGGTCAGGATACCCCTTAGTCCTTGCCTCTAAGCTGAAGTGGTTTCAGGCACAAGTGAGCCCATATCGGATTCCTAAAAAGTCTATGTGGTGGCCTTCATTGGTTGGTAGCTCGTAGGCTCTGTGCCTCACCGGGCTACCTTGCAAGTCTAAACCCTCCATCAAAAAAACATCTAATTGACTGAATAAACATTTTTTTTTGTAAAGACAACCAATCTTTTTAAAGAAAAACTATGCTAAAGTACATTGTAATTGGGTCAGTGGTGGATACATCCACGCATTTCATCGTGTGGTGGAAGGCTATTGAAAATATATTAGAAACAAGTGCCACAAAGTGGCTAAGTACTTCCCTATAGTTATAATTTAAATTTATATGTATATTTATTTATAATTTTTAAAAAAGTATTTTATATAATAGAAAAAGGGTGAATAGATATTATAATATCTAAGTTTAATATAAGTCCTTGACAATATAATTTAATCAATTAATTGTTTTCATATACTTTTAGAATGTTAATATAATTTTCAATTAACTAATTTAATTATAATATATTTCAACATTTTTATAATGATTCTAGAAATATAAGAAAGATAAAATATTAATTATATTATTATAATATTTAATTTTACTTGTTATCTAAATTGATTTTCAAAACTATTGTAAAAATATTTGTGCAAGATTATTATTAATTATAGTATTATAATGTATTGTTCCAATAAATAGGGCCTAGGCCAAGAAATGTGTTAAAAATTAGGGATAGGAGGAACTTATTTAAATATTTTATAAAAAAATCATAGTTAAAAATTTTAATTGGTAGAGGAGAGTACATTTAACTAGTTAACATGAGTAATCCAAAAAGTGTCACAATAAGATTGCTTCCCTCAAAGTTGCCTTCTTTCTTATCTAATGTCAGCAAATACAATTGGAAGTGAGTATCAAATCCTAGTCACTTGTAGGCTATGCAATAGATAAAACTCCCCTCAACACGACCTTCTTCCTCTAAAATTTCAATGATTACTTTGATTTTTTTAATGTGGAAAAACATTAAATTGTGAGTAAAAATATTCCCTTAAGGAAAAATCAACATCCTTTTTTTATCTCAACTAAGGAACATGCTTGAAGAATAATGGTTGTATGAGATCCTAGTCACTTGTGGGCTTTGCAATAGATAAAACTCCCCTCAACATGACCTTCCGCTTCTAAAATTTCAGTGATTAGATTGATTTTTTTAATGTGAAAAAACATTAAATTGCAAGCAAAAATATTCTCTCAAAGGGAAAATCAACATCCTTTTTTGATCTCAACCTAGGGGGCATCCTTAAAGAATAACGGCTCTTTCAAATCTAGCTTGAGAAAGTGATAGTGTACTTAATTTGGTTAGGGTAGGGTGAATTAGTTTAATGTTGAATTAATTTCTATTGTACAATAATATAATTAATTTTTAACTAAATTTAGATATAGAATTTTTATATCAAATTATAGATAAATAAATATTTTTTAATTTTAATGACATGTAAGTTTGTCATAGAAAAATTGATGAAAGATATAATAATTTCTTTTATAGATTAGAATTGAAGAATAGCTTTTTAGCAATGATAAGAAATGACAAAAAAACTATGGAGTGAAAAATACCTCAACATATTTCAACATTTATAGAATTAATACAAAGGTAGTATAGAAACAAATTATATGTAAAATATAAATAAGACAGAATATAAATTATGATTATCACACAACCAAAATATAAGAATATAAATTATGATTATCACACAACCAAAATATAAAAGAAAGAGGAGAAATTTGAGACGATCCCACAAACAAGCTAATCCTTATATAGCACCTATCCATTGACATTGACATTGGCAACCTTTGGAATTTTAAGAAGAAATAATAACTAGCATTTGTTCCTCATAGGTTCAAGGGTTATCCCTATTATTGATCCATTATAATGATCATATGCTGCAATTTAAATAATCAATGATATTAGAAGCTACTTGTAAGAGATAAATGATATTGTTAGTTATTTGAACAAAGTCATGAAATTTAGAAATTGACGTGTGAAAGTAAATTAAAACAAGTAGTTACATGCATCCAATATTTTTTGTTCAATAGTATTATGTCCTCCTCCTCCTTGTACTCCTATGTATTGATCATTATCTTATAGGGATATATAATGTTTCATCTCTAAATTCTCTCTCTTTCTCTCTCTCATCCTACATCTTTATTTTATTTCCTTCTTCTCCTTCTTGATGGTTTCTTCTTATTCTTCACCTTTGTTATCTCCTTTGCTTCCTCTTTCTCTTCCTCTTCTTTTATTCTCATTTTTTTTTATATCTTTCCTCCTCCTCCTCCTTCCCTCACTTCTTCTCCTCATCCTCTCCTCCTCTCCTTATTCTCTTATTTCTCCTTCTCTCCCTCCTTTTCTCCTCTTCCTTTCTTCTCAATCAATTATCTTTATGATTACATCTTTATTTTTATTTTGCTCCTTTTTTATTCATTCTTTTCTTAATCATATGCAATATACTTGTTATATCACCTTCTTGTCTTCAAATATCAAGGAGATACAAAATTGTAGGACATGTATCAAAAAAAGGATAGCGTAGAACAACGTATCTAGAATATAAAAGTTCCTACCAATGAACTCTAGGAAAGGCATAGCAATTAAATGGTAATTACACTCTTTTCTTCTAGACATTCCATTTTCAAGAAATTTCTATATAAGCTTATGTTTTCTTATCTAATATCTAGAATTCTCCTATTTTTCAATCAAATTTTTTTATATGCAAGATAAGATACATAATTAGACACTAAACTATAGAAAACATTAGTACTAATCATAATATTACAATCCTTTTAATATTTTTCTTAAATAATAAAGAAAGAGTTATGAAATACTTAGAATTTAATACATGTATCTTCAATCCTTTGGATTCAAAGAATTTCATATTGTAAAATTTATAACACAATTCTATAAAAAATTTATATCTTTATATTTAATTATTTGAGAAATAATATTTGACATGAAGTATTTTTATATAAACAACTAATTATAAAGAAAAACAATGTTTTGAAAATAAATAATTTTCTACTACATAATTTTAAAAAAAACTAAATTATAAATGACAAATTTATAAAGTAAAATTACAACTCAGATAAAAATAAAATAATTTTTAATATAACTTAAAATAAAGAAGGGAAAAAAATCTAGAACTATAATTGGACTTTCTAATATTTTGATTTAATCGTTCAAACACATGACATAAATTTTTAATGGTCACATATAAATCTGAATTAATTCAACATCGAGAATAACATTAGACTTACCAGTTATTTTAGAAAGAAAAACGCAAAAAAAAAAAAACATTACAGAATGAATGAAAAATTAAACACAAGTATCCAGATACAATTAATCTCATTGAACAGAATTATTATCTTTCCAGCAGAGACAATAAAAAGTGCTACTGGCAATGTTTTTCAAAATTCTACTAGAATTATAATTCATTGAAATCTTTGAAATGGTCGAGTAGAGAAGAAATATCATAATTCTTTGATATCTTTTGAAACTAATTATGAGTTTGTGTTTATTGCAGCAGAAAAATTTAAAATGTTGCTGTAAAAATTGAATGACTCTTGCTTGGTCTCCTCCGATGGTGCATACAAATATTTGTTTATTATGAACTCTGAATACATTAAATACGTGTTATAAATTTCAAAATAGTTATACATTTGTGTTTATTGTAGCAGAAAAACTTCTAATTGTTGTTGGGAATAGCTATAAATACTGACTCTTTCTAAATTACACGTTATTAACATCAGTCAAGACAAAATTCTGTTGAAAGAAAAGAAGAGAACCAGAACATGTAGTAGAGCAGACATAGCTATCCGAAGACAGTTTTGATGCATAGAATGATTTGATCAGAAGTATTGCTCTTGTGCAGAAGAATCGTCAAATAGAACAAAATCTTGAGATCTGATTCTCAACATTCTGCCTAACAAAACTGCTTGGTAGAACGATCCGGCGCTGGCTTTGCCAATCATTGTGGAGTTTTCGATCCCGCCACAACATGAATCAACGTAAATTTCCACAAGCGAAAAATAAGATGCATATTGAACAAATATTATCACATTCATTCTTAAACATACATTTTCTAGTCAATATTTCCGCCAGAATTCTGGCCAGTTGAACTCTTATAAGAGAAAGACAGGAAAGAAAAGAAATAAAAATAGAGTAGGGCTAAAAATTTGAGACAAGAAAAGGGAAAACCTAAAATTGCACACATTGAAGTGTTGGTTTTAAGTAGTTGGACAATTGTTTGTTCATATGTGATTAATTATCAAACTATTATTTCTTAATTAATTGATTCTTTCTACAACATAGAATATAAGACTTCAAGTTAGCAAGTATGTATCCAAAAGCAATTAGTAACCTATTGATTACATTGTTTTAATTGAGAAGCATGTAAAAATTTCTTTGTTAGGTTGTTATCAATAAGCAACTAGAAACTTCTTCGTTAGGTTATCTTGATCAAGAAGCAATTAGAAACCTCTAGGTAAGGTAGTATAAAATGGGGTTCAAG
The DNA here is from genome assembly GCA_028749045.1 of Cupressus sempervirens. Taxonomy (NCBI): domain Eukaryota; kingdom Viridiplantae; phylum Streptophyta; class Pinopsida; order Cupressales; family Cupressaceae; genus Cupressus; species Cupressus sempervirens. Next base: position 113,773,315 of record CM053789.1, on the reverse strand, counting down.
GGAGGTATTTGGAGAACAAAACAAAATAGAGGAACACAAGAAGTTGTTTGAATTCTACCATTGAGAGGCAATGAATTTTGTATCTCTTGATTTGTTGAAATTAATATATTTTCCATCTGCAGAACTAGTTTTTCCATTTGTTTGAAAACATTGTGTTCTTTGTTTTGTGAATTTCTTTCTATATTTTATTGATGAAAGTGTGGTTGTGTTATTGTTCAATATTCGCTATGAATTTATTTTTGGTAGTTTAATAATTATTTATGATAGGAGATTAATAATTAGTGAAGTGTTAATTTTCACATGGTATGAGGGTAGAAGAGTTTTGCCATAGGAAAGAAATTAAAAGTTTATATAACCTAGTGTGATCTCTTCAGAATTATTATTCTTTTAATTCCTTGAGATGACTTTAGTTGGTTTGAGAGATTAGAACAGACTGGATGGTGTCTGAAAGGCAAGAATTTCTTAATAGTTGGAAGAGAATGGTATCAAGGATTATGTTACCAGTGTTGTAGATGTACCAACGAATGTGACACAGGTTGCAACATATAAAAATGACAATGCCAAGGTGAGGAGGATTATCCTTGATTTTTTCAAGGACCATATTATTCCACATATGTGAGAGCTAGACACAACGAAGAAGATGTGGGATGCCATTTTGAATTTATACCAGAATGCTACTACCAACAAGAAGATGAATCTTAGAAAGAAGTTGAAGAATACCTGGATGAACCAGGGAGAAGATGTTACAAACTACCTCACCAAGCTTAGACTTGTCAAGGATCTGTTAGCAGTTTTTGGGGGATACTCCCAGTGATGACGAGCTAGTGAGAATATCCCTAAATGAGTTTTCTATATAGTGGAGTGTCTTTGTTCAAGTTTTCAGTGGACAAGATACCTTACCGAGTTGGGATTGACTATGACTAATTTCACTAAGGAGAAGTTTAGACTAAGCCTTGTCAATAGGGCCAATAAGACTTAGAAAAGTGAGGTGGAATAGGAAAATATTGTCCTAATAGGGAAAGGAAAAGCAAAGAAAGGATCTAGCAAAGAATTGAATTCACAAAGTAAGAAGAAAAAGAAGTACCTTTCTAAGGTCAAATGCTTGGGATGTCATGAGTATGGTCACTATATTAGTGATTTCCTAGAAAAGAAGAAGGCAAAGAAGTAGGTGGCAACTTTAGCAAGTGTAGAAGAACTCTCCAATAGAATGGAAGATGAGTTTGCACTTATATTTTGTATGATGAGCTCAACCTCATAGACTATCTGGTATATAGATAGTGGGGCATTATTTCATATAACAAGAGTTAGAGAGTACTTCTCCAGTTATAAGGAGGAGAACACCAATATCTAGATTACTATGGGAAACTTGTCCAAGCTCAACCCAATTGGGAAAGGTACTATTTAGTTTCAGAGGGAAAATAGAAAGATAATTCCAATTCATGATGTATTGCATGTGTCAAGATTAGGTATGTATTTGATTTGTGTATATGTTCTTTAGGATAGGGCATATAATGTACTCTTTAGAGGGACATGTGTTGATTGAGCACAATGATTGGAAATTACCCATAAGTATTGGAGTTAGGAGTGGTCACCTTTATAGGTTGTAGTTTGATACTCCTAAGGCACTCATGAGAAGTTGTAATCCTAGAGATCTTGGAGAGCTATGGCATAAGAGGATGGGTCATATTCATCATGGAGTACTCAAATTGCTTTGTGAGATGGTGATAAGTGTTCTAGAGGTGAGCATAGAGCATGATGAAGTATGTACAAGATGTGTGTTAGGTAAGTTTGCAAAAACATCTTTTCTAAGGAGTGACATCATATCTGAAAGTGTTCTTGATCTAGTACATTCATATGTATGTGGACCGATGTCAACAAAGTCTATTAGAGGATATGAGTACTATGTTACTTTTATCAATCATTTCTCTAGGAAGAACTGAATATACTTCTTGAAGACCAAGGATGAGGTTTTCAGTCTGTTCCAAGAGTTCAAGGCTCTAGTAGAGAACTCAACAAGAAAGATGATAAAGGTCCTTTGGTCAACAATAGAGACAAGTACAAAGGAATAACTTCTAGGAGTTTTGTACCAGGGAAGTAATCAAGAGAGAGTGGATTGTTCCTTACAATCCACAACAAAATAGAGTTGCTAAGAGGAATAACCATGCTATATTAGAGGTGGCAAGAGCTATGCTACATGGCCAAGATATGCCCCACTACTTATGGGCAGAAGTGTGTAGTACATCCATCTACATTTAGAATAGGGTTCCACACAAGGTACTAGGGAAGATGACACTAGAAGAAGCTTTCACATGTAAGAAACCTAATGCTAGCCATTTTAGAATATTTGGGAGTTTTGCATATTGTCATAGTCTAGGTGATAAACGTACTAAGTCAGATTAGACTACAAAGAGGGGGTACTTTGTTGGGTATAGTGAAACCTCAAAGGCATATAATATATTTATCCCTAGGACTAGAAGAATTATTGTTAGACATGATGTTAAGTTCATGGAGGACAAGGCATTTAGAAGGTCCAAAGATTTTTCAGCAGATGATAAGAGTGAGCAACCATCAGAAGCTCCAAGGCCTAGTCAAGGGTAGCAAAGCACAAGTATAGTTATCAGTACAAGTGTACACTTAAGTGGTGAAGTTTCACAGAGCATGGAACAATAGGTGCAATAGGAAATGCATCTATAAGACTTAGAGGTTGATGTTTCATCCTCTATAGTTGGAAGTAGGAACTCTGAGGTTGAAGAGACACTAAGGGATACTTAGGAGTTTGTGGGAGCTCCTAGGAAGAGTACTAGATGATAGAGACAACTAGCCAAGTTCAATAAATGTAGAATTAGTTAGTCAATTGGTAGATAGTGAACCTTCAAGCTATCAGGAGGCTACAAAGTATCAGGTATGGAAAGATGCTATATTTGAGGAGTATTCCTCTATAATGTAGAATGATGTGTGAGAGGTAGTGCCTAGACCAACAAATAGTGCAGTTGTTGGATCACACTAGATCTATAAGATAAAGCACAGTGTATATGGTAGCATCAAAAAATACAAGGAAAGGTTCATGGCCAAGGGGTTCTCTAAGAAGGAGGGAATAGACTATGAGGAGGCATTTTCTCTAGTGGCCAAGTATACTTCTATATGAGCTATGATCTTGTTTACAACACAAATGGGATGGAAGATCCATCAAATGGATTTCAAGACAACATTCCTTAATGATGAGTTAAAGGGGGAGGTATATGTATAGAGAAACTAGAAGGCTTTTTAGCACACAACAGAGATACTCATGTGTGCAGATTGAAGAGAGTATTCTATAGACTCAAGTAGGATCTTAGAGCATGGTATGAGTGCATGGACACATACTTGTAGGAAATGCGCTTTGTGAAGAGTGAAGTAGATGCTAACCTCTACTACTTGGTGGTTGGTGGTGAGATTCTCATTCTTGTTCTTTATGTGGATGAGTTTTTTCTTATAGGTTCACTAGGGTTCATAAAAAGTTACAAGAGGGACTTTACATAAGAGTTTGAGATGAAGGATTTAGGACTCTTGCACTACTTTCTAGCCATGGAGGTGTGGTAGACAGATGGAGAAATTTTTCTTGGTCAAGGAAATATTGCATTGAAATCTTGAAGAGATTCAGGATGGAGGATTGCAAAGCCATGTCTACACCCATGATCACTAATTGGAGGAAGGTAGACACATCTAAGGAGAATGATGTAGGTCCCACCTTATATAGATAGTTGATTGGTTTGCTTATGTATTTGGTAAACACTAGCCCAAATATAACATTTACAATATACTCTCTTAGTCAGTTCATGTTTGAACTAAAGAGAATGCATTGGATAGAGGAAAAGCATGTATTGCATTACTTGCGTGGTACAGTTGAGTATGGAATCAGATATGTTTGAGGTGAAGGTATTAAATTGATGGGCTATACTGATGCAGATTGGGCATGAAGTACAATGAACAAATGCAGCACTTCAAGGTGTTGTTTCAATTTGAGATCAGAAGTTGTATCTTGATTTAACAGGAAGCAAAAATGTATGTCTCTAAGTTCAGTAGAAACAGAATACATAGTAGCTAGCATGGCAATGTGTGAAGCTATATGGCTTTGGAAGTTGTTAGTAGCCTTGTTTGGTTAGAAGGTTGAGACTACTATGATACATTGCAATAATTAGAGTTGCATCAAGTTATATGAGAATCTAGTATGTCATGATAGGTCTAAACATATAAACATTAGATATAACTTCACCAGATATTGTGTATAATGGGGGGTTGTTTAGCTATAGTACATACCTATAGAGGAGAAAGTAGTAGACATTCTAAGGCATTGGGAAAGGATAAATTCATATTCCTCATATATAAGTTGGGTGTCATGTAGAACTACTTCCTTGCTAAGAGGGAGTATTAGGTTTAAGTAGCTTGGATAGTTTTTCATCCATATGTGATTAATTAACAAATAATTATTTGTTAATTAATTGATACCTTCTAGAAGTAACTACTAACCTATTGGTTAAGTTTTTTTAATCGAGAAACAACTAGAAACTTCTTGGTTAAGCTGTCTTGATCAAGAAGCAACTAGAAACATTTTGGTTAGGTAGTATAAAAGCTGGGTCAAGGGAGGCATATGGATAAGAGAATAAAATAGAGGAATATAAGAAGTTGTAGAAGCATTTGCTATGTTAGGAAATGAGTTTACAGCGATAGCAAACAGTCTTACAGTGTTAGGAAGGGCACAGTGATAGTGTTGGGATTAGCAATAGGGAATATTAGTAGGAGAAAATTAGGAGGTTGTCTTGAATTCTACCAATGAGAGACAAGGAATTTTGTATCTCTTGATTTTTTCTTGAAGTTAATATATTTTTCTATGCGCAAAACTAGTTTTCCCTTTGGGGTTTTTCTAGCGATGATTTGTCCAAAAATATTGTGTTCATTGTGTTGTGAAGTTGTAGTTCTGTTATTTTTTGATATTAGTTGTGAATTTATTTTCGGACAGTTTAATAATCATTTATGATAGGAAATTAATAATCAGTGATTGCAAAAGTGTTAATTTTCATAGGAACGAGAAAGAAAATGCTAGAAAGGAAAAATTCAAGGAATATAAAATATATGGAAAGCGCAACACAAAATACTGCTAGAACAATTTGATTTAGCTCAAAGATCAACAAGAATTGCATAATATCAAGTGAAAAGAGAAATAGGATATAGAGACATACTGTATGTATCGCCCCAAATAGAAACTTTTCCTACAGCCGCCATGGCTATCGCCATTCCAATTACAACTAGGAAGAAATGCACATATTCTCTCTTTATTGCCATGGCCAGCACTCTGAAAATTTTGGGATATAGTTTTAATAGATTCAGATTTGTCTTTATGAAAGAGTTTTATAAAGAAATTATCCCCAATGCTTGCGAAAAAACCATAATGTATTAGAGCTTTTGATATCTAGTTTCTTGTTTGTTGCTTGCTTCAGTGTGTCCAGGAGGACAAATTTAGTTCAAAGGTGAAGAAAGTTGACTGTTGGAATGTTGAAGCTCTCATGAGATGAGTAACAAAATAGAAAACTAAGTGAAACTCGTAAAACACACATGGTGATGTTGATACAATTTGGTGATCTTGTTTGTTTATTTTTAAATAAACATCGAAACAATTTTTTTTATCAATTTTGATGAACTTTAGTTTATTGGTGGAGTTGAATAATTTTGATACAACAAAAATATTTAATAACAAAAATGAATATCAACAAATTATTCCTTCAACCAAAAAAAATTATAGCCTATATAAAACTAAAAACATTTTATTATTTTTATCAAACTAACATGTTATTAATTTATCCATTTACAATACCCTAAACCAATATTTTCTACACATGCAAATTGGGAAAAAAATCACTTTCAACAATGAAACCAACAAATTTACTGAAAGGAACGTGGATTGGCATGTTGTTAGAATAGAAAGACAAATAAACACATCAAACATTGGAGATGCTTCTAAGCTATTTTCTTTAACTAGCGGAAGTGGGAGTGAATATAAAAGTTACAGCTATATCGTGTGAAATATGTAGATTTTATTCATTTTTATTTGATTTAAGTTTAAATATTAATTTTGATGTGAAATGCAATTCTAATAACTAATGATAACAATAATAATACATTTTATTTAATTTTTCCTTTGGGAGATTTATCTCAAGGGATATATATAAGCATCCTTAAATATATAAGTTAAAAATTATTCTTTAATGTTAAAAAATATCATTCTATACAAGTACATTTAGTATACTATGTATGATACAATTTTGACATCTATTTTAAAATTAATGTCTATTATCTTAATGTAAAGATGTTATCTTATTACACAGATGTAATAGTTTATCTAATCTAAGAGTTAAGACTTTTATATACTCTTAAAATTAAAATTGAAAAAGTGAAAACTAAAATTATCATCAAATTTGAATAAGTCATATTTTAGAGTATTTAAAAAGTTAATTTCTATTTACGTATATTTTTTTTAAAAAAGTCTTAAGAAAGCTTCCACCAGAACACTATTAATGTGAAATCATTTGATACATTAGACTTAAAATATATTTATATGCTAAAAATATATGATATTTAGATTTGGTTTGACAAAGTTATAGACTAAGTCATTTTATTTTTGAATTAGAACTATTTTATCTTATTTTATTTATTAATTTATCATATATACTAGTGTCAAAGTAATTTTTTCAAAAATAATTAGAAAAGAGAAACGAATATTTACCTTAAATGTTCTATAGTCAAATAGTTGAGTCTAAAAATGGTTTTGCACCTTTAGACACTAAAATAGGAAGTGATGAATTAGAGCTTGCCCTTCATGCACAACTAGGCAACCTTGATTTAAAATTATCCTTTGATATGGTTTTGTGCAAATGCAAAAATAATCAATAGTCAAGCAGTTGAGTCAAAGCATGGTTTTGAACTTATTAAACCACCTCCCCTTAAAGATCCTTCTAAGTCTCAGCTAGAATACAAACAAGAGATGTATGAAAAATCCTAGTATAAATGTTTAAATTGTTACAAAAATAAGAGTTCATTTCAACATCTTTATTTAATCATCACACTTACTAATAAATTTCCTTATCAAACATAAATACTTACAACATGAATACCTATGAATATATATGTATATTTAAGATCAATATGTATATTATAAAAGAATAACCAATTTCAAAATATATTCATAGAATTTTTAATATTTAAAATTAAATATAAAATTTGCTTGTTAATGAGCTTGTAAGGGTTGATCCTAACTATAGAAGAGAAAAGTGATGTTGGCAACCACCAGAGGAGGGATGGACTAAAATAAATTTTGATGGGGTTTCTCAAGGAAACCTGGGTAAATCTAAATGTGGATGTATAGAACGAGACCATAAGGGAAACTTCTTAGCCTTTTTGGCCAAACATCAAAGGGATGGCACAAATAATGTTGTAAAATGCAAAGTAGCCAAGGAGGCTTTAGTTTTAGGAGTTAAGCTTGGTATATGTAGAGTGCATCTAGAAGGAAATTTAGAGATTATCAAATTAATGGAATCAAGAAAGAGAAATTGGAATCATGGCACCTTGATAAACATATTTTCTAGATTAAATTTCTATTGATGAAATTTGAAGATTTCAAGATAACTCATGCCTATTGAGAGGCAAACAAGGTGGTAGATAAGTTGGCTACCTTGGGAGTGGATGGCTCCTTGGGGAATTGGGATGACATTTTTAAGACCTTCAACTTCTTAGTTTGGAATAAGGGCTATGGGTGTTGGAATAATTTTGTGTGTTTTTATACTTCCTCATTGCATGCACACCTCTCTCAATTATGATATTGAGCACTAGAATTGAAGGGCACTCATGAAGAATTAATCCATCATGCATGATAGTGGATATGTAATCATTAAGTGGCACCTTTCAAAGTTTGGGCTTCCGTATTTTTTGAGTGTGTGATTAAAGGTGAGTAGGGATTGATTCCAGCAATAAAATTTTCTTGGAAACCTGAAATGGAGGCCAATTTTATGCTAAAATCAGAGAACCGGACTAAATTGTATGAAGGGAGGATCACAACAAGGAGACTTAAGAATATTTTCTTGTTTGAAGACAAGGAATTTATGACTCACATCCATGAGATTTTTGGATAGTAATACTTGGAAACTTAATGGCAGCAAAGGTCCTATTTGGACATTGTGTCTCTCTTTGTGGCTTTGGCTTTTCTAGTTGGTGGGTCAAAGGATGAAGTTTCTAGGGTTGTGGAACCTTGTCTGGATCTGAAATGGCTGCTAGGGATTGATGATTTAATTGAAAAAGTAGTGCTAGGTGTTGGTTTGGAAATATGGCAAGACCCGTGGAGGATGATTAGGGGGTGGGAGATTTGATTGTTCAAACACTAGTAATTTGGTCTTTTGCATCTCCACATGGGGTGCATTATCCAAAAGTTGTAGAAGGATGGAGGAAGATGGTTACTTTCTTGGAGGAAAAGGTCTTGATTAAGGATAAGGCAAGGAGTTTCATGAAGTCAACTCTATGGAATAGTGTGAGGATGTCAGGGGAGCTGTTGAGATTTTAGAAGGCAAGGGATGGATGGGATACCTCAGGGGAGACCACTATGGCTGAAGCATTGATGGACATGTCACAAGAAGTGAAGGAGGCCACAAATTCAACCAGCTTGAAGCCCCCTCAAGAACCAGATTGCAAGGGCAAGCCGTAGGCTATGGAGGATGATTGTGTAATTCCAAACTTCACCGAGGAAGATGTAGCCAAATGATTCAATTGACTGAAGCTAGAGCCTTTTGGCTTCTATTTTGGGGTCTTGATTTTCTTTCTTTTGTTTGCAATCTTCATGAAATATGAAAATTATTATGAAAGGCTTTTTCCTTTTTTATGGTGTTAATGCCCCTATTTTGTAAATATTGATTATCTAATGTCAATGGGGAAGGGAGCTTTATTAGTTTGTGGTGATTGATCAAGAAATTACTATACATACTTCATAAATTCTTTATTTTATCAAGATTTTGGGCTGACATGTAATTATTAATTATAACCCTAAAGTGGTAAAAACACTTGTATAAAAAGGCTTAGGGTTAGGGATTGTTTCATAAGGTGATGCAAAAATTGGATCTTGTGGCAGTATTGAGTTGTAAGGGACTATAGATTGTAATTGGGTTGTAAATACTGGATCATATTGGACTTGTTGTTTGGTGGACATAGCCCAAGGATTGGGTTAACCACGTTAAATCTTGGTGTCTTGTGTTCTTTTTTGTGTGATCTATTATTTTCTGATATTGGTTATATTTTCATATAATTTTTTATTTCTATCTATGCTTTAATCCTAACAAGTGGTATTAGAGTGAGGTTGTTTTTCAGTTATCCTTTGTAAGAAAGTCTCATGGTTGAGTGGGAGCAATGGCAAATGAGGATAACTTGAGGGTTGATAGGTTTAATGGGCAAAACATCTAGTTATGGAAGATTCAAATGGAAGACTATCTTTATCAGAAGGATTTATGGAAGCCATTAGAAGGTAAAGCCAAGAATTAGCGATCTATGTCAAATGATGAATGAGATCTTTTGGAAAAAAAGGCACTTGGAAGCATTTGAGTATGCTTGGCACCATCGGTGGCAATCAATATTACAAAAACAAAGACAACAGAAGAATTGATGCAAACCCTAGCAAAACTGTATGAAAAGCCCTCCGCTTCAAACAAGGTATTTCTCATGAAGCATTTATTTAATATGAAAATGGTAGAAGGTAGATTTTTTATAGATCATTTAAATGAGTTTAATACTATTACTAGTTAGTTATCTTCTGTGGGTATCAGTTTTGATCAAGAAATTAGGACTCTCTTGATTTTGTGTTCTTTCCCTGAAAGCTGGAATGGTCTAGTAATGGTTGTGAGTAATTTTGTTCCTAGATCTAGTACCCCTAAATATGATTATGTTATCGATATTTATTTGAGTAAGGAAAGTGATAGGAAAACCTCAGGTGGATCTACATCAGAAAGTGCTTTGAATGAACAAAGCAAGGGTAGAACGACTAAGGGAGGAAGTAATTTTAGAAATCATGGGAAATCAAGAGGAAAGTTAAAGGGGAGGAGGTCTCAATTGAGAGGACTAAATGACTATTGGTACTGTGGGAAACTAGGGCACAAAAAGAAAGATTGTTGGAATCAAAAGAAAAATGAAGTAGATAAACCAGATGGAGACAAGGAAGCAAATGTGGTAAGTAACAAATCCAAAGAGGATGATTTGCTTCTATCTTTAGAAAGTGTTTATGATTCATAGGTTTTTTATTCTAGTGCTTCATTTCATGCTACACCTCATAGAGGATATTTCATTGATTATGTCCAAGGGGATTTTGAATTTGTTTATTTGAGATTGTTGGAAAGGGAAGAGTTATGATTAAGTTGCAAAATGGGAATCATTGGCTACTACATGAGGTAAGACATGTTCCAAGGCTAACTAGGAATTTAATTTCAGCATGGCGACTCAGCGATGAGGGTTGTGTAGTTACTTTTAATGATAAAAATTGGAAGGTTTCAAAAGGTGCCCTTGTAGTCGAAAAAGGTGTGAAAGTAAGCAACTTATATATTTTTACAAGTCATATTGTTCCTTCTACTTTAATTATTTTAGAAAAAAATGAATGTTCAACAATAGTTGCTATAGTTGAGCAGGGAGAACAAATAGCTACTATAAATTCTAATATAGCATTGTGGCACAATAGACTTAGGCACATGAGTGAGAAAGGTATGAAAGTACTTCATTCAAAGAAAGTTTTACTAGGTCTAAAATGTGTGAATATGGATTTTTATGAAAGATGTGTGTATGAAAAACAAAATAGACTGAGATTTGTGAAGACTGGGAAGGAAAACAAAAAGGAGAAATTAGAGCTTCTGTATACCGACGTATGGGGGCTAGCTTAGGTATCTTTCCTTGGTGGCTCTCATTATTATGTTACATTTATTTATGATGCAACTAGAAAGGTATGGATTTATTTCTTTAGACATAAATCTAATGTATTTCAAACTTTTAAGAAATGAAAATGCTTGGTTGAAAATGAGATGTAAGAAATTAAAATGTCTCAGATCTAATAATGTTAGTGAGTATTGCAGTCATGAATTTGAAGATTATTTCTCGACTAATGGTATTCATGGATAGAAAACTATTCCAAGGACTCCATAGGAAAATGGAGTGGCCGAACGCATGAATAGGACTATCATGGAGTGCGCAAGGAGCATGAGGTTCCATGCTGGGTTTCCCTTACACATGTGGGAAGAGGTTGTCAATATTGTTGTATATTTGATTAATAGAGGTTCCTTTACTCCTTTGGGTTGTGGTATTCCAGAGGAAGCATGGACTAGTAAGAAGGTGAGTTATTCTTTTCTCAAAATCTTTGGTTCTGAAGAATTTACTCACATAGATTTTGAAAATAGAACCAAGCTGAAAGCTAAGTCAAAGAAATGTGTATTTTTTGGATATGGCATTAATAACTTTGGTTTTAGGCTTTGGGATTTTGAAATAATAAAATTGTAAGAAGTAGGGATGTCATATTCAATGAGAAAGTGTTGTACAAAGATCTATTGCAGCAATATGAGAATAAAGAAGATGATTATGTAGTGCTAGATTATACTCCAAAAGTTGGCATTCCAGCCATTCCTCATGATGTGCAACAACCACAACAAAAAATACCACACATACTAGTGAATGTTAGATGGTCAGGAAGGAAATTAGACCTCTAGAATGATTTTCTCCCTCTTTGTATTCAATTTTACTTATTGATGTTGGTGAACCTAAATGTTGTGATGAAGTTGTGCAAGTGGATACTAAGGTTCAATGGGAGTCTACAATGAAAGACAAATAGACTCTTTCATAAAAAATAAGACATGGGATTTGTGCAAGTTTCCTATAGGTAAACGAGCCTTACAGAATAAGTGGGTTTATAAGTTAAAAGAAGAGGATGGAGTTAAGAAAATATTTAAAGCCAGGTTAGTTGTAAAAGGATTTGCACAAAAAAATTTCATTGATTTTGATGAGATATTTTCTCCTATTGTTAAAATGACTTCTATCCATATTGTTTTAAGTATTGTGGCTACTACAGATTTGCATTTAGAGAAATTTGATGTTAAAATAGACCTCCTTCATGGTGATTTGGATGAAGAGATATATATGTCTCAACCACATGGATTTGAGGTCAAAGGTAAGAAGAACATAGTGTGAAAATTGAAGAAAAGTTTGTATGGCTTGAAGTAAGCACCTCAGCAATGGTATCTAAAATTTGATAGTTTTATGCATCAGCATGGATATAATAGGTGTCATTAAAATCATTGTGTTTATTTTAAGAGGTTTGATGATGAAAACTACATTATTTTATGTTCATATGTTGATCATATGCTTTTAGTTGGGTCTAACATCGATCATATTAAAGGGCTAAAATGTCAGTTAGCACACACATTTGCTATGACGGATTTGAGGGAAGCAAATAAAATCATTGGTATGAAGATTTGAAGAGATAGGAAGAATAGAAAATTTTACGCTATCTCAGGATGATTATGTTGAGAAGGTGTTGCAGTGTTTCTATATGGAGAATGCTCAAGCTGTCAGGACACCTTTACCTGGTCATTTGAAGTTGACTAAGGAGATGTGTCCCAAGACACAAGAAGAGGAGGATAAGATGTCTAAGGTACCCTATGCTTCAATTGTAGGAAGCTTGATGTATGCTATGGTTTGTATGAGGCCAGATATTGCACATGTAGTGGGAGTTGTTAATAGGTATATGAGTCATCCAGGAATTGAGCATTGGAATGTAGTTAAATGGATTCTAAAATATTTGAGAGGAACATTCAATAAGTTTTTACACTTATGTTGACTCTACTACTAATTTACAAGGCTATGTTGACTCAGATTTGGCAGGGATATTGATACTAGGCGGAGTACTACAGGTTATGTCTTTACTATTGGTCGAGAAATTGTGAGCTAGGTTTCTAAGTTATAGAAGGTTAATGCTTTATCAACTGTAGAGGTAGAGTATGCAGCTACTATAGAGGTAGCCAAGGAGATGATATGGCTTCAATTCTTCTTGAAAGAATTGGGACATCCTCAGAAGGATAATTATTTGTTTATAGATACTCAGAGTGTCATTCATCTTGCAAAGAATTTAGCTTTGCATTCAAAGACCAAACACATATAGTTGTGGTACCATTTCATTCAATTAGTTTTGGAGGATGGACAATTAAAGTTGGAAAAGATAGATACAGATGACAATCCAACATATATGTTTACAAAGGTAGTAACAAGGGCAAAGTTGAACTCCTCTTCAACTTTGGTTGGTCTTCTAGACTGAACATGAATAAAAGAACAACAGAATCTAGGGTGGTTTGATCCAGTGGGAGCCTCATGGAATAGTGGCATAGTTATAGGACTAGTCTCCAAGTGGGAGATTGTTGTTTAGTGTGGAGCATGATCAGTCCCTAAGTAGGAGATTGTTTGTTTGTGGTGACTAATCGGAAAAGTACTATACATGCTTCATAAATTCTTTATTTTATCAAGATTTTAGGCCAACATGTAATTATTAATTATAACCTAAAGTGTTAAAAATACTTGTATAAAAAGGCTTAGGGTTAGGGATTATTTCATAAGGTGATGCAAAAATTGGTTCTTATAGCGGTATTGAGCTGCAAGGGATTACAGATTGTAATAAGGTTGTAATTACTAGATCATAATAATAGTGGACTTCTTGTTTGGTGAATGTAGCCCAAGGATTGCGTGAACCACATTAAATCTTGGTGTCTTGTGTTCTTTTTTGTGTGATCTTTTATTTTATGATATTGGTTATATTTGCATGTAATTTTTTATTTTTGTTCGTGGTTTAATCCTAACAAGATTAGGTTGGTATGTGTGTTTTTGGCCATTTAGTACTATGGCATATCTGAAACTTTTATGTGTACAAGATCTATCTTTACTTAATAAAATCAACATGTTACTGAGTTCTTCTATGTTTGTTCAGTCATCCAATGCTGACCTAGTCCCTGCTACTCCAAGTGTTTATAGTGTTGTCAAGTGTGATAACATCACCCAAGTAGTCATTAGAACCTGATTTATAGGAGTGAGCTAACTTTGTAAAGATTTTTTAAATTTGGTATTGTAGCTAACTTTAGAAGGTAATTAACTGGATTCATATATATGTAATAAATCTTGTCATATCCAACATATTGAAGAAGCAAGAAGCTGAGTACAAATTAAGAAGGCTACAAGAAGTGTAAGGAAAAGTATAGTCTTATCTATCATAGTCACGTGATCATTGTATTTTAACGGAATCTCATTCAACAAATTCATTTGTAGATTAGAGATCAGCCATTGATTCACCCTAACAAGTGCATTGGTCAAATCCTCTAACAAGGTGGATGTAACAATCTCTTCCAAATCTCCTAATAGAGTACATACTTAATTGTATGCTGTAAATCCTTTCACAAGGTGGACCCAATAGTCCTTATTGCTCCTAGTAGGGTAGATTATTAAAAGTGATCAATTATAAGCTTTAACAAGCTAACTTTATACTGCAGTAATAAAGCTTGTGGGTATCATCCCCACCCTAGTTTTAGTTTCTATTTGGAAGATTTCTGGGTTACCAAAGATTTTGTCAAGTGTTATGAATGTTTTATTGCTTTTAGTTTTTCATGCATGTAGTTAGATCAGATTACATGATGCATGTTTAATTGGTGAAATAAAGTATTTAAAGTTTTATTTGTTCCTGATTCACCCCAACCCCCCCCCCCCCCCCCCCCCCCTTCTCAGTCACCTAGTCTATGCTACATTTCCAATAGTTGGTATTAGAGCTATTGGTTCTCACTTTAGAAGTTTAGTAGCTTGAGAAAAGATTAGAGACAATGAAATTATATAGACATGAGAAAGACATTGAAAATGAAAAGTTGGATATACAATTAGCTATGGATCAATTTAAGAAAATGAAGGAGAAGCTCTCTCAATTAAAAGGTCGTACAGACTAGATGAGTGAAAATATCTACATTGTAGAAATAATTGAAGACGTTTGTCAAGAAAGACATTCAGATGAAGGTGATGCAACAATCACAACTCTACTTGAAAAGAATCTTATTCTTCATGGAAAAGTCAAAAAACTGAAAAGAGAACAACAAATTCAATCAGTCAAAATGTGTGAAGTCGTGGAACACAAGGAAAAAGTCAAAGAAGAAATAGAAGAAAAGGAAAATGAAATTAATTAACTATCTCTTCATAAAACAAACCTGATTAATCAACTTGAGCACATAGAATGAAAGATTGCAGAATTATCTCAACATAGAGAAACAAACCAATGAGAGGATGGTGAAATATCAAAATATAATGAATCAATTGAATGAGAAAACTCAATTTAGACACAAACATAAAGAAGGAATAGTATAGATAGAAGAAGGTGAATCATTTCAGCAAGGAGTTCAAAAGATCAAAAGCCCTACTTGTAATCATTTTTAGAAAGATGGGACATACACAAAACAAGTTCTAGAGCAATGGAAAATCGAATTTTAGTGGAAATTGTTATATTTGTAATAAACTAGGATATAGAGCAAGTGAATTCATAGAGAAATATAAGTTTGAAGGAAAGTGCTACAATTTCAACAAACACTGGCACAAATCTTTAGAGCACAAGACCAAGAAATACAACCTAGCAAAATAAATTGTCAAAGCTTTATTTGGTTGGGATTACAACACATAGTACATATGTCACTATTGTGGTGAGTATGGGTACATTGGAGAAAATTGCATAAAACATCACAAAAGGAAGAGAGACACTACAAAGAGATGTTTTGTATGTATAGAACTTGGATATCTTTCCAAGAATTGTATGAACCAAGGAAGAGTTGAAGATGGAAAGAACGAAAAGCCAGACAATATCAAGAGTAAAATGAGGTAGCAATGTGTAAGGGAATATCTCAAGGACACAAATTAGAGTAATGAAATTCTTGATACCCATGTCAATTAGTTGGGTAACTCAACCATTTCAAACTAGTTACCTATCGAGATTACTGAAACTGTGATTTATAAAGAGACATCTTATATTTGTTCCAGTTAGCAAGTAAAAGATCCAAATCACCAATCTAGATGCAATTCGATCATTGAGTTAAATGACGGCTAAATTAATGTCCAAAATCTTAGCAAGCATGGTCAGGTTGTGAGACCTAACTAAGCTTGGATGTAGATGGAAAAAGTTGAAGACCCTACTGAGTTGGAGAATTTAATGAGTCAAAGGTATATTCTAAGAAATGAAGACTTGGCAAAGTTAGACAACCTATCACTGAATAAACTATTGTATGACACATTAATCATGACTTGAAGACATAAATTTTTTAAAAGGGAAATTGAAGGTTATTGTTTCAATGCAATTTACAAAGAAAATAGAGTGAAGATTACTCTAGAACCTCTAAGTGATTCAGAGAAATTTCATCAAAGTTATTTCCTAAAATTGAAGTTTTATTGAGTAGTATGGAATCTTCTAGAAAAAAACTTAAGAAAGGATCAAATATTTTAGTTCAAGGAGTCTATTATAAAGCCCCAACATTCAAACTGAGTCTGATGGTTGCTAAAGGACTTGACCCAATTGGAGAGCAATCCCAGATTCCTCCCAAGGTACTTTCAATTTACGATATTTGGTCATATTATCACTATTATGTTAAGAGATAGGAACCCTAGAAATGAACCAGGCATACAATGTGTTGTGTATGGATGGGAGCTTCAAACACAAGCACACACATTTGGAGATGAAAGGTTTCACACATATCCTGCATACACCAATAGATTTCCAAGGGAAATGGATTAGGTTAATCCTCAGTCAAGTTCAAAACATGCATTTTTGGATGGATCAACCTATTTAGATCATGAAGAAGATCATTCAAAGAATCACAGGGTTTCCAATGTTGAACAAAATGAAAACTACCAAAACCCTAGGTTGGATAGAACTGACAAAGAAGACTCTTTTTGAGTTGCATGGTAGAGGCATGAAGTTGAATGGTGTAACTAACATGGAGATCAAGTTCAGCATCCATGTCATTTCCCACAAGATCTATAGCACGAGTAGATTGAATAATGTTTCATTCAAAGATGTTGACCTAGCATAAAACGTTGTGAATAACAACTTTTCTTTTGACCTTGTTGAGCTACAACTCAATCAGTTGAGAAATAACATAGAATTTAGTCATCAAAGAAAAATCAATGTAAGTTCAGATCTCTTTTGACCTATTTATTCTTTTGCACATACAAAATTTTTCCCTTCCAAAGGCATTGTGGCATGGAAGTAGGATACAAAAGTTTTGTATCAAATCAATGAATTCATAGCAGAAATGGATGATAATTTTGAAAGTATTATGGAAGCCTACTCTGAGATATTCAAAGAGAAAATGTAGAGTAGATTCAGGATTCTAAACAAACTTATGGAAGATTATGAGCAAGATATTTATTTTTTGGTAGATTGCGACAAAGTGCATATCTAGGCAATAAGGTTTAGAGTAGAATAGATTAAGCCTCTTGGTTATGAGGTTAACATTGATGACACAAGGGATATAATTGAGGCTCTTGTGAATGAGGTAGTAGATCCAAAGGAATCATACTTTTGTACCTATGATGAAACCAAGGATAGGATTTCATTGGAAATCAAACTTCCTCAAGCTATGAAGAGAGGAATAAAGTAAGTAGAAAAGATTTTGAAAGAAACTAAGAAGTCTAGCTCTCCTCTCTTGCAGGCATAAGCCAAAGGAGATGAAATTGAGGAAGAGGAAGAGGTAGAAGGGCCTATAGAGGAAGAAGAATCTAAGGAGGAACCACCCAAGAAGAAAGGGAAGATTATCATAATAGACCTACAAAGTCCTCACCTGATGTATTCACAAGTAGGTCTACAAAGTCTAGGAAGAAGTTGAAAATACAGGATGAAGATGAAGAAGAGGAAGTAGTATTCAAGAGGTCTTTCCCTACCTTTCAAGATAAACTAAATAGACTAAACAATGGAAGAGGCATGGTAAATTTCAAATCCCTTAGGTATGAAACAAGAACAAAGGAGAACATAATCAGATTGAAGAAGCCTTAGTGGGTAAGATGGAAAAGTTGAAGTATTCTGTAGAGTAACTGACCAAGAAAGTCCATGATGCCTTACTGAAACAATTACACCACAATGGAATAATGCATTAAACATTGCCAAGGACATCAGAGAGAAAACTATGAGACAACTTATGTTGAGTCTATCTGATAAGGAAGTGAAGGAATCATTGAAGAAGAATGCTAAGTTCAATGCAATCCTGATCCTATCAAAAGACATTGAATCTATTGTGAATTCAAACACAATTTCATGGAAGAAGATCTATGGGCTACACAATCCTAGTGAAGAAGTTGAGAAAATTGATGACAAGGATAATGAAGAAGACATAGAAAAAGATGATGAAAAGATAAATGATAATGAAATTGATAATGGAGAAGAAGATGATCCAGATGATGAAGAGGATCAAGAAGCAACAAGAGGGAATCTTCCTAAAATATAACGTATTCAACACTCAGATCCTAAAAAGATAGTAGTAGAGGTAATGGCCTCTCTCCCTCCCTCTGTGAGAAAAGCCTTAGTGCCACCTAGCTTAGAAAAGGCTACTACCAAGTTAGTTGAGGTAAGCACTACTTCACCAAGCACCCAACTAACCATTGAAGTAATACTATCAAGTGAAATGATGAGTGAATTTTACATCACTTCATCTACTGAGCAATAGGCTCAAATCATCTCAGCATCAAAGTCACAACTAGCATTAGTAAATTTTCCTATTATAGACATTGTTGATACTATTTCTACTATTATTAGTTCTACTATTGTTGCTACTATGGCAAGTGCAATGACAATTGAGGTCAAGCCTCAATCGAGCACTAATGTTTTGAAGAAAGACAAGGAAATTATTCCTTTAGTTATTCATAAGGGAAAAGGTAAAGAGGTAGAAGCCTCTATTTGAAGAAATTAATCTAGAGGAGGACATTGTAATACCAAATTGGGATCTTTCTAATCTAACTCATGATCAAATGGATACCCTTGGTGAGTTGTGGAAGAAAAGGGAAAAACAAAAAAAGCTCAGAGATGAGAAGAAAAAAAAAACTAAGTTCTTAAAGATATTAAGAGTGTATTGTTGATGGAGTAAGCATTGAGGTTGATGAAAAGAACCCAATTTTGGATCAAATTGTTGAAGTTATTCACAAGTCTAATGAGGAAGTAGATGGACAAGACAAACTTCTGTGGAGGGTAGGAAGGAAGTTTGAAAATAAAGTTTTGGAGAAGGTAACTCAAAAGATTTCTATTGACCAAGTGTAGTTGTCCACCATTTTTGCTACATTTGAAGATTATGTAGATAATGTTGTTTCCTTATTTGTGAAATTGAGTGATACATCTAAATTCACTAAGGAAATAAAGGAAAAACTATCTAAGATAGATGCTAACATGAAGGCAAGTGGACATCAAATGTCACTTGAACCTATCTGAAATCCTACACATTTTGTAAAAGTAAGATATCCCACCAATCTCTGGATAGAATTGTTGAGGGAAGAAGCTAGGATAAGGGATACACTAATAGAAATATAGGGCATGATACTACCCAACATGGATGCAATTCAAAAGCATTTTGCACATGCAAAAATATTTATCGATGACAACAATTTCTCTATAGTTGATCACATGATGGAACTATTAGCAAAGTTGTAGATAACTTTGCAAAATTTAAACTTTTTGCAAGAGAATTGGGACAAGACAAGTCCATAATTTTGAAGGTACACAGTGATTTCCTTTCACATTTTCACATTACCTTGTAGTTATGCATTTGTGGCATTTGTGTTGAAAAGGGGGAAAATAGGTAATGAGAATAGTATTATCATACTCAAGGAGAATGTATATATATAAGAAAGAAATACATATATAGTATGAAATATGTATATAAAAATAAATAAAAATGTTTACAAAAACAAATTTGAGTATGCTTGGCACCATCGGTGGCATTCAATATTACAAAAACAAAGACAACAGAAGAATTGATGCAAACCCTATCAAAACTATATGAAAAGCCCTTTGCTTCAACCAAGGTATTTCTCATGAAGCGTTTATTCAATATGAAAATGGTAGAAGGTAGATTTTTTATAGATCATTTAAATGAGTTTAATACTATTACTAGTTAGTTATCTTCTGTGGGTATCAATTTTGATCAAGAAATTAGGACTCTCTTGATTTTGTGTTCTTTCCCTGAAAGCTAGAATGGCTTGGTAATGGTTGTGAGTAATTTTGTTCCTAGATCTAGTACCCTAAAATATGATTATGTTATCGATGTTTTTTTGAGTGAGGAAACTCATAGGAAAACCTCAAGTGGATCTACATCAGAAAGTGCTTTGAATGAACAAAGCAGGGGCAAAACGACTAAGAGAGGAAGTAATTTTAGAAATCATGGGAAATCAAGAGGAAAGTTAAAGGGGAGGAGGTCTCAATTGAGAGGACTAAATGACTATTGGTACTGTGGAAAACTAGGGCACAAAAAGAAAGATTGTTGGAATCAAAAGCAAAATGAAGTAGATAAACCAGATGGAGACAATGAAGCAAATGTAGTGAGTAACAAATCCAAAGAGGATGATTTGCTTCTATCTTTAGAAAGTGTTGATGATTCATAGGTTTTTGATTCTAGTGCTTCATTTCATGCTACACCTCATAGAGGATATTTCATTGATTATGTCCAAGGGGATTTTGAATTTGTTTATTTGAGATTGTTGGAAAGGGAAAAGTTATGATTAAGTTGCAAAATGGGAATCATTGGCTACTACATGAGGTAAGACATGTTCCAAGGCTGACTAGGAATTTATTTTCAGCATGGCAACTCAGTGATGAGGGTTGTGTAGTTACTTTTAATGATAAAAATTGGAAGGTTTCAAAAGGTGCCCTTATAGTAGAAAAAGGTGTGAAAGTAAGCAACTTATATCTTTGTACAAGTCATATAGTTCCTTCTAGTTTAATTATTTTGAGAAAAAAATGAATGTTCAATAATAGTTGCTATAGTTGAGCAGGGAGAACAAATAGCTACTATAAATTCTAATATAGCATTGTGGCACAACAGACTTAGGCACATGAGTGAGAAAGGTATGAAAGTACTTTACTCAAAGAAAGTTTTACTAGGTCTAAAATGTGTGAATATGGATTTCTATGAAAGATGTGTGTATGAAAAACAAAGTAGAGTGAGCTTTGTGAAGACTGGGAAGGAAAACAAAAAGGAGAAATTAGAGCTTGTGCATACCGACGTATGGGGACTAGCTTAGGTATCTTTCCTTGGTGGCTCTCATTATTATGTTACATTTATTTATGATGCAACTAGAAAGGTATGGAGATATTTCCTTGGACATAAATATGATGTATTTCAAACTTTTAAGAAATGGAAATGCTTGGTTGAAAATGAGACGTAAGAAATTAAAATATCTCAGATTTGATAATGTTGGTGAGTATTGCAGTCATGAATTTGAAGATTATTGCTCGACTAATGGTATTCATGGACAAAAAACTATTCCAAGGACTCCAGAACAAAATGGAGTGGCTGAACGCATGAATAGGACTATCATGGAGCACGGAAGGAGCATGAGGTTCCATGCTAGGTTTCCCTTACACATGTGGGTAGAGGTTGTCAATATTGTTGTATATTTGATTAATAGAGGTTCCTTTACTCCTTTGGGTTGTGGTATTCCAGAGGAAGCATGGACTGGTAAGAAGGTGAGTTATTCTTTTCTCAAAGTCTTTGGTTCTGAAGAATTTACTCACATAGATTCTGAAAATAGAACCAAGTTGAAAGCTAAGTCAAAGAAATGTGTATTTTTTGGATATGGCATTAATAAATTTGGTTTTAGGCTTTGGGATTTTGAAATAACAAAATTGTAAGAAATAGGGATGTCATATTCAATGAGAAAGTGTTGTACAAAGATCTATTGCAGCAATATGAGAAGAAAGAAGATGATTATGTAGTGCTAGATGATACTCCAAAAGTTGGCATTCCAACCATTCCTCATGATGTGCAACAACCACAACAAAAAATACCACACACACCTGTGAATGTTAGATGGTCAAGAAGGCAAATTAGACCTCCAGAATGATTTTCGCCCTCTTTTTATTCAATTTTATTTATTGATGTTGGTGAACCTAAATGTTATGATGAAGTTGTGCAAGTGGATACTAAGGTTCAATGGGAGTCTACAATGAAAGACGAATAGACTCTTTCATAAAGAATAAGACATGGGATTTGTGCCAGTTTCCTATAGGTAAACAAGCCTCATAGAATAAGTGGGTTTATAAGTTAAAAGAAGAGGATGGAGTTACGAAAATATTTAAAGCCAGGTTGTAAAAGGATTTGCACAAAAAAATTTCATTGATTTTGATGAGATATTTTCTCCTATTGTTAAAATGACTTCTATCCATACTGTTTTAAGTATTGTGGCTACTGAAAATTTGCATTTAGAGCAACTTGATGTTAAAATAGACCTCCTTCATGGTGATTTGGATGAAGAGAGATATATATAGCTCAACCATAGGGATTTGAGGTCAAAGGTAAGGAGAACTTAGTGTGAAAATTGAAGAAAACTTTATATGGCTTGAAGTAAGCACCTCAGCAATGGAATCTAAAATTTGATAGTTTTATGCATCAGCATGGATATAATAGGTGTCATTCAGATCATTTTGTTTATATTAAGAGGTTGGATGATGACAACTACATTATTTTATGTTTATATGTTGATCATATGCTTGTAGTTGGGTCTAACATGGATCATATTAAAGGGCTAAAATGCTAGTTAGCACACACATTTGCTATGAAGGATTTGAGGGAAGCAAATAAAATCATTGGTATGAAGATTTGAAGAGATAGGAAGAATAGAAAATTGACGCTATCTCAGGCTGATTATGTTGAGAAGGTGTTGCAGCATTTCTCTATGGAGAATGCTCAAGCTGTCAGGACACCTTTACCTAGTCATTTGATGTTGACTAAGGAGATGTGTCCCAAGACACAAGAAGAGGAGGATAAGATGTCTAAGGTACCCTATGCTTCAATTGTAGGAAGCTTGATGTATGCTATGGTTTGTATGAGGCCAGATATTGCACATGCAGTGGGAGTTGTTAATAGGTATATGAGTCATCCAGGAATTGAGCATTGGAATGCAGTTAAATAGATTCTAAAATATTTGAGAGGAACATCCAATAAGTGTTTACACTTATGTTGACTCTACTACTAATTTACAAGGCTATGTTGACTCAGATTTGGCAGGGATATTGATACTAGGCGGAGTACTACAGGTTATGTCTTTACTATTGGTTGAGAAATTGTGAGCTAGGTTTCTAGGTTACATAAGGTTAATGCTTTATCGAATGTAGAGGTAGAGTATGTAGCTACTATAGAGGTAGCCAAGGAGATGATATGGCTTCAATTCTTCTTGGAAGAATTGGGACATCCTCAAAAGGATAATTATTTGTTTACAGATACTCAGAGTGTCATTCATCTTGCAAAGAATTTAGCTTTGCATTCAAAGACCAAACACATATATATGTGGTACCATTTCATTCAATTAGTTTTGGAGGATGGACAATTAAAGTTGGACAAGATAGATACAGATGACAATCCAACATATATGTTTACAAAGGTAGTAACAAGGGAAAAGCTGAACTCCTCTTCAACTTTGGTTGGTCTTCTAGATTGAACATGAATAAAAGAACAGTAGAATCTGTCATGTCCCCTTTTCAAATAATTAAAAAATAATAATCTTTGCTAAGGCAGGTAGGCCCAAGAAAGTGAAGTTTCGAAAAAAGGGGGTTAATCTTTGGAAACCGTTGGACTAATAAATGAAAATTATTATTAAAATATGTTTCATTAACCTCTCTTGGACCTGAGTTACGATTATGCCCTCTTTTTAGGGGTTTGGAAGCATTTTGGGCTGATTCCAGAACTTGCTTTTTGCTCATTCTTTGTTATTCTTCAAATGCTGACAAACCTGTGGAGAAGGAGACCCAAGAACGAGAGTTTGCAGGTTTCCAGGGAGACCCCAGAATGGGAGTTTGTAGGTTTCCAAGAAGGCTAAGGATGGGAGGTTGAAGCCATTCCATGCGCATGTTCATACAGAGTTTGCCTTTGTGCTGAACAGTGCAGATTTGTGGGTTTTCGGGTGTAATTTTTGTATGAGTTTGGTGTTTATAGTTGAGTATTTCATATCAGTTTGGGTTGCTGCTATATTTCAGACTTTAAGGTGTTAAAATAGAGCTAAATATATGTATTGGGGCATGATTAAACTTCTGAGATAGATTATTAGTGTTTTTGTGGTGTTTCTGGGCATTTTGTGTTAATTTCGGGAGCCCGAGGAGCATAGTTTTTGTCCTACATTTGTGAACTATTGTGTAAAGGCTATATGGATCTGGAAATTTCATTTTGTACGCTGTTATGCTGCTGAAATTTCTGTAAAAATGTCCATTTTCAGATTTATTAATAATTTGTGAAGTTGTGAAGCTTTTGGCACTATTTTCAGCATACCCGATTTGGGGTTTCTTGAGAAATTTGGTGGAATTTTGTGATATTAGTTGTTTGATCTTAAAGATCTGATTAGAGGTTGGAAATATCATGTAAAATCAGAAAATGGAAATTTTAGTGGTATCAAAGCCATGATCTTGCTAGCCTGAGGGTTTGTAGAAGCTTGCATGTCAGTTTTGACAACTACCCAGATCTTGCATGTTAGTTTTGACAACTACCCAGATCTTCCATGTCATAATTTATGATTGCATGTTGCTTCTAATCAGCTGCATGTCAAAATTTATGGTTTCATGCTACTTCTAATCATTTTCATGTTAGTTCTTGGTGAATTTGGTGGTTGTAGAAGCTTGCATGTCAGTTTTGACAACTACCCAGATCTTGCATGTCAGTTTTGACAACTACCCAAATCTTGCATGTCAGTTTTGACAACTACCCTAATCTTGCATGTCATAATTTATGATTGCATGTTGCTTCTAATCAGTTGCATGTCAAAATTTATGGTTGCATGCTACTTCTAATCATTTGCATGTTAGTTCTTGGTGAATTTTGTGGTTGCATGTTGCTTCTAATTAGTTACATGTCAAAATCTCTGGTTGCATGCTACTTCTAATCATTTGCATGTTAGTTATTGGTGTTTGAAGAAGTTATATCCTATTGGGGTTACACTCTACTTTATCTAGAATGGACAGGTATAGTACAGAGTCTCAGAGGACACGATCTTGGACAATTGATATCCAGAGTCAAAACAGTAGAAAGGATGGTTATTTAGACACTTGAGATAAACTTATACAAATAAGCCATGACATGTCTGAACAGTTGGTTGAGCACCATCGTATAATGAGTGACATGTTGTCCGACCCAGCTAAGGTGGATAAGTTGACTGGATTTCTATTTGGCAGATCTTCTCACAGGACAGATGACACAATTACTAAGAACTTGCATGAGGAGTTTGAGAAACTAGCTTATAGCCAGGCACAGGTCTTAGATTCTACTCTGCCACAAGAGGTAGTGGGTTTAGATGATGATTATGAGGATGTTGTTGTGCGTGATGGTGAGATACCTGATAGAGATGAGTAGACATTGAGTATTCATGACTTTGTTGAGAAAGAGTACCAAGCACAGTTAGATGCTTCGTCACATGAGGTTGAGGTTGGTAGTACTTCACATGATTTGTCTAGCCAGCCGAAAGTGAACAAAGATAGTATTGTGACTTTATTATCTCATCATGACAGGTATGTGGAGTTAGTTGGTATTGGTCATATTACTCAAGTGAGGATTTATCTTGAGTTACCAGCTGATTCTAGTTTACAGATATGGACTCAAGATTGTTATATTGGCATTTGGGATTTAGTTGACAAGAGATCTTTAACACTTTTTGGTAGCAGTGTTTGTTTGGGTGTTATCATGGATTTGATTAGCAGATTGCACGGTGTTGTCTTTTCTTGTGCTAGTAGCTTGTCCGATGTTGGTATTAGTTTTTATACATTGGTGTTGGGCTTTGTTCATATATCCAGTCGACCATACTTGCTGGAATGTGTTGATGATCTTTCATATTTGGCAGTGTGTACAGATGAGTCCCAAGATCATATTGGCATTGATGAAATCCAGGAGGATGCAGTGGGAAGTTTTGACGACTTAGTTTCTTTGGGTACAGAGGAGTTGGACAGCAGTGCTATAGTTTTTGATACTTCGTATGTTGATATGAGCTTTAGAGTTGATTCACAGGACATGGATGGTAATACTCTAGAGACTAGTAACTTTGAGGATACTCCTTTAGACAATGCATCAGAGGAGGTCTGTAGGAGACAGTCAAGCCAGTGCCATCATGTGTTTAATCAGTTGAGAGTTAGTGACTGAGACATTGCTATCACTTGCCAGCATTTTGATGCTGCTCGTCAGTTGTTAGCAGTTTATTGATGGGGTTCTCCTACTAGTGATGAGTAGGAAGGCAGTTATCTTTCCTTGACAGAGATCCACTCTTTATGGGAGGCTATTCGGATTCTAAGATAGAATTATATGTAGTTGGTAGCCAACAGAGATTATCTTATGGAGTGGGGTAGTATAGCATATGATGCATTGTTGGCCAAGGAAGATGAGGTGAGTGAGCTTACTGAGTAGCTTCAGGTGACTTCTAAGATTCTTGAGAGTACACAGTTGGCTTTCAAGGAGTCACAATTTCATTTGGCTAAGGTGACCATGGAGTTAGAGTGACTACAGTCTTTACCTGATTCTATACAGTCACAAGCTGTGATGTTTGGTGATCCGAGGATGTCCATGGCCGAGATTGTCAGAGACAGTGGAGATGGGGATGCATCCATCCTTGATACTAACATTGGCATATCATGTTCATTCCCATTAGAGTCAGGTTCAGTTGAGTTGGGTGTTGTAGTAGATTTTTGTGGTATGCCTGACATGGGGGTGGCCTCTAGTACTAATGGCACAGAGACTAGATATGTATCAAAGATCATGTGTGATGTTGGTGAGTCCGCAGTTGGCATGGTTCCTGCTAGTAATACTACTCCCTTGGTGATATCTTTGGAGGTAGTAGTCAGTTCCAACATGGTTAATGATCAATTGCAGTTAGTTTCATCTAGATTATAGTCTAAGCCACTGACTGAGATTGGAAAATTCTATTGGCATTACACTGTGAGGTGCGCTCATCAATTTCCCTTTAATGAGCATGTTGATGAGATGATGATACAGAGATGTACTTTGGTTCCTAGTGCTTATCATCAGTTATGGGATAGTTTGATGCCTCAAGATGAGAGTTGTGATGGGCATGACATGGTGATAGGTTCTGCAGTTGATAGCTTGATAATATGTGACTTAGAGCAGGAGTTTGGGAGTGACGCTTTAGTGGGTGTTGTTATTGATTCTACTCCTTTGGCTATGACATCTCTTGACTTAGCTAGTGATCAGTCACAATGGGTTGTATCACTTGTTCATGGTGAGTTGTTGACTGAGGTTGGTTTTTTTAATCAACATTATCTTGTAGGGTATGTACATCAGTTAGCATTTGATCCTTGTTCTGAGGAGTTGATGGTAGGCAAATTTGGTTTGGATTCCATTTCTTACTCTTTATCTTGTAATGCCTTTACACCATCAGCAGTGCATGGGAGTTATGGTTATGAGATAGTGGCCAGTGATTTGCAGAGTTGTGTTGACTGCAGGAGTTGTATAGTGTGTGGATTCTCCATACTTGGTAAAGTTTCATTCGAGAGCATTCACCATTTTTGCAGAGTTGGATTGTACATTCTGTATAGGCCACTGGGATGCGTTGATGGTATTTACTGTGTTGGTAGTTTGATTTGTCCACTTTACTTGGGTTCTGATGTTCTAAGAGTTTGTGTCTCATGGGTTTTTGACTGTGGTAGTGGTGATTTTGGAGTTTGGTTGAGCTATAATTGTCAGTTTGATTATGGATTCCTCTTGGTCATATTGCAGAGGATATTGCAGGAGCTTGTGTTAATGGGTAGTAGTATAGTTCATGAATACATTTGGGATCCAGGTGGATTGATTGGTTTATTGTTCAGACATTTCTTGAGGACAAGCAATGTTTGGGAGGGGAGGACTTGTCATGTCCCCTTTTCAAATAATTAAAAAATAATAATCTTTGCTAAGGCAGGTAGGCCCAAGAAAGTGAAGTTTCGGAAAAAGGGGGTTAATCTTTGGAAACTGTTGGACTAATAAATGAAAATTATTATTAAAATATGTTTCATTAACCTCTCTTGAACGTGAGTTATGGTTATGCCCTCTTTTAAGGGGTTTGGAGGCATTTTGGGCTGATTCCATAACTTGATTTTTGCTCATTCTTTGTTATTCTTCAAAGGCTGCCAAACTTGTGGAGAAGGAGACCCAAGAACGGGAGTTTGCAGGTTTCCAGGGAGACCCAAGAACGGGAGTTTGCAGGTTTACAAGAAGGCTAAGGATGAGATTTTGAAGCCATTCCATGTGCATGCTCATACAGAGTTTGCCTTTGTGCTGAACAGTCCAGATTTGTGGGTTTTCGGGTGTGTTTTTTGTATGAGTTTGGTGTTTACAGTTGAGTATTTAATATCAGTTTGGGTTGCTGCTATATTTCAGACTTTAAGGTGTTAAAATAGAGCTGAATATATGTATTGGGATGTGATTAAACTTTTGAGATAGATTATTAGTGTTTTTGTGGTGTTTCTGGGCATTTTGTGTTAATTTCGGGAGCCCGAGGAGCATAGTTTTTGTCCTACATTTGTGAACTGTTGTGTAAAGGCTATATGGATCTGGAAATTTCATTTTGTAGGCTGTTATGCTGCTGAAATTTCTTTAAAAATGTCCATTTTCAGATTTATTAATAATTTGTGAAGTTGTGAAGCTTTTGGCACTATTTTCAGCATACCCGATTTGGGGTTTCTTGAGAAATTTGGTGGATCTTTGTGATATTAGTTGTTTGATCTTAAAGATCTGATTAGAGGTTGGAAATATCATGTAAAATTAGAAAAGGAACATTTCAGAATCTAGGGTGGTTTGATCTAGTGGGAGCCTCATGGAGTAGCAGCATAGTTATAGGACTAGTCTCCAAGTGGGAGATTGTTGTTTAGTGTGGAGCATGATCAGTCCCTAAGTAGGAGATTGGTCGTTTGTGGTGACTCATCAAAAAAATACTATATATGCTTCATAAATTCTTTATTTTATTGAGATTTTAGGGCAACACGTAATTATTAATTATAACCTAAAGTGTTAAAAATACTTGTATAAAAAGGCTTAGGGTTAGGGATTATTTCATAAGGTGACGCAAAAATTGGTTCTTATAGTGGTATTGAGCTGCAAGGGATTAGAGATTGTAATAAGGTTGTAATTACTAGATCATAATAATAGTGGACTTGTTGTTTGGTGAATGTAGCCCAAGGATTGCGTGAACCACATTAAATCTTGGTGTCTTGTGTTCTTTTTTGTGTGATCTTTTATTTTATGATATTGGTTATATTTGAATGTAATTTTTTATTTCTGTTTGTGGTTTAATCCTAACAAGATTAGGTTGGTATGTGTGTTTTTGGCCATTTAGTACTATGGCATATCTGAAACTTTTATGTCTGCAAGATCTATCTTTACTTAATAAAATCAACATGTTACTGAGATCTTCTATGTTTGTTCAATCATCCAATGCTGACCTGGTCCCTACTACTCCAAGTGTTTGTAGTGTTGACAAGTGTGATAACATCACCCAAGTAGTCATCAGAACCTGAGTTATAGGAGTGAGCTAACTTTGTAAAGATTTTTTAAATTTGGTATTGTAGCTAACTCTAGAAGGTAATTAATTGGATTCATATATATGTAATAAATCTTGTCATATCCAACATATTTAAGAAGCAAGAAGCTGAGTACAAATTAAAAAGGCTACAAGAAGTGTAAGGAAAAGTATAGTCTTATCTATCACAGTCAAGTGATCATTGTATTTTAAAGGAATCTCATTCAAAAAATTGATTTGTATATTAGAGATCAGTCATTGATTCACCCTAACAAGTGCATTGGTCAAATCCTCTAACAAGGTGGATGTAACAATCTCTTCCAAATCTCCTAATAGAGTGCATACTTAATTGTATGTTGTAAATCCTTTCACAAGGTGGACCCAATAGTCCTTATTGCTCCTAGTAGGGTAGATTATTAAAAGTGATCAATTATAAGCTTTAACAAGCTAACTTTATACTGCAGTAATAAAGCTTGTGGGTATCATCCCCACCCTAGTTTTAGTTTCTATTTGGAAGATTTCTGGGTTACCAAATATTGTGTCAAGTGTTATGAATGTTTTATTGCTTCCAATCTTTCACGCATGTAGTTAGATCAAATTATATGATGCATGTTTAATTGGTGAATTAAAGTATTTAAAGTTTTATTGGGTCCTAATTCACCCCCCTCCCCCCCTCTCAGTCACCTAGTCTATGCTACATTTCCAATAGTTGGTATTAGAGCTATTGGTTCTCACTTTAGAAGTTTAGTAGCTTGAGAAAAGATTAGAGACAATGAAATTATATAGACATGAGAAAGACATTGAAAATGAAAAGTTGGATATACAATTAGCTATGGATCAATTTAAGAAAATGAAGGAGAAGCTCTCTCAATTAAAAGGTCTTACAGACTAGATGAGTGAAAATCTCTACATTGTAGAAATAATTAAAGATGTTCGTCAAGAAAGACATTTAGATGAAGGTGATGCAACAATCAAAACTCTACTTGAAAAGAATCTTATTCTTCATGAAAAAGTCAGAAAACTGAAAAGAGAACAAGAAATTCAATCAGTCAAAATGTGTCAAGTCATGGAACACAAGGACAAAGTCAAAGAAGAAATAGAAGAAAAGGAAAATGAAATTAATTAACTATCTCTTCAGAAAACAAATCTGATTAATCAACTTGAGCACATAGAATGAAAGATTGCAAAATGATCTCAACATAGAGAAACAAAACAATGAGGATGGTGAAATATCAAAAAATAACGAATCAATTGAATGAGAAAACTCAATTTAGACACAAACATAAAGAAGGAATAGTATACATAGAAGAAGGTGAATCATTTCAGCAAGGAGTTCAAAAGAACAAAAGCCCCACTTGTAATCATTGTAGAAAGATGGGACATACACAAAACAAGTGCTAGAGCAATGGAAAATCAAATTTTAGTGGAAATTTTTATATTTTTAATAAACTAGGATATAGAGCAAGTGAATGCATAGAGAAATATAAGTTTGAAGGAAAGTGCTACAATTGCAACAAACACTGGCACAAATCTTTAGAGCACAAGACCAAGAAATAGAACCTAGCAAAACAAATTGTGAAAGCTTTATTTGGTTGGGATTACAACACATAGTACATATGTCACTATTGTGGTGAGTATGGGTACATTGGAGAAAATTTCATAAAACATCACAAAAGGAAGAGAGACACTACAAAGAGATGTTTTGTATGTATAGAACTAGGACATCTTTCGAAGAATTGTATGAATCAAGGAAGAGTTGAAGATGGAAAGAACGAAAAGCCAGACAATATCAAGAGTAAAATGAGGTAGCAATGGGTAAGGGAATCTCCCAAGGACACAAATCAGAGTAATGAAATTCTTGATACCCATGTCAATTAGTTGGGTAACTCAACCATTTCAAGCTAGTTACCTATCGAGATTACTAGAACTATGATTTATAAGGAGACATCTTATATTTGTTCCAGTTAGCAAGTAAAAGATCCAAATCACCAATCTAGATGCAATTCGATCACTGAGTTAAGATGACGGCTAAATTAATATCCAAAATCTTACCAAACATGGTCAGGTTGTGAGACCTAACTAAGCTTGGATGTAGATGGAAAAAGTTGAAGACCCTACTGAGTTGGAGAATTTAATGAGTCAAAGGTATATTCTGAGAAATGAAGACTTGGAAAAGTTAGACAACCTATCACTGAGAAAACTATTGTATGACACATTAATCATGACTTGAACACATAAATTTTTTAAAAGGGAAATTGAAGGTTATTGTTTCAATGCAATTTAGAAAGAAAATAGAGTGAAGATTACTCTAGAGCCTCTAAGTGATTTAGAGAAATTTCATCAAAGTTCTTTCCAAAAATTGAAGTTTTATTAGGTAGTATGGAATCTTCTAGAAACAAACTTAAGAAAGGATCAAAGATTTTAGTTCAAGGAGTCTATTATAAAGCCCCAACATTCAAACTGAGTCTGATAGTTGCTAAAGGACTTGACCCAATTGGAGTGCAATCCCAGATTCCTCCCAATGTACTTTTAATTTACGATATTTGGTCATATTATTACTATTATGTTAAGAGATAGGAATCCTAGAAATGAACCAGGCATACAATGTGTTGTGTATGGATGGGAGCTTCAAATACAAGCACACACATTTGGAGATGGAAGATTTCACACATATCTTGCATACACCAATAGATTTCCAAGGGAAATAGATTAGGTTAATCCTCAGTCAAGTTTACAACATGCATTTTTGGATGGATCAACCTATTTAGATCATGAAGAAGATCATTCAAAGAATCACAGGGTTGCCAATGTTGAACAAAATGAAAACTACCAAAACCCTAGGTTGGATAGAACTAACAAAGAAGACTCTTTCTGAGTTGGATGGTAGAGGCATGAAGTTGAATGGTGTAACTAACATGGAGATCAAGTTCAGCATCCATGTCATTTCCCACAAGATCTATAGCTCGAGTAGATTGAATAATGTTTCATTCAAAGATGTTGACCTAGCATACAATGTTGTGAATAACAACTTATCTTTTGACCTTGTTGAGCTACAACTCAATCAGTTGAGAAATAACATAGAATTCGGTCATCAAAGAAAAATACATGTAAGTTCAAATCTCTTTTGACCTATTTATTCTTTTGCACATACAAAATTTTTTCCCTTCGAAAGGCATTGTGGCATGGAAGAAGGATACAAAATTTTTGTATCAAATTAATGAATTCATAGCAGAAATGGGTGATAATTTTGAAAGTATTATGGAAGCCTACTTTGAGATATTCAAAGAGAAAATGTAGAGTAGATTAAGGATTCTAAAAAAACTTATGGAAGATTATGAGCAAGATATCTATTTTTTGGTGGATTGTGACAAAGTGCATATCTAGGCAATAAGGTTTAGAGTAGAATAGATTAAGCCTCTTGGTTATAAGGTTAACATTGATGACACAAGGGATATAATTGAGGCTCTTGTGAATGAGGTAGTAGATTCAAAGGAACCATACTTTGGTACCTATGATGAAGCCAAGGATATGATTTCATTGGAAATCAAACTTCCTCAAGCTATGAAGAGAGGAATAAAGCAAGTAGAAAAGATTTTGAAAGAAACTAAGAAGTCTAGCTCTCCTCTCTTGCAAGCATAAGCCAAAGGAGATGACATTGAGGAAGAGGAAGAGGTAGAAGGGCCTATAGAGGAAGAAGAATCTAAGGAGGAACCACCCAAGAAGAAAGGGAAGATTATCATAACAGACCTAGAAAGTCCTCACTTGATGTATTCACAAGGAGGTCTACAAAGTCTAGGAAGAAGTTGAAACTACAGGATGAAGATGAAGAAGAGGAAGTAGTATTCAAGAGGTCTTCCCCTACCTTTCAAGATAAACTAAATAGACTAAACAATGGAAGAGGCATGGTAAATTTCAAATCCCTCAGGTATGAAACAAGAAAAAAGGAGAGAATAATCAGATTGAAGAAGCCTTAGTGGGTAAGATGGGGAAGTGGAAGTATTCTCTAGAGTAACTGACCAAGAAAGTCCATGATGCCTTACTGAAACAATTACACCACAATGGAATAATGCATTAAACATTGCCAAGGACATCAGAAGAAAACTATGAGACAACTTATGTTGAGTCTATCTGATAAGGAAGTGAAGGAATCATTGAAGAAGAATGAAACAAAGATGACCCCTAAGTTCAATGCAATCCTGATCCTATCAAAAGACATTGAATCTATTGTGAATTCAAACACAATTGCATGGAAGAACATCTATGGGCTACACAATCCTAGTGAAAAATTTGAGCAAATTGATGACAAGGATAATGAAGAAGACATAGAAAAAGATGATGAAAAGATAAATGATAATGAAATTGATAATGGAGAAGAAGATGATCCAGATGATGAAGAGGATCAAGAAGCAATAAGAGGGAATCTTCCTAAAATATAACGTATTCAACACTCAGATCCTAAAAAGACAGTAGTAGAGGTAATGGCCTCCCTCCCTCCCTCTCTGAGAAAAGCCTTAGTGCCACCTAGCTTAGAAAAGGCTACTACCAAGTTAGCTGAGGTAAACACTACTTCATCAAGCACCCAACTAACCATTGGAGTAATAGTACCAAGCGAAATGATGAGTGAAGTTTACATCACTTCATCTATTGAGCAATAGGCTCAAATCATCTCAGCATCAAAGTCACAACTAGCATTAGTAAATTTTACTATTATAACCATTGTTGATACTATTTTTATTATTATTACTTCTACTATTGTTGCTACTGTGGCAAGTGCAATGACAATTGAGGTCAAGCCTCAACTGAGCACTAATGTTTTGAAGAAAGACAAGGAAATTATTCCTTTTGTTATTCATAAGGGAAAAGGTAAAGAGGTAGAAGCCTCTATTCGAAGGAATTAATCTAGAGGAGGACATTGTAATACCAAATTGGGATCTTTCTAATCTGACTCATGATCAAATGGATACCCTTGGTGAGTTGTGGAAGAAAAGGGAAAAACAAAAGAAGCTCAGAGATGAGAAGAAAAAGAAAAACTAAGTTCTTAAAGATATTAAGAGTGTATTGTTGATGGAGTGAGCATTGAGGTTGATGAAAAGAACCCAATTTTGGATCAAATTATTGAAGTTATTCACAAGTCTAATGAGGAAGTGGATGGAAAAGACTAACTTCTATGGTGGGTAGGAAGGATGTTTGAAAATAAAGTTTTGGAGAAGGTAACTCAGAAGATTTCTATTGACCAAGTGGAGTTGTCCACCAGTTTTGCTACATTTGAAGATTATGTAGATAATGTTGTTTCCTTATTTGTGAAATCGAGTGATACATCTAAATTCATTAAGGAAATAAAGGAAAAACTATCTAAGATAGATGCTAACATGAAGGCAAGTGGACATCAAATGTCACTTGAACCTATCTGAAATTCTACACATTTTGTAAAAATCAGATATGCCACCAATCTCTGGATAGAATTGTTGAGGGAAGAAGCTAGGATAAGGGATACACTAATAGAAATATAGGGCATGATACTCCCCAACATGGATGCAATTCAAAAGCATTTTGCACATGCAAAAATATTTATCCATGACAACAATTTCTCTATAGTTGATCACATGATGGAACTATTAGCAAAGTTGTAGATAACTTTGCAAAATTTAAACTTTTTGCAAGAGAATTGGGACAAGAAAATGTCCATAATTTTGAAGGTACACAGTGATTTCCTTTCACATTTTCACATTACCTTGTAGTTATGCATTTGTGGCATTTGTGTTGAAAAGGGGGAAAATAGGTTATGAGAATAGTATTATCATACTCAAGGGGAATGTATATATATAAGAAAGAAATACATGTATAGTATGAAAGATGTATATAAAAATTAAAAAAAAATGTTTACAAAAATAAATTTGAAAAAAAAAATAGAGTTTGAGGTTACCAAGAAGTAGTCAAAACCAAGTTGAAGACCCAAACATGTTGATATGGGAAGTTTTGACTTATATTTTTAGCATTTAGTATTTTGGTATGATAAGTGTTTTTGTCACTAATATCAAAGGGGGAGAATGTTGATGTTATGGTCAAATAATTTTTCTATTATTGACTTAACCCTTACTCAGTTTGCTACATTGCTACTGAGCTCTATAGTTGCTACCAAGCTTATCACAATACTAGCAGTGCAAACCAAATGTTTTAGTTGCTACCAAGCCAATCAATTTGATTGCAATTCATTTCGAGCTTCATAATGTCTACTGAGCATCTAAGATAGAATATAGTATTTGCCAAGGTTTACAATTTTTACTGAGCATTTGAGGCAAAGTGTAGTGCTACCAAAGCTTATTAGTATCTACTGAGATGATAGTGTTAAGGAAGTAAACAAAGGTAGTGTTGACCAAGCCTTGTAGTGTCAACCAAGCATTTTAGTATCTATCAAGTTCTTCATTGTTCACCAAGTCATTCAGTGTTAACCGAGTTCCTACTACACTAAGTCATCAATGTGAACAAACATCAACATCAACTAAGTTCCAAATATTGTTGAGTGTTGACAGTGTTGCCAATTGTCAAAAAATCACCCGAGTGCTCTTTAGAACCTGAGTTATAGCAATGAGCCAACTTTGTGAAGATTGTTTGAATTTGGTATTGTAGTTGAGTCTAGAAAGTAATTAATTTGATTGTTATATATGTAATACATCTTGTCATATTCGACATATTGAAGAAGTAAGAAGTAGTGAGTGTGAATTAAGAAGGAAACAAGAAGTATAAGGGAAAACAGAGTCTTATCTATCACAGTTAGGTGATCATTGTATTTCAAAGGAATCTATTCAAAAAATTGAGTTGTAGATCAGAGACCAGCCACTGAGTCATCCTAATAGGTGCACCAGTAAAATCCTCTAACAAGGTGGACTTAATAGTATTTTCCAAATCCCCCTGTAGAGTGTATACTTCATTGTATGTTGTAAATCCTTTCATAAGGTGGACCTAACAGTCCTTATTGCTCCTAACATGGTAGATCATTGGAAGTGATCAATTGTAAGCTTTAACAAGCTAACTTTATGCTATAGTAATAAAGCTTGTGGGTATTATCTCGACCCCAATTTTATTTTCTATTTGGAAGGTTTATGGGTTGCCAAATATTGTGTCAAGTGTTATGAATGTTTTATTCCTTTTAATCTTTCATGCATGCAATTAGATCAAAATATATGGTGAATGTTTAATTGGTGGATTAAAGTATAAGTTTTATTGGTTCCTAATTCACACCCACTCCCCCCCTCGTAGTCTCCTAGGCTATACTACATTCCAAGTAGCTAACATGCTACCACAATCTTCAGTACTTAAAGATATGATATGAAAATTAAGAAAACTAGTTGGTACAAAAAGCATCCAAATGCTTCATAAAGGATTGATGCAAAACATTAGCTCCATGTACAATTGTCATGATGATTCAGACAATCAACAAGACATGAAATTCTAGAGCATTTAGTGATAAACCAACTTTAATGAATAGTACACCAAACACAAGTTATTAGTAAAAAGGATAGTTAATGCACAGCCAACTAATACACTTCATCATGTGGAAACTAATTGATTTATAGTCACCAATACAACAATGAACCACCAAAGGTTGGAATAAGGATGTTGACACTAATGACAACCATATTGACATCAATAACAACCAAATGATAATCATTAAGTTCATATTCCAAAAAACAATAACCTAAGTCAAATTGAATTCAAATCTCTAATTAAAATTAACCCTAAACTTAATATTAAACCAAATTGAACCCAAAACTTGTCCATGGAAAAACTGTAAACCTACTTCAACACTAAACCAAATATAGTTGAAAATAATGGTTAGAATTTGATTAGGTAAGTGTTTCAATTAGAGTTTAAATTATATAATTTAATTCTTAGGACTCATCACTCTCGATGCTAACCTAGAGAGAGAGAGAGAGAGAGAGAGAGAGAGAGAGAGAGAGAGAGAGAGAGAGAGAGAGAGAGAGAGAGAGATCCTATAGATATCGAGGTTTTAATTCAATTTAAAGAAAAGTCTCACATTTAAAATTAAAGCCTTGATATCTCCTAGATTTCTCTATATACTATATAGATAGATAGATAGAGAGATAGATAGAGATAGATAGATAGATAGATAGATAGATAGAGAGAGAGAGAGAGAGAGAGAGAGAGAGAGAGAGAGAGAGAGAGAGAGAGAGAGAGAGAGAGAGAGAGAGAGAGAGAGAGAGATTAACATGAACTCTACACCAAACTTACTTACCCTAAATGATATACCCAATAAAATATTTTTCAAAATAATAAATCATGTTTAAAAAATATGTGAAATTTAATTAAACGCAAGATACCCAAGTCAAACTTAAACAAATAAAGGAAATGAGAGAGAGTGCATGAAAGAGGCATGAGGTATAGATAGAAGGTAAATTGGAGGAAGAGATAGTGAGAGTTGGTAGGGGACATCTATGAAGGATTGGAAAAAGGGGGAGAGTGAGACACATGACTTGAAGTTAGAAGGTAAATAAAGGGCAACAAATGAACTAGACTAAATAAATTAAGAGTCTCTAATATTAAATAAATATGAAATCTAGCTCTAAAACCTATCATACCCTATTTTCAAGCTTAATTAATTCATCATGGTAGTGCACAAATTTTGAATTAAAATCATAATTGTAAATGAAAATAAATTATATTCCTTTTCATAATTGAATAATAAGCCAAATTATAACCTAAACCTAACCATCAACCCAAATATAGCATTACAAAAATACCACATTGTACTATAATGGTAAACCAAATTCTTTCAAAATATGAACATGAAAAATGCAAATTTAGTCTACCCTTTTCACAATTGAATAAAACATTAGACAATTACATAAATGTAAATCTAGTCTACATTTACATGAAAATGTAAATGTAATCTATCCTTTTCAAAATTGGATAAACTATAATCTAAGAATAAAACATTAAAAAATCCTTTTACACCTTAACAATAAACTAAATCTTATTATAACATGAAAATAAATTTTAATTGATAAAGATTGGTACTATTTAATAAAATTATATTATATTATATAATGACTGAATTATAAATTTAATTCTTGATGCTTAAATGTACTATTGAAAAATATTTCACATTTAAAATTAAACCCTTATCATCATTATGTACTTTTTATCTCGTTATAAGTTGAGTCTTGTGACAACTACTTATAAGTCTATGGCAACCTTTGTTGCCTTTCTTGTAATATTCTTTTGTAATATATGCACTATTTCAATAATAATAAAATAATATTTATATTGTGTTTCAAATATTAACATGAATATAACACAATGAGAAAGGTGAATTAAAAAGACATGTAAAAATGTTAGTTAAGCTTCTCTGTCATGTAAGTCCTAAAATTTTGAATCAAAACATTAGCAAATGTTTTAGTTTTGTTTAGCTTGGTGAGAATTTTGTTCTTTAGCCAATAGTGGCATTTTGTGATGGTTAAGTTGTTGTGTTGTTATCCTTTCCATCAAGGTTCAAATCTCATGGGGATGAGGTCCCCCGTTTGTGACCTCACTGGTTCATAGCTCCAGGTCAAAGCATTTACCCCTCTTTAAAAATAAAACAAAAAGAGAATTTTGTTCTTTTATTTTAATTAAACATTAAAAATAATCTCCATAAAATAAAGATCAATTGAAAATGAGAAAATAATAAATATAATATTTTATTATAAAGATGAACATACTAGAAATATTAAGAAACTTATCTTTTTAGAATAGAATGAGAAATATATATATATATATATATATTTATTATATTTTAATTTATTATATAATATTTATCCAATCAAATTAAATTTAAAAAATAAATAAAATAATTTTTACCATTGCACAGCCTCACACCATTGATGTTTCACCCCAACATCTTTTCCCTCCAACGTTCAACTTATTTTATTCTTTTTGATAATTGATGAAAATGTGTTTTGCTTCGTTTAAAGAGCCTACTATTCATCTCCTCGTCATGTCTTATTCATCATTCCAAATTTCCCAATAATATGCGCGTATCTCCACGCGTGTTATCTTCATTCATCTTAGCTGTCTTATTCTGTCCCGTCCATCAGTCTTACAAAATGATAGTATGCTTTACAAACATTAGGGTTTCATGTCAAGGGACATGCATAAATTTCGTAAATGAGAAAAAGGAAAGGAAAGGAAAGGGGGTTTTATGGTCCATGACACTGTGCCATAGTTTTTAGGTTTACATATGGTGACAGTGATAAACCTACTAATCTCAAGAAATTTTTCCATTATTTTTGCAAACTGACATACTCCGAGAGACACAAGTATCATTCTTAAATTTTCTCATTACTTTTAAATTGATGTTTTCCAATGGAACGGGCCCTAAACATAGTCTCTTCTAATAAAATAACAAATATGTTTGACTATGTTTAAATATTTTCTATAGTACATAGATAAACGTATTTTAAGTCATATATTAGAATCTAAATTAGGAAGCTTGATGAACTTAAATATCCAGCACTACATGTTTTGGAATGTTGCACAACTATTGAAGAAAATAAATATTTTGAATTGAAACCTTATGACATGGGGAAGGATCACCCTTCGAAAGGTGTTGTTCATCATAAGCTAAAATACAAGGGGAAAACCGTTGGACTCGATTTGAAAATTAAAATTTCAAGGTAGAAGTAGTGGAAAACTCTGTCAGAATTAGTTGAAGTTATGAATGGAGAGGTAAGTTAAGGCCCCGTTTGGTTGCTGGAATATGAGTGGAATAGGAAAACGAAATTAGAATATGTTTTATATTCGCTGTTTGGTAAGCTCAATCGGAATTGGGAATAGGAAGACATATTCCAATTTTGCCCCTAAAATGAGCATATGTCTATGCCAAAAAATATATGTTATTGGAATATGCCATTTCCATTCCCATTCCGATTTTCCATTAAAAAATATTTTTATTTTTTTTGAATTTTTTTTTTTTTACTTACTTTTTGAATTTTTTTTGTTAATTTTGTTTTAAATTTTTTTTTAAATAAATTTTTTTAAAATTATATCTATTTGTTTAAAAAAATGAAAATGAAAATGAATTAACTAAAAAAATAATAAATTTAAAAAAAAATTTAGAAAAAATGTTTTTAAAAATACAAAACTTAACCTTATTCCTATTCTATTTTTGTACAACCAAACAATATATTAACATATTCCCAGTCGAATTCCAAGTGCACCAAACATGATTGGAATTGCTTATTTCTATTCCCATTCCTCATTTCCATTCCCATTCCATTTTTCTATTCTAATTTTCTATTCCTATGCCAGCAACCAAACGGGGCCTAAGTGTATTGAATTGTGTGGATCGAAAGAAGTGGTAATTCATATTATACGTTACATATTCTAATTCTAGTTATATATATAAGTGAAAATTCATTATAGTTTTAATATATTTATAAATATTAAAAAATAGATATATTCTATATTTATTTTCTATATTTAATTATTAGTCTCAATATAGGGAGGGAACTAATGTTCCCAATTGCTTCTTTCAATTAATTTTTCTAACTAAAACTAATGAATTCGTAAAGTTTAAAATTCCTTTTATTTTTAAATTAATTTGAACTCAGTAATTTTTAATTTATGATTGGCAAAGAGTAATTTTGTTGGATAAAATTGATTTTTTAAACCAAAAAATTAGAAAACAAAATGTCTAGAATATACAAGTTCTAGATATATCTACTGCTTTTTTATTCCATCATATTTCATTGGAAATATACTCTAGCTGTCCATCACCCTTATCTGAGGTCATTCTTGACTCTGGTTTGGTAATTTGGTCTAGTAGCCATGGCTTCTAGTCACAGATCAACATTGGGACTAAATCAGACAACCCTGTTCCAACTTCCCAACCTCTGACCAAACCTACTGTTATTTGTTTCCAAAAGATTTCCCATTTGTTGAAGAGGGTAAACTTCATCATCTTTGGCAAGGCGAATTCCCATTATAATTCAAGCATTTTCAACTTCATCATAAAGTCTGGGAACAAAGGGTCCGTTTGGTTCTTGGAAATGACAGGAATTGACTTTTTCAAAACCCGGATTTGAAAATTTGTGTGTTTATTTCAAAATTTGCAAAATGGAATTAGCATACAGGACTTCCAATTTTGCCTCAAAACCAGGTTTTCCAACTTCCTAAAAAAAGTAAGAATTAAAAATCAAAACCTAGTTTTGTTTTTAAGGAGTGTAAAAACAATAGATTGGACTACTTTTTGAAATTTGCCTTCAACTCCAAGCTTATACAAAATCGAAATGAAGATATACAAAACCTTGATTTGGCTAAACCAAAGTTTGTAAAAATTTGAATTTTTTAAATTCCACGAACCAAATGGACCCTAAAACTTTAGTAGTTTTCAAACTAAAATTTTCAAGGTGTGGGCTCTTAATGTATAGCCCAGGCTTATTTTATAGCCTGCATACTTCCTGCGATTTTTTCAAGCCTTGTGCTTCATATCATGCACGGGCTAGAAGATGTTGGCAACCTCCATTGAATTTGACAATTTTTTGGAAGTTTCTATAGTCGTAGAAGAGCAGAAATGACAAACACAAATACCTCATTTTTCAGATTGGTCTACTCAACATTTAACATACATTGCTTCCATCTTCATATTCTATATAATTTTTGCATTTGCAAAAACACTCACTATTGAAGCTCCTCAAGTCATTGTCCTCGTCACCTTCTTCGGAATACAACTAACCCAGTAGTTCCCAGCTCTATGTGGAACTCATG
This sequence comes from Cupressus sempervirens, assembly GCA_028749045.1. Classification (NCBI taxonomy): domain Eukaryota; kingdom Viridiplantae; phylum Streptophyta; class Pinopsida; order Cupressales; family Cupressaceae; genus Cupressus; species Cupressus sempervirens. The sequence goes on along the minus strand of CM053789.1, from coordinate 113,730,766 downwards.
GCAAGGTAAATTAAAGATAACTGTTGGAAGCTTCCTCGAATAATACATCTTTTTTGTTCCTTTCTATATAGTTTAGGGAAAAATATAGAAAATATTAATAGTCTATTTAAATTTATGAATTTAATGATGTCTCTATAAGTTTATAATTAGAATTAGAATCTATCTTATGTTTTTCCTTTTCTTTAATTTAATTTTTTATTATAAAAAATTTGTCAATACACTTAATTTGCAAATTATTTTAAATGTAAAAATTTCTCAAGATTAATTTTATGTATAATGATATAAAAAGACAAGAAAATCAACATAACTTATAATAATATGAATTTATTCTTAAAATTATATATTAATGTATGTACAATTATATATATTTAATAATAAATTAAATATCTATAAAATATATTTTAATATGTAAATCAATGAATACTTGAAAAGCGCAATGATCATATGCAAGTCGTATATCCCTACCATAATCATGATAATCAAATTTTACATGGACACACAAAGTTTACATAGACACACAAATTTTAATAAAAATTAACTTAATATATCTGATAAGAATATTTTTATCTATAATACCTTTTACTTAATAATGTATGTATTATTTTAAATATTTTTTAAAACAATATAGGTATATAGGTATATAGGTATATTTTAAATATCTATATAAGTATATATATGTATATACATATACATATATACATATATATATATATATATATATATATATATATATATATATATATATATATGTATATATATATGTATATATATATATATATATATGTATATATATATACATATATACATATATATATGTATATACAGATATATGTATATATACATATATATGTATATATATACATATATATATTATATATGTACATATATACATATATATAATATATATGTACATATATACATATATATATATGTACATATATACATATATATATATATATATATGTACATATATACATATATATATATGTAGATACATACATACATACATACATACATATATATATATATATATATATATATATATATGTATATATATATATATATATGTATATATATATGTATATATATATATATATATATATATATATATATATATATATGTATATGTATATATGTATATATATATGTATATATATATATGTATATATATATATATGTATATATATATCTATGTATATATATATATATATATATGTATATATATACATGTATATGTATACATGTATACATATCTATATGTATACATGTATACATATCTATATGTATACACACATGCACATATAATGTTAATATCTTTTAAATATTTCAATTAATTTTAAAATCATATATATTCTTCCATTACAAAAACTTGAATCATTCTAATAAGCATCTTCTTCTTCTTATATTAAAATGATTCACCTCTAAGAGAGCATGGTCTCTTTTTAATCAGATTGAAAATTATCCCCTAGAAAAATCATTTTCTTAATGTAGATTCATATATCAATAAAATATAGAAAAAATTATAAATAAATTTAATATATTATCATAAATTTAAAAAACAACCAAAAGCAAATAATGATAGGGCATAAATCTAATTTCCATTTACATTGATATAGGAATTTTTTTTGACTTTTTAACTTGAAAGAAATTAAACTTGACAAAAAAAAGTCAATTTAGACTATTTAACATTTTTAAGACTTAAAATATAATGTTTAGGCCCTAACAAAATCTTTTTTGGAATTTTCTATCTGCTCCTCACAAAGAAACTCTAATATTTTAGATCTCAATATATATTTTCACCATATTTTTCATAATAGAATTTTAGAAGTTCATATTATTTTGAAAGAAAATTGTTGAAATGTTAGCTCGTGCTTGTGATATGTTGCACAGTATCCAAAATTATTAAACTTAACCAATCAATTATTTGGGGATATCCTGCGCAAATGCAATGGTCATTTATATGATCCCTGTTCTTTTGGTGATATGTTGCCTGGATGCAATGGTCATTTATACGATCCCTATTCTTTTATTTTATTTTTAGTTATGTTCAACATTTCTTTCATATTTCTATTTTCCTTTGATAAGAGTTCATCCACTAGTGTTCATAGGATCAAGACATATTTCTCTAATAAAAGACATTGTTACTAAAGTTAAAATGAAATTAGATGCTATTAATTAATTGAATAATAATAAAAGAATTGATAAAATGTGATAATTCTAATTTCAAAATAGTTATTGTTTTAAGCCCATTGTAATTCTTATATTGAAATATGGCAAGATCAATAAAAGTATTTTGTGCAGCTTTTTTTCTTCTTCTTTTTTATGTTTATCTTGAAATATTATTAGAAAAAGAGAAAAACCCTTTAAGGGAGATGAGACAACACGACACATACATGAAACGAGGTTAGTCTTTGAAATAGATCACACGCACCAATCTATAAATTGGATGATGATTTTCTTGTAGAATTTGGGTGCTCTCTTCAAAAATTTATTTTTCTTCAATAAAATAATAACATCAAGCAAGCTAAATGTTGGAGAAGAGAAATTTATAGGATTTACTAGAAATTGTTTCAAATGGATGTCAAATGGATGTCAAAAATGCATTCTTGCATGGTGATCTTAAAGAAGAAGTTTACATAAGCATCCCACCTGGGCATCCACAAGAGGCCATGTTTGGTTTAATGTGTAAGTTAAAAAAGGCAATCTACGGGCTTAAACAATCTCCATGGGACTGGTATGCTAAGCTTAGTTTTGTCCTTATGTTGAATGGGCTGAAACAAAGTAATGCAGATCCTTCTCTGTTTGTTAAAAGAAGTAACTCCGGTATTGTTTTTGTGCTGATTTATGTTGATGATATAGTCATTATTGATGATGATCAAAATGCAATTTCTAAGCTAAAAATTCTGCTACACAATAGATTTTCCATTAAAGATTTGGGAACTTTAAAGTACTTTCTAGGATTAAAAGTTGCCTACTCAAAAAATGACATTTTTCTTAATCAATGAAAGTATGTGCTGGATTTGTTACAAGAAACTGGTAAATTTGGAATCAAACCATCAGATACACCAATGGATAGCAGAGGAAAATTGGATGATACTGGTGCATTCCTATTTGGTATTGGTCAGTTTCAAAGGTTGGTTGGTAGGTTAATCTATTTAACCATTACTTGACCTGAACTTTCTTATGCAGTTAGTTTGGTCAGTCGTTCCATGCATGCTCCCAAGGCTCAACATATGCATGTCATTACCAAAATTTTATAGTATTTGAAAGGGTCCCCAAGCAAAGGTATATGGATGTGTTAGACTGGCCATAATTCTATTACTGCCAATACTGATGCTGATTGGGCAGGATCTTCCATTGATCGAAGGTCTACAACTGGCTATTGTACTTTTGTTGGAGGTAACTTGGTCACATGGAAAAGTAAAAAATAGTGTTTTTTCTCATTCAAGTGTTGAAGAAAAATATAGAGCAATGGCATCAACTACCAGTGAAATTATATTGCTTTGCTCTCTGTTACAGGACCTTGGTTATGGTTCATCTCTACCTACTCCATTATTTTTTGATAATCAGGCTACTATGCATATTGCTTCCAATCCAATGTTTCATGAATGCACTAAACATATTGAAGTCGACTGTCATTTTGTTAGAGAGAATGTGCAAGCCAATGTCATCTGCACAACCTTTGTTCCTACAACTTAGCAATTGGCAGATATATTTACAAAAGGTCTTCCCACTCTCAAGTTTCAAGAAATATTGTCCAAGTTGAGCTCTATTGACATTTTTGCACCAACTTGAGGGGGAGTGTTGGAGAAGAGAGATTTACGAGATTTGTTTCTATCTATAGATTGCTATTTATGGAGAATGCATACTTCGTGGGATTCATCTTAATCTATGCCTTCTTCTAATTAAGGCTGATGTATCTCTATATGTAGAGCTATTGTAATCTCTTGATATACACAAAAATGAATATAAGACCCTCTCTCTCTTCTCCAGTGGATGTAGGCTACGGTCAAACCACATACATCTGTGTGTTATTTGATTTTCTGTGTGTTATTTGATTAGTTTCTTTATGGTATCAGAGTGGGTCTTGGCCTAATTCTCTTGTGGGAGACCAAGGATTTCTTCTTGGCCACTCAATTTTTTCTGTTCCATTGTTTCGACCCGTTTGCCTGCAAAAACCCTTTTTTGTGGCCTTTTTTTTGCTTGTTCCTGAGCCATTTTCTATGCTCCTAGTGCGCGACTTGGCCTCTAAAACTCGCAATCTTGCTCTGTGCTACATAATTTCAGGTTCTCTACAAACATCAAAGCCTCTTCTTGCCATGAGATCATTGGCCTTGCCATGTGATCTACCCTGAGATCTGCCCTCTTCAAATTTCGCACCTGCTCTACTAGTTCGTGTGGGTTCTTTTATCCTCTGCCTCAGAAATCTGGTGCATTCTGAATTTGCCACAGAGACTTTCATTGTAAGTGTTTTTTCCTTGCTTTTTTTCATGGCTGAGTTCGATTCAAATCCTAGTTGGAGACTTTCATCAATTCTGTTAAATGTTATCAATTATGTAACATGGTCTAGAGCTGTTACTTTGTCGCTTGGAGGCAAGAAAAAATTTGGTTTCATTAATGGTGATAAAAAGTGTCCTCAAGCTACTGAATCAGGATATGAGGATTGAATATCCAATGATCAGCTTGTTCGATCATGGTTACTCAATTCGATGGAAACTCATATTGCCGAAATTTTCACTTTTTCCAATTTAGCAAAAGAACTATGAGATTCAATCACTGAATTATATGGAAACCAAAATAATGCTGCCACTATTTTTGAACTCACTCTTGAAATTGCTGCAGTCCAATAAGGTGAGAAAACCTTTAGTGAACACCTTTGGGAATCTTAAAAAATTGTGGGACGAATTGAACCTGTATCATCCACATACCACTGTTGCCCAAACTCTTTTGAAACAAGCTGAGGAGGATAAAATTTTCTCACTACTTTGTAGTCTGAAGCCTGAGTATAATACATAAGGCACAATCTTCTGATGGATGCCACATTACCCACTCTTGCTGGTGTTTGTGCTATTATTGAGTGAGAGGAAACTCGAAGAAAGACTATGAGTTTAGAATCCAAAACTTCAATGGAGAAGATTGAATCTAATGTCCTCTTGGCTAAAAAGGATGATAAAAGAAAGTCTCATTTTTCCAACAAAAACAAGAATGTTTCTCACTACAAGGGTAAGAAGGAACTCTATCAATGTGGTCACTCCATGAAAACTGGGCATACCAAGGATCGCTGCTGGGAATTACATCCACATCTCAAATCTGAATATAAGGGTTGAAAGGATCATGCTGCTGTAGCCAAGACTTCTTTTTCAATCAATCAGTTGGGTCATCTTCTCCAACACTAAAGCTAGTTTATCTTCCTTTACTCAACATCGTTAAATTTTGTTATTTTATTTTATATAGTAATATGCATGCCCTTATGTTTCATTACATTCGCTCGCATGGTTATTTTGATGCTGAAACCATTGTATTTTTGGTGTATTTGGAGTACGAATCATAGGTTAGTGTGTTTCCTATTGATTTTGAAACTAAGAAAATGCCATTGTTAGTGCCGGCTTTCTAAAGGAAGAGATTATATTTTTCACTTGGCTTTTTTTTTATGGAAGGTTCAGACTTGCCAGGCAATAAAACAAGGTCATTCAAGACCAAGGACCCATTGACACTAAGCTCTTTTAAATTAGTTTCCACTTTAGAAACTATGAAAATCTGAAATAATCTTTCTAAACGATGGTCCTTTTGTTAATGTTTATTCAAATAGATTTTTTAATTCAATTTTTTAAATTTCACATTAGCTAGAGATTATTTTCCTGGTAGTCTTTCCATTTTTCTAGGTAGGAATTTGATATGTGGTGATAAGTGGTGGCATTAGAATGCAACATGTGGCATTGAAAATCCTCCTCACATGCATCGTCTATGCTTTTTCCCACTTAGCATACATGACAGGATAAGTGGTTTAACCACGTGCACCAGGCAGGGGAGAAGAAGGTGGCGTGGAGAAGCTGAGAAATTCTAGACTATAATGGGGAGACCAAAATGTTGGATGCAGACAAGTATTCCATAATACACCACTTTTGAATCTATGCAAGACAGATATTTGCATTCTTTACCCCTTTACCATTCTGGGCCATCAACTGGTAATTGTTCTCGATTTTGAGGTCACTCCCCAACTTAATCTTTGTTATACTTTGTGGTAAATTCTAACTATCTCTTATGTTTGATTTTTCTGCTATAGTATTTAGAATCTTTTCGTCACCAGTGGATATTCATGAAAATCATCTTCCAATTGCTATGTTCATTTCTAAGTTCGAAGTTTTTAATCAAAAAAATTATTTGTTTCTTATTTTGAGGCTGATTGGATATAGATATATATCAGTCATATACCCTAAGTAACGTTTGAATTAAGAACTCATGCCAATTAAATGTAGAAGATTGAGGGAAACAATTTCTTTTAAGAATAAATTGCCTTTTTGCAAGTGCCAACGTGTTCTTAGGCTTATTTGGGGTTTTGTAGGATTTTGCGATCATGTCAAGGGAGGAGTGGCAGCATGGCATTGCCATTTATGGAATGGACAACTAGAACAGGTGTGAGCTAAGTCGTCAATTTAATATCCTATTTCGGCTTATGCTAAGCTATATAGTTTTAAAGGTGGTTTGTAGAGCTTGTCTCTTTGATGCAGGAGCATCACCTATTTCGAAGCATTTCACATTTTTAGATGAAACATGCATTATAAATGTTTATCTTTTCACCATGAACGTAACAGTTTGGATAGAGTTTTAGTATTTTAATGGTTTTGGGTTACATCTTAATAGTCATAGATATAATAAATAAAAGGTTTGTAAAATTGTACGCAACAATTCATTAGTAGTTTATTTAGTATCTATCAAATTTCAAATCAGGAGTGAGTTAGAAGTTCCTAATTAATTATAGGAGGGAGTTATTCAGTTTTTGCAAAGTTATAAATAATGTAAGGCAAGTCGATAAGGGATATAGTAGAGGGAGTAGAGTAGAGGGAGACATGTTGAGAATTGGGTGAAGGGAAAGAGAGATGTAAATGGGAACAGAATAATGAAAGGAAATATTAAAATTCATGATTCTTTACTTTCTTGTTTATGTTGTCACTATTCTCCAATCTGTTGGATTCAAATTCTCTTTTATTGTTAGTTTCAAAGATCTTTGTTTTGTTTGATGTAGTATCTAGATTTTCATGAAAGGATTTTACAAGTGTTTGGAATCGATGGTGTTTGCTGATCAAGGTATCATGTTTTAATTTTATTTTGTGCTTATTTACCCTTCTGTTGTGTGCTTCGCGTCACTCTTTTTATCCTCAAATCTATATGAATTTGAGCTTTAGCTACTAGAGTTATGACTGTGCTGACTTAAACCAATCCTTTTAAACTATTTAGTGATTCCAATTCTTTACTCATCTCCATTACTTGCTATGGTGGTGGCAGCTTTAATTCTAGTTGTGCTTTGGTTATTGAGTTGCTTCTGTTTATCTACTAAAGTTGTTGCCATCATGAATAAAAACTAAATGATTTGTTGCAACCCAGTTCATATGATTACTGGTGTAAGCAAGTCATTCTGCAAAACCCTAGGGATGCATATGTTATTCCAATTTTTGAAGAGATATGCAAGCATTTTTTCCAATTTAGGAAACACTCAGGAGGAAGATCTTATGGAAGATGGAAGGAAACAATCAAATGTATGGATAGAATGTGTAGATGCTAGGGAAGGCAGCTGGCATGAGTATTGTTTCTTCAACTTTTCTATTCTATAGAAAACTATATTAGGTCTATGATCATTTTTTATTCCCATGATACCCATGTATGTACCATGTTGGACCTAAAGTGGCTTTCATGAAAATTATTTACTTTTACAGAATAGAATTTATTATACACACTGTTCCATTGTAGAAACTTGTCAGAATGTGTAGATGCTAGGGAAGGCAGCTGGCATGAGTATTGTTTCTTCAACTTTTCTATTCTATAGAAAACTATATTAGGTCTATGATCATTTTTTATTTCCATGATACCCATGTATGTACCATGTTGGACCTAAAGTTGTTTTCATGAAAATTATTTACTTTTACAGAATAAAATTTATTATACACACTGTCCCATTGTAGAAACTTGTCAACTAAGTGGATGATGATTTGTGAGAAGGCCTGATATCTATTATTTTTCTCTGTCATCCATTCATAGGTAAACCATGTTCCTTTTCCTGATTTAATGTCTTTATTCTTCATATAAGGTGATCCTATTCCAAATTGCACATAAGGGATTTATCATTTGTATTTAGTTGGAAAGGAAGCTAAAATTCACAAAATATGTGGGAAGATCAAATGTTAGGATCCTCGACTACATTTTGCAAAGAATAGTCAGCGGATATGTGGGAAAATTGAATGTTAGGATCCTCGAATACATTTTGCGAAGAATAGTGATTGGAGGAATGCTCGGAAGAAAAAAACAAACAAACCTTAGACAAATCTCCCACCTTAGACAACCTGGGAAGTTTTTCTAATTTAGGGGATGTGGCAATTTTTATAATCTAATTTAAAGGGGAACATATCATAGCTTTCTTACCATGCTAAAGTTTAAAAAAATTGAAGAAAAAAAATGTAATTAAGTGTGCCATTTATAAAGAAAAAGAATATAATTGAATGTGCCATTTAAATAGGAATCCGCAAGCCACAGTTTGTAGGGGGATATGGAGGCCTCCTATCTAGATACGATATGTATGCTCGGCCGACTGCAGTTGATATATGGGATAGGACGAGGCTCAGTTCAAAACTGATTATCCCTAGTCTGTTAGGCACACTTCCTTTCCAAAACAGCTCAATACACCAAGCACCATCTCAGATTTAAACTAACAAACACCTCTTTAAACCACCATCAATCTACATTTCTAGTAATTTATTTTTTATTTTCTCTCAAAACCTGCCATCCTACCATCCAGTATTCACAGAAGGCATGGACTCAAGTTCAAACAGAGCTCTTCTTACTTACAATGTCTGGTAACCAATTATTAATCTTATGCTTGGAATCCTTCCCTTGCTCTTTTCTCAATCTTATTTTAATTGGAAACTCTATTCTTGCTGCAATCTAATCGAAATTTTACTATCCCACACTCAAGCATTTATCTAGGTCTAGAGAATTAGAATGATTAACTTTAAATGTAACTCAGATAGTTATACACTTGAAACAACAAAAAATATTGTCAATAATTTGAGCACACTTTCCTCTTAGAGAGAGTTCTTTATCTTGAATGATTTGTTAGTCGTGTGGCATAAATATTCTTTGAAATCTCCAAGACCGGAATGGAAGAAAATTTTAGTCTTTTTATAACACCATCTATGTTAATGCAGTTTAAAAATGTAAAATTACAAAATAGATTTCAACTCTATTACTTTTCTTTAAAATGCTACCAACTCATAGATTTTTGTATAATCGAAGATACCAATGGCAAAAGTAGAAGTGAAGTGAAAAGGATATTGTAAAATGATTCATAACAATCATCATATACTTTTGTAGTTGAATAGCCAGAAAATAAGGTGAACAAAAATTGTGTCAACATAAGCAATATTTTCGTATAGAAAAACCTATGCTACCGCCTGTTAATGTCCAAGCAAAAATCAAAATGGGTATCTCTAGGAAAAATTGAAGCAACTGTTCTAGTGAGCGCTAGAGGGAGGGCTTGAACCTCCGACCTTGTGGTTAACAGCCACACGCTCTAACCAACTGAGCTACTCCAGCTTACATTTCAAAGCCAGTTTATGCAATAAAATGATAACAAACAAGTAAATGGTTCAGTTCCTTTAAAGAAGTTGGGTTACAATCATGTACAATCTGAATGCTTTTCAACAGAAAGCATGTAAGTTATTAATGTTTAAATTTTTTATCAAAATATAATGAATGTGAGGATTTAAGATTACAAATCATTTATTTTGTACTATAGTAATAACAATATATTGTCAACATAGAAAGTGATAACAATATAGTCATTGCTTTTTAATTCAGGTTTACAAAATGATTAGACTTGGATCTTATAAATCTGAACTTTAAAACATTTGAACTAAAACTTTGATAACAATTGAGACAATTAGAGACAATATAAAATTTACTAATTTCTTAATTTTTACAAATAATGTTCAAGCTACAAGATAGATTTTTTCTTATTTTAACATTCAATGGACATCCATCAATCACAAAATATTCATGATGTGGTTACAAGTTGTAATTGTGGAGATTTTCTATATCTTTCATTGCAAAATTTAACATTGACAACAAATAAGCATTGGAACATCTCTATTGACAAGCCCTCATCTAATCAAAATAAATCCAAGTCTTACTCTATGTATATCAAAATTGTAACCACAGATCTCGGAACTAATATCTAGACACATTACCACTAGGCTGAAATCTTCCTGGGCAGTACAATCATAGGTTTGGATCCACAATTTCTCTAGTGAAAGAGAATTTACATTTTAAGTTCAATTTCACATTTATATTTACATATCTTTGATCAAAATTTACATTTTATGAAAGAGAATTTGCATGATATAATTTGGGGTTAATATGGGCATTCCATCTGAATATTTCTATTATTACACTTAATTCATTAGCTTCAATTTCACCACTAAAGAATTAAAAATGTGAAGTGTCCCAGACTTAGTAATAAATATAAATGGTACGAATAATCTAAAAGGTTTAGTTTTCCTCTAAAAATAATATTTAAAATCTTATTCCAGAACCATGAAGGATGTACAAATTCTAAGATAATCTATGTGGTATATTAAATGTTGGCTTATAGAAAAACATTTGGCCATAATACATAAGATAAGAAACGGTAAACGTATACATATCAACCTAGAAAAATGAATTAGATAAACTAGAGTTAAAAACGGAACAAAGCTCAAATTTCTGTTTCAATTTTTACTTCAAAGACGTCTGTTCCCATAAGTTTATTAGACTATGTGTGTAATGTGAGCTGTGCATATAGTAAAGATCTGCTACACCGCAAGTGGTTCTTAAAGATTTTCCTACATAGGATTGATAAATTTTTGGGCAAGAAAGTCTCGTTGAACAGATTTTTTTTTGCCTTCATCAGAGCATTTTCATAAATCTATAATGCTAATAGAATTTATTTTATTTTAGAAAACCTACAGAAGTTCATTAAAAAAAATCACTTCAATAAGAAGTCGCGTAATCCTTTGAAATATTTTCAAAATATTATAATTTGTGCTAATTACAGTGGGAAAATGACAACTGTCATTTGAAGAAAATAGATATAAATTTTAAATAGTCCTTCTTAGATTAACCTCAATCATTAGCCGAGAGGCTCTTCAGTCAATAAAGATCCTATAATCTGTGAAGGACCGGAAACTTATAACACTAGAAAATATGTGAAACTCACCCATAGAAAATTGTTTAATTTTTATTTCTTTAATTTTCTATTACATATAATTCTATTGTAACTAGAATTCAATGAAATCAATGTCGAATAACAACATTTCTTAATTTTGGAGGACAAAGTAACTACATCACATTAAATCGCATTAGATTAGGAATCACTCTAAATCATCGTTCACTTCACCTTTTTTTTCTTGAAGAAACTATTGAGAACTTCAGAGAACCAACAATTTGGTAAGATGGTTTGAAGTTATCATCCACCATTGCAAAATTCTCTCAACACTAGCATTGCAGACATCACCGGTGTTGAGTTATTTGTGCTAAGATTGGTTGCATTCTAAAAGATCTCATAATATTGATGTTGGCATATTTATATCTAGGCTATAAAGCAAGGTCTCTTGGGCATCTAGTAACCCTAAAGATGACAAGTTTAGGGTTTCTAACAACAATCTTCATTTAGAGAAGTTTTGTCACAACAGTTTTTTGGTTTCTCCAAGCATTCTAAGATTTTTATTTCCTCTATTTTTGCCTCACTTCTTTCTCCCTTCTCCATCTCTTTTCTCACCTAATCTATTTCTAGATTTCCCTTTGTTTACATAGCAAGAGATTATCTAGATGGTTTCATCTTGCCTAGAATTTTTGTCCTTAGACCCTTCTCCTTCTCTTAAATCTTACATGAACATGAATATTTATTCTCTTAGATCTTACATGAATGTGAATTCTTTTGTGTCTACATTTCCTACACATTATGATATTTCTAATGATTAGTTGTGAGAGAATTTGACCTAATTTGTCATTGCATCTTTCATGTTTAGTAGATAGTGGAATGTAGATTGAAATTTTTTTTGGGAATTTTATTTGATATTCTGATTACATGTATCATCATCTCTTTGTACATTAGGTGACATCACTTTAGCCTTCAACATCAATTCTTAAACCTAAATTTGAATGGAAATAAGTGGTTAGATAGGAATATGTAAAATGTTCCAACTATTTATTTGGGGTCTCATCTTTGGATTGTAAATTTTGTTGCAATCTCTTTCAATCATGTAGATAAAATTTTTTTAAAATTTTTTATAATATAACTGTAGTGGGTTAGTTTAAGTTTCTCAAATCATTACTTGTTAGAATTCTAAGTTGTAATTTATTTAAGAGTTTGTAAGTTTCTTGATTGGTAGCCCTTGTGCTTGAACTTGTCAAAGGTACAGATGGCTTCTATTCTATTTTCTTTTCTTCCTTCTTAGATTTCTTCTCTTTATTATGTTGTGCTTAACCTCTCATTAGGTTCCTTAGCTCGTATACCACTACTAGACCCACCACTATGATTAGCTCTTGTGGGTATGCTAATAACTCAAACACCTAACGCACATTGGTGCATGTTAGGATGGTACCCCAAGGGCCTAGGATTTAAACTAGGTTGTGATACCATATGTAAGGATCATGTCCTATTAAGAAATGCCACATCATAGAAATACAAAAAATGTGGAAAAGAACCAATCAGAAATAGAGTTCAAAACTCAAGTAATCATTCATTATTAAGCAATTAAATTTTAACAATAATCATTAGTGTGTCATCTACTATAACAAAGAAATGTCTATGGTTTTGATCTACACATCTAGCATCCATTAAATGCCCATTACAACTTGATCAAACATACATCTCATTCATATTGATTACCTTATCCATTTATCAAAATTACATCAGTAGTACCTAACTATAATCATCAACAAAATTAAAATTCAAGAGCATGAGATAGGTTACTCAATATTGACATGTGTTCTTCTCATGTAGGAGCATCCTAGGTTGCACTGCTATCTTGCATGTTTTTTGCTAGCCGTGTAACTAATTTTGCGCAATGAGTTAGAGGCTGAAAATTTCATGAATCCAAGAGGACCTAGAGTACTCCCCTTTATCAAAGGTGCAAGTCCCAATTAATCATAAGTTGGGAGATATGGCAATTCTCTTGGAGTATCAATTTTTGATAGTTTTTACAATAGGTTTTTGTACATGAATTTTGAGATCGATGCACACTTATCCTTGCTGAATCAACCTTTGCACCTTTAAGGGGTTGTAGAGGACCTAAACTATTACCTATAGTTTGAAGTGCAACTTATAATTCAATCGGGGTTAGGAGATATTGTAATTTTCCTTAGATATTAATTTTTGGACATTTAATTTCTTTTGGAGGTCAACTTGTGGCTCTTCAATAATTTAATTTTTGCTTTAAGCATTTTGGGTGGACTTGTGGCTTAGATTAGTATAAGTAGGGGTCTTGGATAGAGTCTTAGGGACAATTTTTAAAGAAAATTTGATAGATGATAGAAGGAGGATGGAAATCTAAACTTGAAGCTGGATCTTGGATTTGAATGTATTTTGTATCTGACCATAACAAAAAAGGCCTTACAGTTGGGCATGTAAGATGATATTTTCATGAATCAATAAAGAACATTATTCTCTCTTTCTACGGTGCTTTTCTCTTTTTTGTTTTCTTCCATTGTGCTAACTCTTGCATGGTGGTTTGGGTAGCTGAGTGTGCCAATTGACCTTAGTTACTCCCAACCTCTCTATGTCAGGCGGTATCAGAGCTTGAGGTTCATGCTTGTGGTGATGGGATTGTGTAGAACCCTATTTTTGATTTGGTTATAGGATTGTACATATGTGGATTTGACCTATAACTTGCAGAGTGTTATGATCTTGTAGGAACCTAATTTGTAAAGATGGTTAATGGTAGAGGAAATGTTGATAATGGTATATTGGATAAATTGAGACAAATTGAAGCTATATTAGATGCTATGGAGACAACCCAGAGGAGAGGAGCACATGTTGGTGATGTAAGTGATGATGAAGTAGTAGCACCAAAACATAATCCAGAACCTGAAGAAGATCTAGATGAGGAAAGATTGTTGAGAGTATTATCTAGGGCACATTCAAAGCCTATTGTAGAAGTTGTTCCTTATAATGGAAAATTGGATACAATGTTGTGTTAGACTAGATCTTAGATATGGAGAAGTTCTTTGAGTATGAAAACACTTCTAATAATAAGGAGGTGAAGATTGCAGTTACTAGCTTAAAAGGTCATGTTTCACTATGGTGGGAGCATTTGCAAACTAATAGACAAAGGAGAATAAAGGAGAAGATCATAACTTGGTCAAAGATGGTGAAGAGGGTAAAGAAAAAATTCCCTCTTGCTAATTACCAAGTTAGATTGTTGAGAAAGATGTAAAATTTGAGACAAAAGAACATGACTGTGAAAGAGTATACCAAGAAATTATGTAGATTGGACATCCGATCTAGACATGTGGATGATGATATTGAAAAAATTGCAAGGTACATAAATGGATGAGATCTTGAATTCAAGATAAAATAAATTTTGTGAAGTTAGAAAGTGTGGAAGAAGCATATCAATATGCCTTGAAATCTAAGGAGATCTTGACAAGAAGCATGAACAAAGAAAAAGAGGTAGAGGTGGTAGATTCTAGAGAGGTAGAGGAAGATCTTATGGTGAAGGTGGAAAATCTGATAATTCTATGCATGATAAAGAAAAATCTTAATGGAAAAGTGATGACAAAGACAAGACCGGGTGGAAAGGTGGTAGTTCTTATCGAGGAGGTACTAGATCTTACTGAGGAAGAGGTAATTCTCATCCTAGAGGTGGTTTCTATGGTTATTTTTTCAGATGTGGTAAAGAAGGGCATCAATATTTTGAATGTAGATCTATTGAAAGTGGGCAAAATAATAGATATGTTGTTATTTAAGGAGACATTAAGAGTTCACCAAGTGGACCTGAGGCTAGAGAAAATTTGATGGTGAGAAGAACCTTATGTAATAAGGGAAGTGATGAGGAACCTGTCCTTAGAAGAAGTCTTTTCAAGACTAGATGTAAGATGGCTACAAAATTCTGCAAGGTAATCATTTATATTGGGAGTTCAACAAATTTGGCATCAGAAGAGCTAGTTAAAAAGTTGTAGTTGTAGAGGTTGAAACATCCCAAACCTTATCATGTTTTAGGGATCAAATATGAGCATAAGATATTGCTAAGTGAGAAATGTATTGTGAAATTCAAAATTGGACATTACTTTGATGAAGTTTTATGTGATATTATGCCCATGGACTGTTGTCATATTTTGCTAGGTAGACCTTGGCAATATGATAGATGTGTTGTGCATGATGGAAGATTGAATCAATATACTCTTTGGGTAAATGGGAACAAATAAATATTTTTTCCTTTGAGTGAAAGTCCAGATGAGGTTAGTTGTACTAAAATTAAAGTTTGTATGGTCAATGGGGAGAAATTTGAAAAGGAAGTAAAGAAGAATCAAGTTTGTTTTGCTATAGTTCCTAGAGGATAGAGTGTTGGTAGTAATGATTGAGCAACAGAAGTTGGTAATGATAGAGTCACAACAGATAATGATAGCCGAGTACCAGAAGAAATTGTAGAATTATTGAATGCATATAAAAATATTGTTGTTGAGGATATTCTTGATGGTTTATTGCCAGTAAGGAGTACAAGTCATTGCATAGATCTGATTCCTAGAGATAGTTTGCTGAATAAAGCACCATATAGATTGACACCTATAGAGAACGAAGAATTTGACAGACAAGTTAATGAGTTGCTACAAAAAGGTTTGATCAAAGTTTGAGTCCATGTGTTGTACCTATTGTATTAACACTTAAAAAGAATGGAGAATGGAGAATGTGTACTGATTCTAGAGCTATTAATAAGATTATAGTGAAATATAGGTTTCCTATGTCAAGGATGGATGACATAATGGATTGGTTGAGTGGAGAAAAGTGTTTTACCAAGATTGATTTGAAGAGTGGAGATCGTTAGATTAGAATCAGAGAAGGTGATGAATGGAAGATTGCTTTCAAGACAAAAGATGATTTGTATGAATGGTTGATTATGTCTTTTGGTTTGGCTAATGCACCTAGTACTTTCATGAGGTTGATGAATGAAGTTCTGAAAAGATTCTTGGGTAAGTTTGTGATTGTTTATTTGGATGAAATTTTGATTTTCATTAAGACTAAGGAAGAACATCTTGAGCATATTAGACAAGTATTGCATACGTTGAAAGAGGAAAACTCACTGATTAATCTAAAAAAGTGTTCTTTTATGCAAGAGGAGATTGTGTATTTGAGATTTGTGATTCTAGCTGATGGTTTGAGAATGGATCTAGAGAATGTTAAAGAAATTTTGGAATGGCCTACACCTGAGAATATGGGTGAGGTAAGATCATTTCATGGTTTGGCTACTTTTTGTAGAAAGTTTATAAAGAATTTCAGTGTTGTTTGTAATGTTACGACCGAGACAATGAGGGAAGATAAAAGGGAATTCAAGTGGACACATGGAGCTATTAAGAGTTTTGAGAGTTTGAAACAAAAGGTTGTTGAATTATCTATATTCGCTTTACCTAATTTCAACAAAGTACTTTAAGTTGAATGTGATGCAAGTGGTAGTGCGATAGGAGCTATATTAAGTCAAGAAGGTAAACCTGTTGCTTTCTTTAGTGAAAATTTGAATGATGCTAAAAGGAAGTATTCTATGTATGATCAATAATTTTAAGGTGTTGTTCAAGCATTGAAGAAGTGGAGACATTATTTGATTTCTAAGGAGTTTGTGTTGTATACTAATCATAAAGCTTTACAATACTTGAGAAGTCAACATAAATTAAATTAGAGACATATGAAGTGGGTTGAGTATTTGCAAAGTTTTACATTTTTAATTAAGCATAAGAGTGGAGTTACTAACAAAATTGTTGATGCATTGAGTAGAAGACATTCTTTGTTGAAAAAAATGCAGGTTGAAGTTCTTGGTTTTGATGAAATGAAAAAATTGTATGAAGTTGATCCTAATTTTTTTAAGGTGTGGAGAGAGTGTACAACACCAAATTTGATAGATCAAATAAGTAAGTATGATGAGTATTTCGTTCATGAAGGTATGTTGTTCAAAGGTATTAGTTGTGTATTCCTAGAAGTTCTATGAGGTTGAATCTGATTAAGGAAAAGCATAGTGGTGGATTGGTTGGAAATTTTGGAATTGATAAGACATTGAGTTTTCTAAAAGAGAATTATTATTGGCCACAAATGTATAAGGATGTTTAGAAATTTTTAAAGAGTTGTGGAGTTTGTCAAGTTACAAAAGGAGTGAGTCAAAATACTAGTTTGTATACACCTATTACTATTCTTCAGAAACTTTGGAGTGACATCAGTATGGATTTTGTTCTTGGATTACCTAAGACAGTGAAGGGGTATGATTCCATATTTGTTGTAGTGGACAAATTTTCTACGATGTCTCATTCATACTATGTAAGAAGGCATCATATTTGAGCATGTTGTTGAACTTTTCTTTAAAGAGATTGTGAGATTGCATGAATTACCAAGAAGCATTATTTTTGATATAGACAATAATTTTGTTGGTTATTTTTATAAGACTTTGTGGAAGAAGATGGGAAATGGGTTGAAGTTTAGTTCTAAATTCCATCCATAAATAAATGGACCAATAGAGGTTGTGAATAGAAGCTCGGGTAATTTGTTGAGATGTTTAGTTGGGAATAAGCCAAGTAATTGGGAGATAGTATTGGCATAGGCTAAATTTGCATATAATAATTATGTGAATAAGAGTATAGAGAAGAAACCTTTTGAGATTGTTACCAGGATGAAGCCTAGAGGAGTATTAGATTTGAGGGGTATTGCTGGTGAAGAGAAGAGGAATGTTGCAGGAAAAGAATTTGCTAATTTTATGAAATCTTTACATAAGGAAGTGAAGTTGAGAATAGAACAAAGTAATCCAAAGTATAAGGAGAATGCTAATCAATGTAGGAGAATTCATGATTTTCAAGTTGGTGATGAGGTGATGGTTCATTTGAAGAGAGGAAGATTTTTTGTTGGAACATGCAGTAAGATGAAGATGAAGAAGTTTGGACCTTGTAAGATCTTGAAGAAGTTTGACAATGTACCTTATAATAGAATTCTTTAACTGCCTTCTATCCAAATTTCTATACATACTACAATACTTATTTAATTGTACAAAATTATCATCATTAGTTATCTACATGTTTAGATTCTCTACCTTGGGTTTCCAAGCTCTTTTTCTAGCTGTTATTTTGGCTTCCTGCACATCTTGTTCAATAGGTTTATCTCTAGCTTCATCCTTAGAACTCTCTGAATTGCTTACTTGCATTGTATTTCTCCTTTTTCTTGGTTTTCTGGTGGTCTACTTGACCCTTTTCTTGCTGATGGTGTATTTTCTTGCTTTACCTTTACCAATCTCTCAGACTTTCTCTATGCGACAGGTGCTTCCACCTTCATCTACCTCCTAGGCTATTCATTCCTTGTTCTAACTAGTTGCACTTGTGCAAATGCTACATAAGCCGCAATAGGGGCCTACACACAATTTTGTGCTACCAACACTCCTTTTGAAGGTCTTGCAATAGCAATGTGAGTTGCTACCAATACTTTAGTCTTTCTACTAGCTTTCATTTCTAGTGCAATTCCAAATTATCTCATCAAATGCTTTCCTAGTCATGCTTGATTCCTTAAGGATAGAATCTATCTCCCCTTTTCTTACTTTCTTTGCTATGTAGTTCAGACTAAACTATTCTTTTTTTCTTGTCATATGTTCCCCATCTAGGGTACTCTGTGTCCTTCTCAGATTCAAGTAGAATCTGTACATACCCTTCTATGATCTCTACAATCATCTCTTATCCCATTGACTCTATGAATTCAACTCTTGATACTACGAGTTCTCTTTTTTCTAATTCCACCATGAGGCATATCTCTTCCTTTTACTTCTCTATCATAGAGGGAGATATTCTATACCTCTGTTTCATTTCATACTGGAAACTCTTCATCATCTTATCAATGTCATTATCTTTGACATTTTTTGGCTTTGATCTATAGCAATGTGTCACCAATTTCATTGTGCATTCATTGCTATCCTAATTTATCAATCCAAGAAACTTCCTTGTAGCATAGAGGAATAAATGAGTCAGTAAAGACTCAAATTTGAAAATTGCATTCTTTGTCTTATTCAACTTTGCAATGTTATCCAACAATTGCAATCAACTATTTCCATTACATATCCTGCTAGTATTGAGTTAACCTGTGATCCTTGGTTTAACTTGTACCATAATATCTTGGGTAACAACATTACTCCTTTATCTTGAATGGGATCTACCTTCATGTTTCTTCAGTCAAATTTCATCTTCAGGTTTGTTTCAACCATCTTTCTGACATTCTTCTCATTAACATGATTGTAACCTTGATTACTCAATCCTATGACCTTGTGAATTAGGTCATTGTCAATAACAATCTACTCATCACCCAACCAAATCATATCGTCATGTACCATACTCAAAATGATCTAGGTCCAATCATGATTGTCAAACTCTGTATAGAACATATCCTTCATTAGATTCAATCCATCTAGGTGTGCATACTCAAAATTCAAGGATAAGTCATTATTGCACATGACTCCTTAGTCTCGATGAATTTAATTATCACCTATAATCTTTATTTTGCAATGAATATAACTTCTGACATCCTCAACATGCAACACATTCTCTAGAATTTGTGAAAATGTGCCCAATGGATTATCTAATAGAGAAATAAATGGATGTTTCTTAAACTCATATCATGGTCTAGCACTTACATCATACACAGTCTGAATAGTCATAGAATTGTAATTGAAAAAATGGATTCAAGCTTAACAAAATAGCTTTAAATCATGATTTAGGGCTTTTATAATTTTTTCTTCTCAAACTTCACTTTGTTGTTCAATTCATTGTCAAATCACTCTTCAATTTTCTCAAGACACTTAGCATGAAAAAATGGTATACATAATCTTACTTTTGAACCTTAAATCATTTCAAATCGTATTGTGCATTAAATGTGTATCTACCATAGATTCAAATGCTATCTATGATTACCACTAAGCTTTTTTTTTCAATTCTTGTTCACTATGATCATATCTAGACTTACACACATGACCATAGCTTCCTCTCTATTTCCTTTACCTTCTTCTCACTATGCAATCTACATCTCTCTCTCTCTCTCTCTCTAACATTAGTCCTAACCAACTAATCCTCTACTACTTCTGAAATAGCTTAACTCAAATAGGTTGAGTCACAAACAATCTGTGACTTCAACTTCCATTTAGGTGCTTCTAAAACTATTAAAGAGCTTTTTGAATTACAAGCTTTCATATATACTTGCTCGAGTTCATCAACATATTCCAAAACTGCTTCCTTTTGACTATTGTCACTGCCATTATCACTTCTTCTATCATTCATTTTATTTTTCATGTCCTATTATTCCTATTGAAGTTCCTTCTATCCATTCTATAGAATCTTGATGTGTATTTAATGTTATTGCATAACTGACATATAGGTACATTTCTCCTTTGGTTGGTTCCATTCTGATTCTCAAGTGCTCTGTAATTCCTTGCAATGTGTCTAGGGTTGTTACACTTGTAACACACAATCTTCTTTCTTTAACCATTAGGTTTCTCACCATCAATGGATCTTCTTTGAGATCTACCTCTTTCATTACCTTCAAGGTTAGTATTCTTAAACATTCTACTATTCCCATTATTACCATCCAATTTAGATTTCTTACATTCTACTACTTTGTGTCAATAACTGTGACAATTATAATAATAGAAATTAGTAATAGGTTTAAATGATTTACATGTGCAATCTCTCTTCATATGTCCAACTTCATTGCATATGAAACATCTACCTCTAAACTTATGTCTAACTTCTTTGGATGAATCATCTTTCTTAGGTTCATCATATTTCTTTGAAGAATCAATTTTCTCAACTTCGTCAGACCACTTGATATTTTCCTTAGGGGTTTCTACAATAGGATTTGGTTCTTTGCTAATTTCATCTTTCTTTGTTGTCTTTTCTCCACTAAGGTATCCAAGACCTATTCTACAATAAGAAGGTCTCTAGTGAAATATCTACTCATCAATATTCTCAGAACTTGTGTAAAGTTTCTCTAACTGTTGTTTTGCTTGTGTCAACTCTCCTTTCACAATAATGTTATACTTTTCCAAATCATTATGTTTTACCTTAATAGAATCTAATTTAGATTTCATTTTACTCAACTAGGATCTAAGGTCTGCATTCTCAGATTTTAGATCAGGCTCGCTTTTATTGCCACTAGTCTTAGGACACAAGTTCAATAATTTTTAACTCATGTTTCAAAATCTCATTTTCTTTCTTGAGATTTCCTACCTCATCCTTGTGACTAGTATACACAATTGTTTCTTTACCATATTTTAGATCATCAATTTTTTCAATATAAACTTTTGCATCTTCATACCTATCTTTTAGGTTATCTCTTTCTTTAGTAAGAAGGTCAATCTACTCAAGATCTTCTTCAAGAGTTTTCTTCAACTATACCATATTCATTGTGATCTTACTTAAGATGTTAAGCCTCTTCAAAGTAACTGTACTCTAATACAAATTGATAGAAATAGATAATATTGAGAGGGGGAGGTGAATCAGTAGTCTACAAACTTTTTTCCACAACTGAATATTGTATTTACATTATAACATGCAAATGAAAGTAAACCAATAATGTTGAATTGTAAATATAACCATGCACATAGAGAACTCATAACACCATAATTTTTTAGCTAGGGAAACCCTAGCCAAGGGAAAACGTTGTTGGCGATGATACCCACTAGTTGATTTGCTAAATAGTAAGATCATGTTAAGGATATTGACCCCATTAGGAGTCTATGAAGTACATATAGTGTCTCAAGCCCTTTTTAGAGGACTAGGTATTGTTAGAAGCCTCAACCATATTAGGAGTTGGTAGAACAAATACAATGTATGTAAGAAGAGCCCACTACCCTAGTAACATACAATTATATAATTTAGTTCTTCACAAGAATAGATATATATACAATACTTTCTCACTAATGTATTTCACACTTCTTCTAATTGTACATCAGAACTTGCTTCACATAAGGCTCGTAGATAGTTCTCACAATAGTTCCCATGTCATATACATCTCACATATGGCATACACAACTTCTAACTACATGAGATAAGATCTTTACTTATACCTTGCATATTTACAAAACTCTGCTCAGTCTTGGCTCATCATAACTTAGTAATTATTTCATAACCAAAACAATTCTTAAGGCTATAAAATCCAATTCTCTATTATGCTCTATTCAACACTGTTAAATACCCACACTAGTATTTTAATCATAACTCATGTCGTACTATCTGTAAACATCTATGCACTAGCACATGCCATCATGATACTGTCATGAAGCTTCCCTTAAATACACATAAGCTAACTCACAATGAGTTGTCTGTACACTTAACATCTATTCTTTGTGCTACTGTAAACTCACTTCAACAACTTTCTAACTCTAAATGGATAAATGAAATGTTGACTATATGTTGCCATAAATGACAATCATGAAGACATCTATCTAACCATATTGCCAATACTTCCTCCTTAGGGTGGAGAAATTTCCATAGACTCATTTCATCTAAATCTCTAGGTTGTTTTCACCAACTTCTTCCCTCGAGAGATAAACCACCCACCTTAGCAACGAGCTCCTCCATCATTTCAAAGACCACCCCATTGATGTTCACCTTCTAACTATTAGTCCAGATGTTGATGAATTGTAGGGACACATGTCTATCATACCCTTCAATGCATTCCATGAATTTGCAACAGTCCTCCTTCCTATAAATAGACCCAAGCCACCTCACTATCCCTGATACAGTCTTACATCTCATCCCATTCAATTTGATTCAAGCTAGCACCCTTGTCTCATTCTCCAAGCTCAATCACCAACCCCTTAGTTTGCACTGGCATCTTCTTGTTGCAGAATTAAACTTGAAGGCCAAGAATGTTTAAAAATATAATGCCAAAAATAAACATGATGAAGTAATTGATTCCATCATAAGATCACAAGATATCAATTTTTATAACCTTCCTCCACTTTTAACATGTGTAACGGTACTTTTCCCATCATTAATAAACATTTCTAGTTTTAATCCCAATGCAAGGAGTGAAGCACAAGAGTATTGTCATTATGTTTATTCAAAACATCTATCCTCACTGGTTTTAACTCTATGACACAATTCTCATAGATCATCCTTTCGTTATCATAATTAATGCTAGTGGTGAGGGAACCCCAAATGAAAATAATCACCAAATCTTTCCAAATATTATAGACTTTATAGCACATAACCCAAAGAGTTTCCTGCCCTCTTGTTTCAATATCGATGCACCACCTATTATACTTCATCATATTTCACCGTAACAAGTTACAAGTTCGTTGTCCACCATCTTTTGAGTGGATGATGGGATATGGTTGACGCCATCCTACTCCTTTATGCCTTCTACATTATGACCCATTTTAGCCAGGTCATATGTCAGTCTGTTACCTTCCTGATAGATGTAAACCATGTGGACTTATGAAGACTATCCAACAGGGTGCAGATTTCTTCTATGGTCACCTAAATCTTCTAGCTACATCATTCTTTTCCCTTAACAACATTGATAATTAACATGGAATCTCCCTTGATAGCAAGCCTGGGCATTGTTGACATGTTGATAGTGAAGGCAAAATGATGACGATGAATGTTTTTTTCCCTTTTATATGCTTGCTCATATAGGATCATGTAAGTAGAGTGACCTCGAAGAATATCAAACGTGTTGTAAGATTTTTTCCCATTCTCGTCAACAATTTGACTGAGAATGGCTCTTCAGCATCAGCCTAACACAGTCTTTGTGGTTTCGATCCTGTGACCACAGAAGTTACAGAAAGTGAAATGCATGTTTGACAATAATTATTGGTTTACTTAGTCATTCTATTTTTGGTCACTAATACTGATGGAATGCCTCCCAAGTTTTTTTTTCTGAAAATGTTAATGACAATAACATAAAATTCATC
The DNA here is from genome assembly GCA_028749045.1 of Cupressus sempervirens. Taxonomy (NCBI): domain Eukaryota; kingdom Viridiplantae; phylum Streptophyta; class Pinopsida; order Cupressales; family Cupressaceae; genus Cupressus; species Cupressus sempervirens. The sequence goes on along the minus strand of CM053789.1, from coordinate 113,706,374 downwards.
AACATTTTATGTAACTTCGTTCAAATATATTGAGAGTATCCTAAATTGCAGCAGTTCAAGTGAAACACGAAAGAAATTTATGGAAAGAAGAGCAAAGCAATACAAAAGCAATTTGAGGCTCAAGATCAAAGTATTTGAACTTTAAAAAAATTGAAGTAACGAATTTAGAAAACCCGGCAACATACTATATGTGTCTTTCGCAGCGGTGACACCAGTTCCAACTGCCATGAGCATTGCCTTTCCAAAAATTAGGGCAATTAAATATTCATATTTTCTTTGTAATAATGGTGCGGTACTTGGTTTAGTTTTTTAGATTTATTTTAATAGTTTTATTGTAGTATAAAAAATATTTGAATTTTATTATAATAAATTTATTGTAGTATAAAAAATATTTTCATTAATAAAAATATTATATAGTTAAAGTAAATATAATTATTAATATATTTTTTCTATTACATATATTATATTATACTAGTATATTAGAAATATAGGATAATATGGAAATAATAATTTTTTTTATAATAATAATCTTTAAAAGATTCTATAATATAAGTATATATTATATTTTTAACATTTTTAATTGAATGACAAAAATATATATTAAAAGTATAAAAATCTAAATAAATTTATTTACATTTAACAATATTAAACATAATTTCATTTCATTTACATCAAACAATTTGGGTCTACAACTCCTTTCCTACTCTTGGCTTCCTCCTTGCTCCTCCTCTCTCCCCTCCTTGTCGTTGGAGCTGACGGGTCTATGTGTTTGAATTTAATACTGGTTTTATTTGCTAAGGCCCAAAATATTCATGACCTACTCCAAGAAGGCATTCCTCTGACAAAACCTTGCACTCCCTAATGAATGTGCTTGTTTGGACCCAAAACCCCTCAGTGGTCACCCATTGATGTGTGTATCAGCAACATCCCCTAAGTAAATTGGTTGGGAGCTATTGTCGGATCCAAGGTTCGTATGGACTCTACTATGAAACCCATGATCTCCTCAGGGACCACTAGTCCCATGATTTCTCTTTTAGATACAATGGTCAACTCGATTGCCTCGAGCTTTACCTTTTGTCTTCTTGGAATGATTGTCTCCTTGCAACCCACAATTGATATGGTAAGGAAGTGGTGCTCTATGAAGTGGAAACTCTTGGGATTAGTATCCATGTTTTCTATGACTAGCGCCCTCTTCCTATTCAACTTCACTACAAAAAAGGATTGTGACTAAGTCATGGAAGGCTCTTGGAATTTTGGCAAACTCCTTATTGATGGAAAATAGAAATCAAGATTCAACAAGGAGAGGGACCTCTATAGTTATGCTCTAGTCTGGATAACATTTCCCAATATCACTTTAGAATTTTGAGATAATCGGGTGTTCAAATGGATTGGCAACTCCTTTGGTCAAGTCATCAAAATCGACTTGATATGACTAGCTCTATAACTATATTGGGTTTCGCAAGATTTTGTATCAATAATCTAAATGGGGAAACTGGTCATAACCAATAATCTATGAAGATGCAGCCCCCCTTTTTCCAAAAGTGCAACATGTTTGGTCATTTGGTTGTGGATTTCCTGAAGGGTGAGAAACTCAAAGACAAAGTGTCCTCACTGGGAGTGGTGGTGGTTGAAAGCTCAAAAACTACTAAGATGGCTGAAAATGTTTAAAGCCTAGTGAATAAGGAACTGATTGGCCTAAAGGAAACTTGTGAGGAGGCTTCTCAAGACCTGGTTGAAACCCCTACAAAAATGATGAGAAGGTAAGAATCCCTGTAAAGGTGGACACTGTTCGATAGAGTGGAGAAGTCCAAACTGTTATGGATGATACTATTGATCATGAAGAGGGGGAGATCTTTTATATGTTCTCTTTACAACTATTTCAACTTGGGGAAGGATAGATGATTAAAGTGATGGAAGCTATTAGTGGTGCTACTCCATGATGTTCACCACTCCTCTTAGGGAATGGATCATCACTCATTGATGACGCCTTAGTGGTTTCACTTCCAGGTATTTTTGAAATTCTTTCCCCCACAATTGAGCTACAAAATCTTGACCTTCTCAACAATGACATGATGATTGGATAGTCCTAAAGTAGAAGCCTAGAGGAGGATATAAGGAAAATGTAGGATCATCCACAAGGATTGGGAGACCTTCGACTAGGACTGTCCATCAAAAGGAAATAGGGAAGGATATAGCATAGGCGAAACAAAAAAAAATAAAGGAAAATTAATATCATAAAAGATGAAGCTCATATCTTGGAATGTGAGAGGGCTAAATAGCCCTAGCAAATAGTATGAAATAAAACAAAAGATCATAGAGCTTAAGTCTAACTTGACTCTTTTGTAGGAAGTTAAAATGACTAAATAGGTTTTCTCTAGTGTTGCTACCTACATATGGATGGGGGCTAAATTTGATTATAGTGAAGCTAATGGAACCTTTAGTGGCATTTCCATGTTGTGGAACCCAGACAAGGTTCTAGGAATATTCACTTCTATTAATTCTCATTTTGTGGTCACGAGTTTCACCTCCTATGTTGTTAGTTGGAATCTTTTCAATTTCTATGGCCCCATCACTACGAATGGTAGACCAGTTGTCTAGGATGAGGCTACTAAAGTGGTTGAAACTATGAGACAAGAAAGAATTGTGCGCATGGGGGATTTTAACACCCCTCTATTTTTGTCAGAGAAACTGGGGCATTTGGAAGACTTTTCTAATAGTATGCAAAGTTTGGACAGATTTCTTAGATAGAATGACTTGATTGATATTGATCTTCAGGGTCTGGCACTCACTTGGTCAAATGATATATTGGGGAAAATTTTGATTCAGGTTAGACTTGTTAGGTCTCTTATTTCTTTTGGTTGGGACATTCTTCAACATTCTTCCTTAAATACAGAATCAAGGACAATTTCAGATCACTCTATGTTGGTGTTCTCATGGTCAGAGAATCAACCTACCAGACATAGACTTTTTAGGTATGAAATCATGTGGAACTGACACATCAAGTTTACAGATTGTATTGCACGATAGTGGAAGGACCTGATTAAGGGAATAGTCACGATCTGTATTGCCAAAAAACTTGAACAAATCCAAAAATAAGTGCAGAGATGTAGCAAATTTTCATTTGGGAACATCTCCAAAGAAAAGAAATCTACTAAGAAGAAGTTGCAATCCCTCAAAACAAACTTATTCATGACAATACTAATGTTGAACAATAATAGGAGGAGAGGGAGTGTTAGAACTTATGGAAGACACTCCTAAATCATGAGGAAGTTTTCTAGAATCAAAGATCAAGAGTTCGGTGTTTGGAGAAGGGTGACCAAAATACAACCTTTTTCCATTAATCAACATCAAGAAGGAAAAAATGTAACACCATAAACATGTTGGTAGACGATAATGGTGAGGAGCTTAATGATATGGAGGAGATGAAAGGTCATGTCTATCTCTATTTCAAGGAGCTTTATAACCCCCTACTGTGCAAGTCAACAGTAACATGCAAAATGATATTTTGAGATCTTTAATGTTGGTTGTGAATAGACAAATGAATGAAGACATGACCACTAAGGTCAAGGAGGAGGAAGTTAGAAAATCTATGTTTAGCATGAATCAGTACAAAGGCCCTAGTCCTAATCATTTTCCCTTGAATTTTTTTCAAGAACTCTTGGATATTGTTAAAAGTATGATTTGATCCATGCCACTAGAGATTTCATCATAACAAGAAATTTACTAAAGGAACTCAACTAGACCTTCATTTTTCTTATCCCTAAGACCTATAACCCTAGTTATCTAGAGGAATTTTTCTCTATTAGTTTGTGAAACATGATTTATAAAATTCTTTCCAAGATTATGCTAAACCAAATCAAGCCCCTTCTTGATAAGTTCATTAGTTTTGTCCCTAGGAGGTAGATTTTGGATGCAATTATAACTACTCATGAGGTTATCCACTCTATGTATAGGAGCAATAACCTAGATATGGCTCTTAAACTGGATATTTCTAAAGCCTATGATAAGGTTAGGAGGGAATTTCTTATTTCTATTCTCTCTAAACTTGGTTTTAATGAAAATGTTATCAAAATTATAAAAAATGTGGTTAGTATTGTCACTTTTTTGGTGCTTGTCAATGGGACTCCTAGAGGTTTTTTTTCTTCGTCCGAAGGGTTGCAACAAAGTGACCCCCTATCCCCATATCTTTTTATTATTATGGTTGAGGTCCTTAAGAAACTATTCAGCAATTTGTGGATGACACCTTCTTATTTGGTATCTCCTCCATCCATGAAGCTAGGTTGTTGAAAGCTACCCTTAATATGTATGTACAGGTCTCTGGAAAATGCATAAATTATCATAAAAGTAAAGTCTATTTATTCAAGACTATTTCTAGTCTAAGAGGTAAGGTTACTCCAATTCTGGAATGCTAGGAGGCATTTCTCATGGAAACTTATCTTGGGCTCCCACTCACGATTAACGAAGTTTTAAATTAGTTTTAGAATGGTCTTGTTGAACACTTCCAAAGAAAACTGGTAGGATAGAAAGGTAAGATTTTGAGTAGCACCAAGAAAGTCCAACTTCTCTTTGCGTCGTTATAGGGAATCCCAATTTACTTCCTTTCCATTTTCAAGCTCTCTGGTAGATTCAAAGATATCCTAGAAAAAATACAACAGAACTTCTTGTGGTTCAGCATTGAAGAATGAACTGGGATAAGTTTGGTAAGCTGGGAAAATTTTTGTCATCCTAAGGACCTCAAAGGTTTAAATATAAGAAGGATTGGAATATGAGTAAAGCCCTTATAACAAGATTTTCCTAGAGGTTGATGAATATGGTGGGTAATTGGTGCAAAATTGTGAGGGCCAAGTACCTTGGAGGAGAAACGTTCATCATGCCTTATGGACCCAGGCTCTCCCCCAAGGCTCTAAATTTCTGAATAATTTGGTGCACTTTACATGGGTTTATCCTTACTGTAGACATTATCCAAAGGAGAGGATACCAAATTGCAAATTATTGTTTTCTTTATCTTTAGGATGTAGAATCTATACCACACTTTCTTATTCACTTCCCTTTTGCCTCAAAGGTGTGGAGGGAGGTGCTTGTCTTATGGGAAATCTAGTGGTGTGCTAATGAAGGTCTACAATAATTTGTTCACTAGAATGGTCCATCTTCCCACCCATACTTAAATAACTAATGGTTAATAATTACTCCTTATGATTCATGGGAAATCAAGAAGGAATGAGATTAAAAAAAATTCAGGGATAAAGCTACTACCATTTTGGTGGTGGTGCAAAAAAATATGCAACTCCTAAAGGAATGTAGTGGAATCTAGCGGTGGAAACCCCCCAGCCCCAAATCCCCTAGGTAGAATTGATATCTAGTGGGCTTCTACCTGGGGAGTGGGTCATATGCTAGCAAAGTTTCATAACTCCAAAGCCTTATCAAGGAAGAATATGATGTGGAACCTGCCCCCTAAGACATGGTTTAAGCTTAGTTTTGATGGCTAAGCCATGATGGAAAGTTTTGCTACTGGGGGTGTTTTACACAATTCTATAGGGAAAATGGTTATGGCTTATTCTGGAAACTATTGGGGTGGCTCAAATAATGAAGTTGAAGCCTTGGCTCTTCTATGGAGATTAAGACTCGTGAGGAAATGTGGAATTAACAAGCTAATGCTTGAGGGGCATCTAATACTAATTATCAAAGCCACTAAAGGAAATAGTCAAAGTTCTTGGATGATTAAGGTGATAATGGAGGAAATTTGTAAGATGATTGAGGAATACCGAGAAATCTAGGTGGATCATATTTAGCATGAAGGTAATAGCATGGTGGATGAGCTGGCTAAATTTAGACACAATATCATGAGGCTAGTTGAATGGGAGGACATCAACCAAATTCCATCATCAACTAAATTATTTATGGAATATGAATGTACTTCTAACACTGTTATATGAATCATCATGCCAAGTGGTATGTCTTCAAGTTTCTGCATGGGCAGGAAAGAAAAAGGTCTCATAAAGTTTACGTTTGGAAAGATTATACTTGGATATGCTTTTATGATCTTCTTCCCATAATTTTATTTATTTTTGCAAAAAGGCGAATGTAATTGATTTTCTTAGATTCAAAAAACTGAGTATAAAAGATAATAATGACACCTTGCTCATACCTTACTATATTTACAACCGATGTCATGTGATTATGGAAAGAAAGGGACAATTCAAGTGTTCCATAGAAAGACTTTTCTGGGCTTTAGAAAACCCTGTGGTCTTATGGTGGATTTCTACTAACTCTACATTTACATCTTGAGTATATTTTATTTAATTTTGAAAACTATCTTACCTATAACTCCGCAATGTTAGAAAATTTAGAGTAGTTGGTGGAGAAATTTAAAGAGTTGGGTGGTTGTGTAGACACTAGTGATTATATTGAACTTGTAGGAGTGCAGGAGTACATTTGCAAGAGTGAAGTGACAACTACTTATCTATGGGAGGGTGGCCTATTACCCTTTATAGAAGGGATCATAAAACATAACGAAAACATTTCTATGTAGTACTTCAATTCATGGAATGATAGAAGGGTGGTCGTCAATGGGATGAGTTTTGAAATCACTAAGGATCTTATTGCTAGGGTCAGTGGGTTTCTCAAGCATGGCAAGAACTGGTGAATAAAAGCTCATGTGAATGATGAAGCCAACCTACATAAATTCTTCATGTTTGATGAAGAAACAGTTCGTATGCGAGGTGGATTTTCTAGGGGACACCTCCCTAAGGCTTGGGATGTCATTTGGTGTGATATTATGAGATACATAACTCTAGAGGATCAATTTCAAATACTTTATGTTTACCATTTCCCCATCCTCAACCATAATCTACATCAAATCTCTTTTATGTTCCTTTTGCTAAATTCTTTGGAAGATAGTATTTTCAAGGCTAGGAAAGAGGAGGAGGGAAAACCATTTTACCTCATCCACCAGCGTTTAATGAATAAGTTGTATACCCATCACCTTTCCCAAAATCCTCCACTCTCGGTTCACCCTCTAGCTACTGCTACCCCCCAAGTCTCTCTTGACCCTGGCCTTTGGCCTAGCCATAGAAAATCAAGAAAACCACCAATCCTGAGGTCAAAATTAATCTCATGGGCTCCAACATAGAAACTAGGAAGAGAAAATAGAATTCTCATAGATCCAAAAAATGCCTCCAAATGGATAATTTTAATTCCTCTCCCAAACAAGTCCTCATCCCAGAGTCTAGTAAAATGGACATTAAACCCTCTAATAAATTGGCAAGAAGTCTGGCTCCAACCCTACCAACCCCTCCCATATTTTTGATATGCTAAAGGCTAACCCTTCATCAGCTAAAAGTGGTGGTGAGGACATTACTTCTTCCATGAGGGGCACTCCTAAAGTGGGGGAAAAAAAGGAAAGCATAGCAATCACCAAAGTTATTGCAAGGCTTGACTTGATAGGATTGAACACTCAAAGAAGGATTTAACAAATAATCGTACTGGCATCTATCAAAGATTTGAAACCTTGGCTAATTTCTCCACTAAAGTGATGTGCTTCTGCAATTAGGACCTTTTACTTTCTACAGGTGAACAAGGATGTGAAGGACCTAAGAAATTTGAGAGAGAGACTTACTGCTCTATATATGGATTATTGGTGGAGGATTAGATGAAGACCCTCCTAGACAAACCTGTCAAGCAGGAGGTGGTCACTATGGATAGGGATGGACTTGAGTTGAAGGATGTTGAGAAACTGGATAAGAAGTAGGGAAATTAGCTTGGTTTTTTGTTTTTCTTTTTTCTTTAATGATATTATGTAATTTGAACTTGATTCCCTATGAGGTTTTTTATTATTTGTATAAGTTTAATTGCTATACTGATAGAAGTAGTATGGTGTTTTACTACTAAAATACTTTTCATGTTTATCTACTTGATCACCAACATGACTAATGTTGTTAGGGAGATTATGTATTATGTTAGTTTTTTGAAGTATAAAATTGGTATAGGTTAGATAATAGGGAGGTAACCTCTGGCTGATCTTCCATCCTTTTTGTACTCTGGGGTTAGCCCCCTGTCTCTCTTGGTTGCTATCTATATACTTCCAAAACAATATTAAACATTAATTTATCACATTAGATTAAACAAAAAATGATTCTTATAAAGTATTAGTGTTACAATCATACCAACAAGTACTAAAAAGATAGGTAGACTAAGATAGTGAAGAGTTTGGAACAAAGAATATAATACAAACCAAAGTTTTTCTCTTAACTCGAGATAAAGAAAAAAGGGGAAGGGATTCTTATAGCAAGCTAGGGGTTCAAGGTATTATTAGTAAATATTATAATCGTAAGAGATGTATTTTTTTAATATTGTAAATGCAATTTAAAAAAATAATAATAAAAAGTAATTAGAAGGGGATTGAAAGAAGAAATAAGATAATTATACAAAACATAATACAAATAATTTCATAGAGTAGTAACAAATAAAGAGAATTATGAAATGAAGTGAGAGACACAAAATGTTATACAAATAAGAGGCTAGAGATGTGAAAAAATTAATATTAGATATCATAGGACTTAATAAAAATGTTTAAGAAAATCCTTCAGAAATAACATTACTTGGAAGTCGATTTGGGGTAGGGTCTCTTCCCATTAGATAGTGAAAAATAGAATAACATAAAACGTGATTGGATAGTTTCAAGGTTGTGAAAAAGGATAGCTTGTGTATTGACAAGGAAAAAAAAAAAAAGCAAATTGTGCTTTCCCAATAATTTTATGATGAATATTATTCCATATGAGAAATTGAGAGTTGGTCATTAAAGGGTTATATGTAAATTAAAGTAGTCATAAAATGTAACAACTCAACTTGTAGGAATTACTTCTTGTCATAGACTCATTTTGAATGGATTCTATTTTTATTATTATATATAATAATTCAGATACTACAATTAATAGTTAGTATATTTATAGATTTAAACTTGTTTCATGTCCACACATTCTTATCTATTGTTTTTTATTTTATGTTTACCATTTTCTTATACATAGTCATTTTGGGTATTAAATTATTTTTAAAATAATTTAAGAAGCATTTCATATTATAGTGTAAAGTGTATGAACTAACAAACTTTGATTCATTTTAATGTATTGGTCATTGTCAAAGTTTATTTTCTAATTCACACATTATCACTCAAGAAATACAAATGGAAGTTCACTATGATCTCAACACGTTTATAGATAGTGGCAAATAGACATACTACTTATATATAATGTATATTTGACTGATAAACATATTTAAGTTGAACATGAAAATATTTGAGTTATATTAAAATAAATTGAATAAAAATGACCTCTTTAACATTTAAAAAAAATATATCATAGAAAAACATCCATAAAAAGGTTGGTTTAGAATACAAATTTAAGCATGTTTACAAACTTTGTTCAACCTAGCAAAATTCATTAGAAATTAAAATTTATAAAGAATAAAATTGTTTAAATTATTGATCAGATCATTTTTATGTGTTAAGCAAATTCAAACCCAAGACCTGCCACATGAAAGACTCACAAGTTACCATTGTGTTGTAGCACTATAGATTTTGAAATTATTGCAATGTACTGTAATGGTTATTTAAATTTATTTGTGCATAATATTTTGAAAAGTTTGTCATATCTTTTTATGAATATTAAATAAAGTTATTTTAAAAATAAAAAAATTATTTAAACTATTTATTATATTTATAAATCAGATTTTGAAATTATTATAATATATTATAATGCTTATTTAAATTTAATTGTACATAATATTCTAAAAAGTTTGTCATGGCTTTTTATGAATATTAAGGAAAAATATTTTGAAAATAATAATCTTATTAAAAAGAACTCATATTTTCCATTAACAAGAGCTCAATTTGAGCTTGAGTCTATGAAAGAAAAAAAAATTAAATTAAAAGTAGGATAAATAGATATATAAGTAAATAGACATATGATTTGAAATTTAAAATCATATTGGTGACTATATCTCATTGCCATGGCAAAAACTTGGAAAATAGGAGTTCTAAATCCTCAACACAATTGGACAATCCATACATTTTGAGATAGTGATAGAATTTCTCGCACTTTCAAAGGAAGAGGACAAAACAAAAATGTCAAATTTGTAGTGACCAATTGAATCGTTTCTAAAGTAAGCATTTGAAAGCTGGGACCCATATATTTGAATCATTAATCTCATTCTATTGTGCTTGAATTGATGTCTAGTGAAATAAATCTCTTGAAGTTATGTAAGCATATATGACATTTTTTTTCTCATGACAAAACCATTGCAAAGAAACTCAAACTTCCTTCCATGAAGATGATCTGACTCCATATATGCTAGAATATAAAGAATTGTTGCTAGAACATTTTTAGACAATTTAAGCATGTATAGTAAAATAGGTACCAATCACTGATATCAATTGAGGATGAGGATCACATATATGTCCTCCTAAAAACCAAAATCATAACTCACAAATATAACCATGATGTGTTTTCAGTCCTTGGGTTACAAACCCATCATGCATTTTCATTTAAAATTAATATTATTTTTGGGAAAAGACCCTACCCACTAGTTAAACCCACACATCAAATATTAGCTTTTCATAAAAGAAATGCAAATGCTACTGATTTCCTTAGGCAAAAAATCAATACTCTCAAATTTGTTACAGAGAAACATTTGTGAATTTTCTTTCATAAGAAAATAACATGGACCAGTTAGATTATTTATAATTTGTATTCTAACACACGTAATACCTATACAAGAATTAGATTTCTCACCATGTTCAAAAATATAATGCAAGGCACACTCAGCACATGCAATCTTTCAAATGCCCGAGCAACAACAAGGCAACGAAATTAGGGAGAGTGGAAATGAACATGACCAAAAAAAATGCTAAGGACATAAACATTCATAGTTACATAAGAAGAAGAGAAAAAATGAGAAGAATAGAAAAATGAGAAGATCTTAGAAGAATGAGACGACCAATGTAGAAAAGAATAAGACTTTGAATGATAGAAACCATGATAATATTTTACAGAAAAAGCACCAATATTCTTTAAAATAACAAAAGGAAATAAATTATTGAATCAATACAACACCATTTCAAAATCCATATTGGTGCATAAGATAAAACACACATTAGTGTTACCACCAAATATCAAGCATTAAGCCATTAGCTATTTGTTGTAAGTAGTAAAGGTCCAATGGCTACTTGAATCTATATCTATGGGAAGTTATAAATAAAAATAGGCTCCAAAAGTAGATTTAGGGCATGATTATAGTTCTTTGATCTCTCAATAGATGGTAAGGTGATTTTTTATTGCTAGAAGACATTTGTTATAGGAAGACAAATTGGAGAGGAATACAATGCATTTTTTAATAAACCAAGACGGGAACAAACATCAAGTAGAGGATACAATTATTAATCTACACATGGAACCCAAGAATGACAACACATCATCCCACCAAATTCCACATGCTCACAAGATTCTCTTTCTCAAATTTTGTCTGCCTAAAAAATTAAAATATCCCTAGGAAAAATAAGATTTTCCAATGAGAAAAGAGGAATTTTGCAATAGAAAATTCATTTTGATAAACATCAAAATAGTAACCACAATGTGTAGGAAATATTTCATAGTTTGCACTATTTTCAAAGAAGTAGTTATGGAGAAGAAGCCTAAAAACTATAGTCTCCTACCTTACCAAAGGGACTTAAAAGAGAAAATAAAACTCAAAAAGCATGCTATTTGTGTAACTAAAGTTTTATTTTGTTTCATTTTAATATTTGTGTGCTTTTTAATTTAAAACAAAGTTGAAAAACCAAACTATTTGTGCAACTAAAGTTTTATTTTATTTCATTTTAATACATATTTGCTCTTTAACTTTACTTCTAGCATGCTTTTCCCAAGGAAAGTTTCATTTATTACTTGATTTAGATAATTTCACTTTTAGTTTAAAATTTTCCACCTACTTTCTAGAATTTGAGTAATTTAGGATGGTCTTCAAATACACATTCAATTTTCTACACTGCTTAAAAATTTGAAATACTTTTGATAAACTTTCAGCTTTGAGATAAGAATAATAATAATATTTTTGAAGTATTAGATAGCAATCAAAAGGATGGTGGGATAACCCTAGAGTACAAAAAGGCTAAAAGATCATCTTACGGTTACCTCCCAATCATCTAACCAATACTAGTTTTATATTTCAAAAAAAAAAAAAGTTCTAAAGCAAAACTATCAATACCATCAGTCTTGTTACTAACCAGTAAATAAAACAAAAAAAATTCTAGCAATAATAAAAACGATTACTCCTATCATTAGACATATACATAAAAAGTAAAACCTCGTAAGGCATCAAGTTCAGAGTTATCAACAACATAATAGTAAAAGGAAAATAAACATAACAAGGGCCAGTTGCCCTCATTCTTTTTAGGATCCTCATGTTCACGTACACCCCCTCCTCTTTGATAAGTTTGTCTAGATGTGTCTTCAGCCAATGCTTCACTAGAAATTCATAGATGGAGCGAGTAGTCTCACTCTCCTTGACCAACTTTTTCTCATCCTTATTCACTTGCATGAAATAAAGGGTAGTGGCAAAAGAATGCATACATTTTGTAAAGAATTCCACTAGACTGTCAAATTTTTGGCTAATACCAATGTGATTGTCTACCATCTCCTTCATCAACTGCTCTAGCCTATCTAGTCAAACCTTTCTTTGGCTCTAGCCATGGCTATGCTTCCCTCTCTTACCCTACCCTTGCAAGTACTTTTTATGGGGGAGGTGATTTCCTCTCCCCCACTTCTAGCTAGGGATGAGGCATCATCAAGGGTATTAGAAATGTGAGAGGGACTAGGAGGGTTGGAGACAGGCTTCTTCCCAATGTCTTGGTGAGGTCTCTTCCTCTTGGTGGGTTTTATGTCACTCTTGATGGACTCAGACCTAAAAAAAATTTTGGGGGAGGGGGAAACTTGAATTTCTCCAATTGGAGACATTTGCTAGTTCTATGAACATGTTGCTTGGTATTCCTTGTATTTGTATCTAAGGAACAAATCAATGAGGTTAATTTTATCCTCAAGGATAGGGTCACCTTGTTTTTTTGTGGCTGCAGCCAGGGCCAAGGTCCAAAGAAATCTGGGAAGTGGTAGTAGCCACTGGATTGACTAGAAGCATCAAGTTTAGGGGAAAGTGGTAGATATGTACAGTTTATTCATGAAACCCTAATGGATGAGATAAAAGGGTTTACCACCCTCTTTCTTTTCCCTAGACTTATAGATAGGGTCTTCCATAGAATTTAAAAAGAGATACAGAAATGAAATTTGATCTTGGTTTTTGTAATGGTTGAGAATGGAGAAATGGTAGTAATAAAGTACCTGAAAGAGATCTTCAAGGGTAATATATCTCATTATGGTATAGCAGATAACATCCTAGGGCTTAGGGAGATCTTCTCTAGAAAACCTACCAAACATTTGAACAAGTTCCTAATTAAACTTGAAGAACTTTCACAATTCACTCTGGCCTACTTGCACTAGTTCTTTCCTCCAAGGGTAAATGCTCCAACCTTAGCAATAACCTCTTTCATGATTTGAAAATCCATCCCATTGACATTCACTTTTCTGCTATTCTATGAGTTGAAGAAATGCATCAAGATATTCTCATCATGCTTTGTCATCCCTTCCATAAATGGTAATAAGCCACCCTCCTGTAAATAAACCATCGCAACTTCACTCTTATAGATGCAAGCCTCCACTCCCATAGGTTCAATGTGATCACTAGTGCCCATACCTCCACCTAGGTCAACCACCAACTCAGAATTTTCCAACATTGCTTTGTTCCAAGTTTGGCACTCACTAAAGGTTAAATAAAATGCACCCAAGATGAAAATGTAAAGGTAGTAAAAAAATCATCATAAGACCATAAGATTTCCCACAAACCAAAAAGCCTCCCTCAATGACACATGTTAATACTCCCATTCCTTCCATAATCATCGGTCACAAGTTGTAGTTGAAGTGGGGTTCAATTAAAGTGTTATTATTGTCATTACCTAGTTTTTAATATGTAGGAAAATCCACTGCATTCATCCTTATATGGAAATAATTACAGCTTGTAACAAGAGAATCATAAAAGAAAATCCTGATTCAATCTTGCCAAATGATTGCTTTATGAAGGGAAAACCTCTTGCTTTCTTGCCCTTGTGGAAACTTAAAAGGCATGCCACCTATTGTGATACATCATGAAGCATTGTGAGAAGCACACTCACATTCCATCATCACTTGAGATGATGATGGAATTTGGCTGACATCCTCCTATTTGATTAGTCGTGTGACATTATAGCCAAATTTTGTCAACTCATCTACCACACCATTGCCTTCTTGATAAATATGGTCTATGTGGATCCCTTGGTATCCCTCCATCAACTTGCAAATTTTGTCAATAATTAATTTGATCGACCAACTACTTTGGCCTTTTCCTTTAACAACTTTAATAATTAACATTGAAGCCCCCTCAATAGCTAACTTGTTAATTCCTTGTGTTCTAGAAATTCACATTCCCCATAGAGGTACCAAGGCTTTTGCTTCATTGTTGGAGCCTCCTCCATAATTCCCAGTATAGAAAACCACCATTTTCCCCATACAATTGGAAAAGAGACCCCCAGTAGTAGTGCTACCCACTTTGGTTGGACCATAAAAATTAAGTTTTATCCAAGACATAGGGTGGGTTGCCACACCATTCTGCTGCTAGCCATAGCTTTGGAATTAACAAATTGTGTCACCTTTGGGCCTAAGTCCCAAAGAGAAGCACACTTCATATCATTTATGCCTGCGGGATGGGAGGGCTTCCACCACTTGATCCTAATACATTATTTTAGAAGTCTAATAACCTATTGGATCAACACCAAATTGGTAGTGGCTTTATCTCTGAAGATTCGATTACATGCTCCTTCCTGATTTCCCAAGAAACATACGGTGGGATTATTGTGCATAAATGTTTTAGGTATGGGTAGAAAGATAGACCATCCTTACTGCAAGCTTTCATCAACACACCACTGGACCTCCCATAAGGCAAGAACCCCCCTCCACACATCTGAGGAAAAAGGGTAGTGGATAAGAAAGGTGTGGGATAGATTTTGCATCTTGATAACATAAGATACATCAGTTAGCTAGCTAATATCCTCTCCTTTGAAGGCTATCCACTGTGAGGATAGGCCAATGTAAGGTCATCCACTAGAAGAAATTTATCTTTGATAGGATCTAAGGGTGCCAGACCTTTCTTCAATCTCCCTACCCCCTTACCCCCAAGACAAAAAAGATAAGTCAACTTCACCATGAAATCACCCAAGGGGATAAGTTTCCAAACCAAGGAGTCATCCACCAAGGTGAAATAAATTCTATAACCCAGAAGGAGGTTTTGTAGTTCTAGGGCAAGGCCCATCCCAATAAGCTCTTGGTTCTAAATTTTAATCCATTGACAATCTATGGTGATATAGCTTCGAGCCAAAGAACCATAATCTTGAGTACGAGTCTCATGCAAGGGTATGAATGTAGTGTACATGAGGCAGTTATCTTGGACCCATTTTTCTTCCTAGATATCGATGGTATTTCAATTCCCCACAATCTAGTGAAAACTCATCTTCAAAAATTTCTAGGGGTGCACCACTTTGTTCCAAATTTTAGAACCCAAGGGGAGAGCATGGGTCCATAGGAAGTAATGGAATAGTTCCCCTCCTAGGTACTTGGCCATCACAATGTTGCACCAACTTCCCTGAGAATTCATCAATCTCTAGCCAATCTCAGTTAGGACAGCCTTATTCATATGCCTTATCCTTCTTATATTCAAACCTCCAAGGGCCTTAGGGTGACAAACTTTTTTCCAACTTGCCAAGCTCATCTGAGACTTCTCTTTAGTGTTAGACCATAAGAAATTACGTTGAATTTTATCAAGAATGTCTCTAAATCTACCAGGGAGTTTGAAGATAGAGAGGAAGTACACTAAGATGCCCTGCAAAGAAGCTGAGAGAAGCTAGAGTTTCCCTATGCTACTCAAAATCTTTCCTTTCCAACCCACCAATTTTTTGTGGAAGCATTCAACTAGGCAATTCTGATAGTAATTGGAGACCTCTTTAATTGGGAGTGGTAGACCAAGTATCTAGGAGAAACACCTCTTGGTATTCCAGAATTCTGGTCACATTTTCTCTCAGACTAGCAACAGTGTTGAAAAAGTACACTTTGCTCTTCTAATAATTTATTCATTGCCCAGAAACCATCACATACTGATTCAAATAGCTTTCCAGTCCTTGGATTCATGAACAAAAGATATTCGAAATAAGATGCGCCAATTATTTTTTATTTAGATTTAAACTATTTAATATTTGGTATTAAACTTTTTCTAAATTTAAATTTCAAGATTAACATAATAAGAATAATCTTATCTATGATTGATTTTATTTCTTAATTAGAATTTTAATAATACTTATGATTTTATATTGTTCAATTTTATGATTAAGATTGAAGATTAGTTTTGGATTAGTTTTAGTTTTTTATTTTTTATGATTTTTTTTATGAAAGTTTTTTTTTTAAATTTCTAAATTCACTTTTGAAAATTAAACATGTTAAATTTTAATCTTTAACATTATTAGTTTAAAGTTAAATTAATTAGAATAAATATTTTATTAGCAATACATTTTATATTATTATTAAAATCAAATACTAAGATTTCTTTAAACATAAGTCCAAGATTAAAACTAAACTTGTAAATTTTCACTTAGACAATCATTGTAAATTGTTTCCTCTCGCTTCTATCTAAACCTCCTAAGCACCGCCTTCCGAGCATAAAACAAAGCCAAAGATGAAGTTAAAGATGATGTCAATTTATCCAAAAGATAAATTGAAATGGGAAAAATGCAATCCACATATTTTCTAGGCAAATTGATACAGGCGGATGAGCAGAGGGGACGACCAGCAAATTTGATCACTATCTAACTTATTCACTATTTTCCATTTCCTTTTTCTTGTCCCAGAACTATATGAATCCTTGCATTTTGGTTAAGCAAGATCTCATGCACTATATTTAGGGTGGAAACCACAAGAATTACCAACGGCTTAATCTAATATCATATGAATAAAACTACAGTGAATAAATCAAATCTATGATTTATGTTTAGATAGGCTTGTTCATCTTTTGGATATGAAAATGAAATGAATCTCAATAAGAAATGGGTATTGTAAATTTTTATTTAAACAAATTTTTTTTGGTGTGAAACAATTTCATATCCCTTTTGTGCCTTCATCACCTAAACAAATCAAGACCAAAAGCCAAAGGAATTCTCTAAAATCTCATCCTCTTCTATTGAAGATAAAGAAATTATTTTTACGGTAACAAGAGATGGCTTCATGTGTTTGAATTTTATTCTTAATATTGATCAATGACTAACTCCTCCTTTCTTAATCAGCCCTAGATTTAACATGGCTCAAAGTCATGAGATGCCTCAGATTTAAACATAAATTTACAAAAAATATTAAACCTCTAAAGTTGTTCAAAACTTAAAAAGCAAAAACTTACACAACAATTAAGCAGAAAAAATTCACAAAGCCCCAAGATGCAATTAAGCAGACTTGTGAAGGCAATTACTTTCATTTCTGTAGCAAGCCCATGTAAATCAAAAGTGTACATCTCTTTCAATGAGAAAAATAAAAATACCACTAACAAAAATGAGTTCAACCAATAGAAAATTAAAAATTAAAAATTAAAATACAAATTAAACAACAACAATTGCACAATTTTCAAAACTTTGAACTAAATAATTTTACTCTCCTGCCTTTCAGCAAGGAGTTAAAAAATATAATATTACCACTAACAAGCTCATTTTCTACATTAAACTCCATCTGGTCCTCTATTCGCATACCATCAAATTATGAGTCCAATCATGTTCAAATCCAGTTCGGACAAAAAAATAGCAGACCCGGCTAATTTGGGAAATTTATAGAAATGGGTTATTTCAAAATCTGAGGGGAAATGCATCATCGATGATATTTACAAAATAACAAGGAAATCTTACGCTCCAACTTGCAGATAGCTTCTAAATCAGACGCCAAGACACGTTGAAGAGGCCAGGGTTAATGTAGAGAGCAACCAGAAAGATGAAGACTATAAAAAAATAGTAGGAGCACAAGATCGCTTCCCTCAGAGCCACGTCATCAAATACAGCACCAAAACTATCAGACGCCTGAGATTTCCCTTGCGTTGTCCTTGTCATGTAATTGTTATGAAATGGCGCCTCAGTGGACGTAGTAGCACTACCTGCTGTCCCAGAGTGCGTGGGTTTCGATTGTGCGACCGCTGAAATCAAAATAAATTTGTATTTTAAATTATATTTGAGGACTAGGACGATGATGATTAGGGAACTTTCAAATCATACATTTCACAGTCAGTAACTTCTTGAAACACCTGGTGGATGAATTCTTGTGAGAAATAAATTTAAAAAATGAAAAAAATGTTGAACAAGGCTAAAAAATGGAAGAAAAGAAAAATAGAAAAATGAAAGAAATATTGAAAAAGGCCATGTTGTTAGGAAATAGCTCCTCAGTAGTAGTCAGAGAGTGCAAGGGTTTCGATCCTGCGACCACTGAAATCAAAATAAATTTGCATTGAAGTAATATTTGAGGTCTACATTGCATGACGATTACTTTGAAATTTTCTAATCATGCACTTTACAGTGGTTATAAACTCCTCTGGAATACCTGATGGATGAACTCTTATCAAAGAGAACAGAAAATGAAAGAAATCTTAAACAGGGCTAAAAATAAACGAAAAGAACAGGGAGCATGTGAATGACGATTGGGTTTTGTAATTTCCTTTTACATATTTATCAAATTAGGAGAAGCACGCAAGAAATTCAACTTAATAAATGTTAAAGCGATCTAAAATTTGTGGTCGCTGCAAAAAGAAATGTTGCTGCAGCAAACGCAATATGTCATTTTAATTTCTATTGATCGACTGTTCGAAATATGCAAAATATCATCAAGTGAAGAAATATAAACCAGGGTGCGTAATGGCTGTGTCTTCCGCAGTAGCAACGCTTGTTCCAGCCGCCATTATCATCGCCAGTCCCATCATTATTGCAAAGAAACGAACATGCTCTCTCTCAAATGCCATATTTGTTAAGAAAAGCTCTAAAATATTGTCAATTTACGAAGATTGGATATAATTTTCAAAGAATGTAGTAGGTTTTACCTCATTGACGGAATTTATGCCTGCTCTCGTGATCAAACCCTAACGTTTTAGATCTTAAGATATCCTTCTATTGCTCTGGATAATTTGTTTTTACCGGTTTGCAGAGAATAATATCATTTTGGAGGAATGATGGGTGGGAATATTTGGAATGATGAATAAGACAGCTAAATAGTGGGCTCTTCAAACGAAGAAACAAACATTTTCCCATCGATTCTCAAAACGGATAAAATTACTTGAATGTTGGAATGTGAATGGTGTGAAACTGTCATCATGAGAAGAGAGGCAACGGTAAGAGTTACTTTACTGAACAATACAATAAAGTAACATTAAATGTTTAATAATTGTACATTTAAATTATTACTGAGAGATTAATATTTCTATATTTTTAAAAGAAATAAACTTTAAACGATTTAGATTGAGTTGAAGCTCATGTTTGTTTTGTCATGTCTATTATTACCTTTCCCTCTTAATTATTATTATTATGGAGCAACAATTCTCAGCATAAAGAATATTGTAAGAAAAAAAGATTTGGTGAGAGTTAAAACGAAATTCACTTTTAAAAATAAATTTAAATAACAAATGTCATTTGGCATTCACAAAAGGAAAACTAAATTAAAATATGAAATGCCAGTTGGCAATCATAATTATTAACAAATAGAAATAGAAAATATATTTGATAGAAGTTACAAATGAAAGTTAGTTTTAAAAATCAATTTAAAATAGAAAATGCCATTTGGCATTCACAAAAGTCTTAAAAACCAAATTAAAATTTGTAATGCCATTTGGCAATCATAATTATTAGCAAATAGAAATAAAAAATAAATTTGATGAGAGTTACAAATGAAATTTATATTTAGAAATCAATTCAAGAAAGAAAATGGAAAGGCCCTAAAACAATAGGCTTGAATAATTTTATTTAAAATTTAAGTATTAAATATTTTAAAATTTTTTTTTTTTTGCATGCAATTTTAGAGGTGTGCTATTATTTTTCTATCATCCATTTTTTCTTATATAAAACATAAGTACTCTAATTCTATTAGAATTGCTTTTTATTTTTTTATTTTTAAATTTGTAAATTCTTTTATATTAAATTTTATTTTTCAATTTAAATTTTAAACTTTGAGTTTTTCAACTTCATGAATAGACCAAGAGTCCATTGACACAACCTTATTTTTCTCTAAAACAATGTAATATAATTAGAATATTACATAAAAAAATCTATTATGGTAGAGGATCTTTGAACATGGTCATTTCAATTGGCTCAATCTACTTCGTGTAATTTTGAAAGGTAAACGTAAAAACAGCTCTGACAAAATGGTGGTGCTGCTTCAAATCTGAGAAAAGAAAATCGGGGAGAGAGAAAACCCTAACGCCTCTTGCCCGAAAACCCTGTTTCCCTTTCTGGCTTCCCATATTCAGCTATAAAAAAATAATATTATGGCAACAGAAGAATGTTTGACCTAAAATTTGACAGTTAAAATGGTTGCAAAGGCACGTGTGCAGATGAGTGAAGTGGTGATTGGAGAAGAATATTGGGCGCTCTAATTGATGTAACGGACATTCCCAACAATTTCGAGCTTATACAAAGATTTGAAAAAGGAAATAAAATCTCTTGGTTTTTATATTCCATCTGGCTTTCTTTATTCGTTGTGTCAATGACGGTCTATAAATAGAGTTTTACATCTTGCACCCATTTCATAACTTTCAATCAATAAAATAAAATAACGACGTCATTCCAGAGATAACAAATTAGTAATAATAAATATAGGTCTTTTCTTCTTTAAACAAATTCACACTAGAGCTATTTTCTACATAATGGAACGAGAAAGGTGATAATCAAGGAATGCTATTAAACATAATAAGATTTCTAGAGATAAATATTTTTTTAGAATGAACAGTAGTAGGTGGAGCATCAATAGAGAAATTAGCAGCATTAAGTAGGGTAGTATTGTACAATACATCAAAGTTATAATGTATTTACAACACTATAGATCACATATAAATAGTTTGAAATCGTCATTTACAATGAACTTTAAATTGCTTAAGTTCATGCATTGATATAAACTTAAGAAAACTTGGTTCCATTGAAATTATAAATATTTTTGAGGAAAAACTATAAGGCGTAGATTTACTTTGATAGTTAATTATATAATATTTCATATGAAAGTCATTTTATCTATTTAGACAATTCATTTTTTAATATCTTATTATGTATACTTCATTTTTATCCAATTTAAATATATATATATATATATATATATATATATATATATATATATATATATATATATATATATATATATATATTCAAATAATTGGTCATCATATTTATCAAGAAATTCCCTGATATAACTATGATTCTATTTGATACGATATGTTATAAATACTATTTTAATCATTTTAAATTTAATACTTCAAATATTAAATATATGTATATTTAGATAGAAAAAAGTCGAGCATTTTTTTTTTTTCATATTCACTGACTAAGTAATCCACTGATTAAGTAATCGTGGGAAGAGGGAACTAATTTGACATTTTACACACATAGAATGCTTTGAGTGCGTAAAACTGACAAATAGGTTTTTCATTCTTTTCCAGAATAAATCTTAACAAAGAAAGTGATCAGTGTTTAAATGAGGTTTTCTAATTATGACTGTGTCATAATATTCCTCTCATCTCAGATGTGTATAGGCTTGACTGGTCCACATCCATGTAGGAGCTTTAATATTACTAGCTTATATATATTATATATATATATAAAATAAGCTGAGAGATATACGTCTCGAGGTGCCTATTGCACTGAGTGAGATTATGAAAATAGGCGCCTCAAGAAGGATATCTCTTAGCTTTTATATATATATATATATATATATATATATATATATATATATATATATAAGCTAGTAGCACTCATGATGAAAGAGTGAAAGACATTATTGTTATTAATTTACAAGAATAAATAATAATAATTATATATATTATATTTATGGTACATTATAGATTTTATATGTTCACTTCAAAAATATGCTTAATGAAATAGATTCCCTTTGGAAAAAAAACAAATCACCACCTATATAATAATTAATACAATCAATTTTTATTTCTTTTTTTCTTTTTATTCAACTAATTAGAATTAAACTTTGGATTGTAATTAGAGTTTTCATTTGCATTAGTGTAAGCTTAAGTTTTATCCTTAAAGCTAGATTATTATTTGCAATAGAGAAAAGGTCATAGTGGGACTTTTTAAAGGAAATCAAGAGTTAGAGAGTTATAAAGGCTTCAACTATTATAATACATGGTTTTTGTATTATTCGTTAAATTAAAGTCTCAAAAACTCTCTCATGTTTCTTTATCTCTCATCCTTCACACTATGTCTCTCTCAGCATCCATTCCTCTAGATTACCATATAGCAATATCCCATGTCTCTCAACTTATAGGAACTCAACTCTCTCTCTCTCTCTCTCTCTCTCTCTCTCTCTCTCTCTCTCTCTCTCCCCCCTCCCTCCCTCCCTCCCTCCCCTGCTCTCTCTCTCTCCCCCCATCTCTTTTAGATCCTAATTGTCATCCATCCCCTAATTACCACATATCTCTCTCTCTCTCTCTCTCTCTCTCTCTCTCTCTCTCTCTCTCTCTCTCTCTCTCTCTCTCTCTCTCCCCCTCTCCCTCTCTCTCTCTCTCTCTCTCTCTACCCCTTGCTCCATCCCTCCTTCTCTGTCTCTCTCCCCCCTCTCTCTCCCTCCCAAATTCCTTCCCTCCATCATCCTTTCCATCTATTCAATACCCTAATTATCCTCTTTCTCTCTACCTAATCTCTCTCCCCTTTGACATTGTCTCTTTCTATCTCATACCTTCCTACATTTCTCCCTTTGTCCTATTTCCACCCCTACTTACCATATCGTCTCCTTTATTACCATTTATCTCTACATCATATCTCTGCCTCCCTGCCTCCTTAATCTCTTTAAGTCTCTTCTCCTTCCTCTCACAATCTCTTCCCCCTATTTACCCTATATATCTACCCCATATCTCTCACTCATGTATCATTATCTCTCACAATCTCTCTTGCACATGTTTCTCACCATATTTCCCCTCTTATCTCACTCTCATGTCCCCTCCTCATCTCTCTCTCTCTCTCTCTCTCTCTCTCTCTCTCTCTCTGTGTATATATATATATATATATATATATATACCTTGTGTCTCTCATGCCCCTTCGATAACCTTTATCATGTCCCATACTGCCTGCTTTCTTTGTGTCATGTATCTTTATCTCTCACTCTCTCTCATAATGTTTACTTCATGCCTCACCCTCATCCCCTTATCACACTCTCTCTCACATGTCCCCTTCTATAATTTACCTGCCCTTCTTTCTCTACACACTCCACCCCCTCCTCATAATATAGACCCTTCCCACTTCCCCCCTCTCTCTCTCCCTCCATCCCTCCCTCCCTCCCTCCCAAATTCCTCCCCCCATCACCATTTTCATCTATTTGATGCCCTAATTATTCTCTTTCTCTCTACGTAATCTCTCTCCTTCAACATTGTCTCTCTCTACCTCATACCTTCCTACATTTCTGCCTTTGTCCTATTTCCACCCCTAGTTACCATATCCTCTCCTTTATTACTGTGTATCCCTACATCATCTCTCTGCCTCCCTGCCTCCTTAATCTCTTTATGTCTCTCCTTTCCCTCTTCCCCATATTTACCCTCTATATCTACCCCATATCTCTCACTCATGTATATTTATCTTTATCTCTCAAAATCTCTCTTGCACATGTCTATCACCATATTTCCTCTTATCTCACTCTTATGTCCCTTACTTGTATATCTTTACCTCTCAAACTCATTCTATATGTCTACCTTGTCCTATTTCCACCCCTACATACCATATCCTCTCCTTTATTACCATTTATCCCTACATCATCTTTCTGCCTCCCTATCTCCTTAATCTCTTTATGTCTCTCCTTTCCCTCTTCCCCCCTATTTACCCTCTATATCTACACCATATATGCCACTCATGTACCTTTATCTTTATCTCTCACAATCTGTCTTTCACATGTCTCTCACCATATTTCCTCTTATCTCACTCTTATGTCCCCTACTCGTATATCTTTACCTCTCAAACTCATTCTATATGTCTACCTTGTGTTTCTCATGTCCCCCCATAGCCTCTATCATGTCCCATACTACTTTCTCTTTTTGTCTCATGTATCTTTATCTCTCATTCCCTCTCATATTGTTTACTTCATGCCTCACCCTCATCCCCTTGTCACACTCTCTCGCACATGTCCACTTCTATAATTTACCCACCCATCCTTCTCTAGACACTCTTCTCCCCTCCACACCTCTCCTCATAATGTAGACCATCCCAACTCTTCCTTCCCCCTCTCAGACCCATGCCCACACCCACACCCACACATTCCTTTTGAAATTTGACTATATGCATATATTTTGAATTAATTTATAAAACTTGATTTTATTTGTAAACTTATACTTTATTTAAAAGCTAACATTATAACACTTTCTTGTAACAAAGTTAACATTACTTTAGAACATTCGTTTAGTTTTAGTTTTATATATTTAACTTCATTAATTTAATATTTTCCTAAATTTATAAATTTCAACCTTATTTCAAAATTTGATATGATCTCTACATTTTGTTGTAAGTTTCATCCTCTCTCTCCCCCCCCCCCCCCCCCCCTCTCTCTCTCTCTCTCTCTCTCTCTCTCTCTCTCTCCCTCTCTCCCTCCCCTTCCCTCCCTCCATCACCATTTCCATCCATTAGATGCACTAATTATTGTCTTTCTCTCTACCTAATCTCTCTCTCCTTCGACATTGTCTCTTTCTACCTTATACCTTACTACATTTCTCCTTTTGTCCTATTTCCACCCCTACTTACCACATCCTCTCCTTTATTACCATTTATCTCTATATCATGTCTCTCCCTCCTTGTCTCCTTAATCTCTTTAAGTCTCTTCTCCCTTCTCTCACAATCTCTTCCCCTTATTTACCCTCTATATCTACCCCATATCTCTCGCTCATGTATCTTCTTTATCTCTCACAATATCTCTTGCACATGTCTCTCACCATATTTCCTCTTATCTCATTCTCATGTTCCCTCCTCATATCTATTTATCTCTCAAATTCTCTCTATATATATATACCTTGTGTCTCACATGCCCCCCCCCCCCCATAGCCTTTATCATGTCCCCTACTACCTGCTCTCTTTGCGTCATGTATCTTTATCTCTCACTCTCTCTCATAGTGTTTACTTCATGCCTCACTTTCATCCCCTTATCACACTCTCTCTCACATGTCCCCTTCTGTAATTTACCTGCCCTTCCTTCTGTACACACTCCACCCCCTCCTCATAATGTAGACCCTTTCCACTCCCCCTCGCCCCTCTCTCTCTCTCTCGCCCTATGTCCCCCTCTCTTACTCTCACATATGTCCCATACCTCATGTCTTTATATCTCTCACATTCTCTCTCTATGTATACCTCATATCTCTTCCCCTTGAATCACTATCTATCTATCATGTCCCCTCCTATTATTACCGCATACTCCACTTGGCTCATGTACCCTATATTTCGATGTCTACTTTATGTCCCACCCTCATCCCCCCTTGTTCCCGCCCCACCCATATTATCCCCATTTGCATCTATTTTGGGCCCCAATTATCCTCTTTCTCTCTTTACACCATCTCTCCAACTTCTCCTTTTTCCATCTTCCTCCACCTCTAACCACATATTCCTAATTTTATATTTAGTTTAAATATAATATAAAATTTAATTATGGGAATAAAACTTGTTGAATGCACATATTATTATATTAATTTAGATATATTGAAACTCATTTGTACTGTAATTTATAATCACGTGGTAAAAAATCTTTAACATTTTTGCCTATCAAAATGTAAATTTATGATAATAAGATTTATTAATTTTTTTGAATACTAAATATTTTTTAAACAAAGAACTGATGTATTATAAAAAAATAATTTGACATTTCTATTTTTATTATATTTATTCAAATTTAATATATTTTTAAATTAAAAATTCAAGATTCGTTTCATAGTTGGTTAATTAGGTCATATTAACATCAAATCTAATTTCCTTTGACAAGAGTGCAATAAATATTGACTTTGACTAATTTATTTTTAAATATTAAAATCTGTATATTATAATCAAGCACTTATACAATGTATAAATTGTAAATTATTATCATACTAATTTATTTAGAGAAACTGGAAATGAGAACTAAAAGCATACTTTAATAATGATTAGTGATATTAGATTAACACTGAGGAAAAATAAATAATTTCCATTTCATATGTTTTAGTTTGAAAGCGTATCAATGAATCTATTCATATTCCAAGAATGAGAAAGCAAATCTAGACGACAAGTGGCTACATACAATTTGATTTCTACCACCAGTATGATGTTGCTAATTGATATTAATTGTGAGGTTCAAATCGCAGCTCTGATCTATTAAAAATGCCTTCCCAAAACCCAATGCCAAGCTTGGAATAAAGATACCCAGCTAGGAATATGTATGGCCAGCTATGGAGTTGATAGGAAGTCTGAAAATCAATCCAACAATGCTGCTCTGCTGAATGGGAACTTGATTTTTCCTGATACAATTTGATTTCAATGATGGCCTTGCCAAATTGATGCCAAATATGAGTCCATCCTCTTCGATGCTGCTATATGGTCAAGAGGAAATGTCTATCTTTTCTAATTTGACAGCTTGCAATAAATCTGATCTATAGATGTATGTGCAACAATATTCATTCCTCGATCTGATATGCAATTTCCTATCTTGAAAATAATTTGTCCGAATTCCAATTTTCTATAATCAGCAAATATATCACTAAAATTCCAAACCATAGGGGAAGCTGGGGGGAATGGCTAGCTTGACAGCATCGAGAGTTCTTGATCTCAGAGCTCTCCTCAATATGCAATCAAACTAATAAACCTAGATGATAGAAAATGAAGGACCAAACTTCTCTTTATCTCATTCAATCGCTTCATTTTGCATCTACGTAAAAACAAAGAAGATCTAAGATATGAACATGTTAAACAAAGAGAGACGATAAAGAATCAAGCTTTAGGTTTTCATCTTTCATATTTCGTGAACAATTTGTGAAGATCTGAAGAGAAAGCCAAGCTGAGAAAAAGAATCAAAATCTATAAAAGGTGGGAGACTAAATAAAAAGTTGATAGCATAAAGATCTAAAGATTCGTATCAATTTCTCCAAAAATGAAAAGATTACAAAAACTGAAATCCTCTATAAACAATGTAGAAAAAGAAAAGCAAATCAAAGAACAATAACCAAGTTCCTTTTGTTTAGATCCAGCATAATTGCAAGGTGAAAAGAAAGCAATTTAGTATAAGCACACGCTACCATCTATTCTTTTGACAGATTGCAAGGCAACCCTCTTGTACTTGTAGTAGTCCATATCCACCCTCATTACAGTAGTCTGCAATGTTAGAACACAAAGTAAGTACACCATGAGATTAAACAATTTGTCCTCGAAAAATCAAGAAGATTACAAGAGACAAACAAAGCTTCTTACCGTAGACATCTTCAACAAAAACTTCTTGCAAGACTGAGTACCACCAGAGAGGGTTGTTAGTATCATTGTGATGAGGAAAGAGTGCAAATTTAAGACTTCCTTCCCACATCTATCATCTTAATATCTTCCTTCCATTTAGTCTGTTAAGAAATGGACGGATCTTGAATGGCTGTTAACATAACACCCAAATGAATAAAGATTAGAGATCGAGGTTTCTTAGAGGCTCTTGGCAAGGCTGAATCCCTTGCTTCTAGAGCTCTAGAAGAATGGAAACTTCGAGAGGAAATTTTTTGGAAGCAAAAGGCTAGAGTTGATTGGCTCCAGGAAGGTGATCGTAACACTGCCTTTTTTCATAAAACAGTGCAATCTCGCCGAAATCAGAGCACTATCTCTTCTTTGGTTAATTCTCAAGGTATCCAATTGAATTTCTTGCCAACTTTGTTCCAGGAGGCTATTTGGTACTTCTCTACCCTCTTCTCTGAGGACTCTCCTCCTGCTGATAATGAAGAAAATCTTATTTTATCTTGTATTCCTTCCCTTATCACTCAAGAAATGAATGATTATCTCATGCGTCCTATTTCTTTGGAAGAGCTGGAGGAGGTGGTCTTTGGCATGCCTAAGGGGAAGGCTCCTGGTCCTGATGGCTTTCCA
Source organism: Cupressus sempervirens (assembly GCA_028749045.1). Taxonomy (NCBI): domain Eukaryota; kingdom Viridiplantae; phylum Streptophyta; class Pinopsida; order Cupressales; family Cupressaceae; genus Cupressus; species Cupressus sempervirens. The sequence continues at coordinate 113,677,915 of CM053789.1, read as the reverse complement.
GTTGAATTCTTTCCAGAATTTTGGGACATCATTAATCAGGATTTGTTCGTAGTGGTTAAAGAATCCTATGCTAGCAAGCAGATGCTTCGAGCTTTGAACTCTACATTCTTGACTCTTATTCTTAAGAGAGAGGGTGCTAATCAATTGGAGTGTTTTAAACCAATTGCCTTATGTAATGTGGTTTACAAAGTTATTACTAAGTTGATTGCTGAGAGATTGAAAAGGTGGCTTATCTCAAAAGAACAAGGTGGTTTTGTTGCTGGCAGACAAATTTTGGATGGGGTGGTTATTGCTACTGAGGCTATTCACTCTATGGCTACTTCCAGGGAGAGAGCCATGTTTGTTAAGCTGGATATGGCTAAGGCCTACGATAGAGTTAAATGGAGCTTCCTAAGGAGTATTCTTCTTTCTTTTGGATTTAGCTTTGACTGGGTGAGTTGGATTACGAGTTGTGTTACTTCTGCCTCTTTTTTAGTTCTTATTAATGGTCAACCTTCTCAACTATCTGGTGCTTCTAGAGGCCTCTGGCAGGGTGACCCTCTCTCCCCATATCTATTCATCATCATGGCTGAAGGCTTTGGCATATTCATTAAGCATCAGGTGTCCCAGAATTCTATTCAAGGCTGGTAGTGGGGTAATGGCTTACCTTCTCTTTCCCATCTTCAATTTGTTGATGATTCTGCTCTTGTTGGTCTTGCTAGGATCAAGGAAGCTGAAGCCTTTCGAAATGCTTAGGATGTTTATTTGGCAGCTTTAGGCCAGAAAGTTAATGAGCACAAATCTTCCATTTACTTTTCTAACACTCCTGATTCTATTCAGCACAGGATTGTTGGTATCCTAAGGTTTCAGATAGGATCACTTCCTTTGACTTATCTTGGCATCCCTATTGCTATTTCTAGGCAGCCACATCTCTTTTGGCAAAATTTTATTACCAAGCTTCAGGATAAGGTAAATCATTGGAATCATAGATGGCTTTCTACTGCTGCCTGGGTTACTCTTCTTCAAGCTGTTATCCAAGCTCTTCCTACTTATCGAAGCATGGTTCACGCTGCACCTATTTACTTTCTCAAGGAGCTTGATGCTCTTTCTCAACAATTCCTTTGGAGTGGTAATTTGCGTAGTACTAAATGGAGCCTAGTTAATTGGGCAACTATATGTAGGCCTAAAAAGGAGGGTGGTCTTGGTCTTCGATCTGCTCTATTGAGGAGTCAAGCTTTGGCTGCTAAACTTTATTGGCGATGGTGCTCTGGACAACATCAACTTTGGGCTCGTATTATCACTCATAAATATTTTCATGGTGCTGATCCTTGCTCTATTTCTGCACTTCCTCTTGAAGGTCGTGGCTCAATGGTTTGGCATACTTTGAAGACAGGTGCGATGTTGGTAAAGAGGGATCTATTTTGGATATGTAAAGGAGGTTCTCAGGCTTTGTTTTGGTCTGATTCTTCGGATGGATTCCCTTCCATTTTATCCATATACCCTCATCTCCAACCTCTTTGTGACTCTTTTCTTGCTGCTGGAGGGGATAAAGTGGCTCATTACAAGACTCCTTATCAATTGGGACCTGTTGTTGGTTACAGATGGAAGCATTCTTCTGATTGGCCTCCTGGAGGTACATACATGGATCGTCAGGAGCTTTCTCAAATTTTGGCCTCTAGAGAGTGTTCTTCTTTGCTTGGTCCAGATGTTTTGGCTTGGGGCGGTACCTTGTCTGGTAAATATCATGTCTCTGCTTGGTATCAGGAGACTAGACAATTATTTGGGGATGCCGAGGTCCCTTGGTGGAAGCAAGTTTAGAATAACGTTTCTTGGTCCAAGTGCAATTTTTTCATGTGGCTAGTGGCTCAAAACCGTTGTCTTACTTGGGATAATCTTTGTAAACATGGATTTCAGGGCCCCTCTTATTGTGTTTTGTGTGGTAATGGAGAGGATTCTATCTCCCATCTATTCTTCCATTGCTCCTATTCTACTCAGATATGGCACCTTTGGTGGAGCGCTTGGGGTTGCTCTTGTCGGCATGCTTCCTCTTTGCCTGAGTTTTGGGCCCGCTTGGGTACTCCTCCCTCCAAGTCTTCTTTTCTCCATGCTGCTTGGATTGCTGGCTCATCTTTCATGCTTTGGCATATTTGGTTGGGGAGGAATCGTCACATATTCCAAGATGTTCGGCTTGGTGTTTTGCATATTTGGTGGAAAATATCACATTCTCTTCAGGAAACTATTCTTGTGAAGTATGAGCTTGATGGTGGTATGGATCCAGTTGATCTTGCTATCTGTAATCGCCTCAATTTTCATCTGTAGGATGGGGCTGCAGCTCATAGGTTTCCTTCTATGTCTAGGCAGCTTCACCATCAGAGGAACGGTTGGGTTAACCGGGATGGGCACTGGACTCCTCCTCCCTGTGGAGTTCTAAAAATTAACACTGATGGTTCTTCCGGTGGGAATCCTGGTCCGGCTGGTATTGGCGGAGTGGCTCGTTGTAGTTCTGGGGATGTTAAATTTTTCTTCTCAGTTCATAAGGGTGATTATACTAACAATCTCATGGAAGCTCAGGCTATTTTATATGCTATGGAATAGTGTTGCTTGCGGGGATGGAGTAAGATTATCTGTGAGTCTGATTCCCAGGTGGTGGTGAACATGCTTTCTTCGCAAGAGCTTGAGGATGTTAGTTGGCAGCTGGCCACTGTTGTTAAACAGATTCTTTTCTTCTCTTCCTCTTTTCAGTTGATTAGGTTCATGTATATTCCTTGTGAATGGAATAGAACTGCTGATTGTTTAGCCAAATGGGCATCTAGTCATGATCCGGGTTGGAATATTAGGGATAGGAGGCAACTGTCCTTTGAGATGGTGCAAGAATTTGATGATCTTGTTGCTCAGGATCGAGCTCCTTGTTGAGCTCTCCTTGTTGTATTTCTTTCTATCTTAATAAATTTTTACCCCTCTTTTTGCAAGATGCAAAATATACACGTCAAGAAAGGTGTAACTCCATTTTAATCTTGACTCACACATTTCAATTCACGTGTTCCATGCACTCTCCGTTCCATCGGTCTTCTTCCACTAATGTTTAATTAAAGTGCCAACGTCTGATATGTCATAATCCGTTGCATTTTAGTTCTAGTGAAATAGATTAATTTTAAAATGTTCTAAAATAGTATTATTGCTGAGCTTTAAATTACAGTTTACCAATTTGTGATAATTTTTAACTAAGCTTTGAGATCACAATTTATCAATTTGTTCATATAGAAAATATTTCTTTGATAATTTTGTTTTCCACTTTTTATTTAAGGGTCATGTAGCTAAGCTTTGAAATTACAATTTATAAAAGATGTAGAAAATAATAGTTTAGGACAAAGATTAAATTATTACCATTATTATAAACAAAATATGAATGTCAAAAGAATTAGATTATTTTGATGAAAAAGAAAATTAAATTTTTATATTTTTTATAAGCAACGTCTTTTTCATATTCAATTAAGAATACCTAGAAAATATTGGAAATTTATAGAAAAGATGTAGAAGAATATCCATATTTGATTCATTTTCATTTGTATATTTAATTATATTTATAGCACATGCTTTCAATTTATTAAATACTATAAAAATGAAAAAGAAAAACATGATTATTAATAGGATTGATATTACTAAATAGTTCTATTTTTAGTAGTTTGAAATATGTCCTCAGCATAAACTTTAATTTCCATCTAAAAAATATGGTTGACCAAACCATTTTCCCATCAGCCATATAAATAGATTTGATCAATATTACAAATATAATGAAGTAATCATTTGACAATAAATGTCTATCGATATAATAATTATTATAAATATATTAGCAACACTATTGTATTTTACAATTCATTTGTAATGTAAGTTTATTTTTATATTTGACTGTGTGATTCTAAATACTATAAATACACAATTAAAAATCAATATTACAAATATAATGAAGTAATCATTTGACAATAAATGTCTATTGATATAATAATTATTATAAATATATTAGCAACACTATTGTATTTTACAATTCATTTGTAATGTAAGTTTATTTTTATATTTGATTGTGTGATTCAGTAAGAAATGATAATGTTGAGCAAGGAACGAGAAACAATCCAAGTAAGTTAAGTGTGAAACAATGTTACCATAAGATAAGCAAACTCCAAGAGCATACACCAAGATGGTTCAACAATGGAGACAAGGATTTATAAGGGGAAAGCAAAGAAAACCCCTTGTGAGTATTATGAATGAAGGCAAATGCCTAGAGAAGAGAGAGAGAGTGTGTTGGAGCAAAAGTAGCTCAATACAATAACATCAAGTGCTAAGATTGCGTTGAAGAAAGAAGGAGGAGCATCTCTTATATAGAGATGAGAGAGGAGTTGCATTTGTAACTCCCATTTCTATGAATGCCACATTCATAATAGGTGTGTGCAAAGTGTCACAATCCTCTTAAGGAGGATAAACTAAATAAAGAGATAAACAAGAGTTGTCCTTACATGTGGAACAAAGGACAAATAATGGCATGTCCTCCACATGTGTACAAGAGGACAAACTATATTTAGGGACCCTCAGAATATCCCAATTAATATATCCAAGGAACGATTAACCTTTCTAACACCCCCCCTTAATCTTTACTTGGGGAGTTTATATCAATGGGTTGTAAACCCAAATTTTTACAATGGAACTGAAATCTCTCTTTAGAAAGTGGTTTGGTTAAAATATCAGCCACTTGATCTTCTCCTTTACAATAAAGAAGAATAATTTGATTGTCTTCAACTTTTTCTCGAATGAAGTGATGTTGAAGTGAAATATGTTTGGTGCGTGCATGATAAACTGGATTCTTTGCCAAGGCAATAGCACTTTGATTGTCACAATGTATAGGTGTAGGTGATTGTTGAGGTAGAGCCAAATCGTCAAGAAGTCTTCGAATCCACAAAGCTTCCTTAGCTGCATTGGTACAACCTTTGTATTCAGCTTCATTTGAGCATAGGGAAATAGAGTGTTCTTTTTTTCTTTTCCAAGAAATTGGACCTGAACCAACAAAGAAAAAATAACCACAAGTGGATTTCCCATCATTGGGATCTCCACCTAGATCGGAATCAGTATAGCCATGTAAAATAAATTCAGAATTTGGATCATAAAATAATCCCATATTAATAGTTCCTTTAATGTACCTTAAGATGCGTTTAGCAACTTTAAAATGAGTTTGTTGAGGTTTAGACATAAATCGAGAAACTAAACCAACACTATAAGCAATATCAAGTCTAGTAAGAGTTAAATAATTTAAACATCCTACCAACTGTCTATACAAAGTTTCATCAACAAAAGGAGTATTCATATCAGTCATTAATTTAGTACCTGATTCACATGGAATTGAAACATGGTTAGATTCATTCATCTTAAATTTTTCTAAAAGATCATAAGCATACTTGCTTTGAGAAAGAAAGATACCTTTAGGAGTTTGAAAAATTTTCATACCTAAGAAATAATGTAAGATACCTAAGTTTGTCATCTAAAATTTCTATTTAAGTTGGAATTTGATATCAGAAATCAAAGCATCTGAACTAGAAGTGAGTATTAGATCATCTTTCTTAACAAATCCAGGAGGTTGAGCCATATAGATTTCTTCATGTAAATCACCATTTAAGAAGGCACTTTTAACATCCATTTGATGAATGGGCCAATTCATTTTAGATGCTAAAGCAAGAACTAATTTGATAATAGGCATCTTAGCAACAGGAGCAAAAGTTTCATTATAGTCTAATCCTTCAATTTGTGAAAAACCTCTAGCAACTAGTCTAGCCTTGAATTTACTAATTTCATTATTAGTATTCAATTTTGTTTTGTATAACCATTTACATGAAACTATATTCTTTCCATGAGGTAATTTGACTAAGTCCCAAGTTTGATTAGCAAGTAAAGAATCATATTCCTCTTGCATGGCTTTCTGCCAATGAGGTTGAGAGTTAGCTTGATCAAAAGACTTAGGATCATTAGAATTCATAATAGTAGTCATCAAAGCATAATTAAAATAATTAATCCTTCTATATTTAATTCCACCAGATTTAGAAATATAATCATCAGCTTCATTGATTAGGTTTTGAGCCCATTTAGGTTTACGTTTAGTTGTAATGGAATTATCACTAGAGGAAGAATCATTAGTAATAAAAGTATCAGTAGTATCTACTTGAGTATCATGAGTTGTAGGAGCAGAAATAATCGGTGGTACTTGATTTGAAGGATTAAGAGAAAGAGTAGGGTTAAGAGAAGGAGGTTGGTCCTCCACCAGCACAATTTTAGTGCCACTGAATTCTTCATCATGTCTAGTAGAGAAATCATGAACTCCATTTTCTGCAATACAAACATCTCTAGCAACTTGAACTTTGTTAGTAGTGGAATCATAAACACGATAACCCTTAGTGTTTTCATCATACCCAACAAACATATAAGGAGATGACTTAGCATCTAATTTATGCCTTTTCTGTTTAGGCGTATGAACATAAGTAATAGAACCAAATATTCGTAAATGATGTAAATTTGGTTTCCTACCAGACCAAGCCTCTTCTGGAGTGATAGCCTTGAGAGCTTTGGTAGGAGTCCGATTAAGAATATAAGTTGCACAAAACATGGCTTCAGACCAAAATTTATAATGCAGATTCTTAGCATGCAACATGCTTCTAGCCATTTCAACAATGGTCCAATGCTTTCTTTCTGCCACACCATTTTGTTGTGGTGTATAAGGAATAGTAAGCTCGTGCTTAATTCCACATGATTTCAAATAAGAATGAAAAGCATTATTCACATATTCCTTCCCATTATCAGTTCTAAGAATTTTAAGTTTATACCCAGATTGCCTTTCAACATACAACTAAAATTCAATAAATATATCAAGGACTTGATCCTTGCTATGCAAAAAATAGATCCAAGTTTGTCTAGAAAAATCATCAACAAAGGTAAGTGCATACCGAGAACCTTGGATGGAGGTATTCTCCATGGGGCCCAAAAGATCACTATGGACAAGATGCAACTTATGAGTTGCTCGGCATGATTTTCCACTTGGAAAGGGCTCCCTATGCATCTTACCACTCATACAACCTGTACAGGAAATCTTGGAAGGTATAATGTGAGGCACGCCATCAACCATATTATGCTTTTGCATGAAAGTAATATAATCAGAATTTAAATGACCAAGTCTTTCATGCCATATATTGAAATCAATAGAAGTATGTAAAGAATATTGTGAACTAGCAAATTCATGGAATTTAAAAAAATTGTCGTTATCCATTTTAGCATGAGAAATCACTTTGAGAGTTCAACTTTATAGTTCTGACATAACTGTGAAACAGAAAGCAGATTAGTTTTCAAGTCAGGTACATATAAAACATCATGCAATTTACCATTAGGAATAGTAACATCACCTAATCCTTCAACTTTACAAGTCTGATTATTAGCTAACTGAATAGGAATGTTAGCAATATCAGGTTGTAAAGAATCAAAAATTTCTTTATGAGAAGTGACATGTTGTGATGCACCACTGTCAACAATCCATTCTAAAGGTCTGCAAAGATTAAAGCTACAAGTAAAAGCATGACTAGGATTAGAACCAGTCGAGTTACCTTTTTTATGGTTTGAGGTTTGATGATTGTTACTATTATTCATAGGTTTTTTATCATTTTTCTTTTTAAAACAGTTATTGACAATATGACCATCTTTGCCACAATAAGAACAATGAGGTTTGGAATTGGAATGGTTCCTTTGATTATTAGTATTATGAGTATTATTAGGATGATTGGTATTATTATTATATTTGGCATAAAATTTATTGTTGGAATTATTTGAATTAGTATTATATTATTTGTGATTATGATTATTATTATTGGAACGAAAATTATTAGTTGAATTTCTAGACACAAATGCATGTTCAGTTGATTTAAGGGTACCAAACTGAATTAGCTTAGCTTCTTCCTGTCTTAATAAAGTTTGAAAAATAACATAAGTTAACTGAGAAGTTAAAGTAGGAATAGCAAGCTATGCATGAATATTAGTTATAAACTGTTGAAACTATCTAGGAAGACATTTTTTAAGAATAAGACGAATTAAGCGAATGTCTTCTAATTGAACACCTAAAGCCATAATTTGACTTTTAAGAGAATCAAATTTTAAGAGGAATTCATCCATACTTTTAAAATCTGCATACCTGAGATCTTCAAGTTGATCCTGCAACTGTATTTTGTAGTATTCATCTCCACTGTCATACTTGGTTTTCAAGATGGACCATGCATCATGAGCTTTAGAACAGTGAGCAATTAACACATATAAATCTGGAATAATGGAAATACCAATTAACCCTAAAGCTTCTTCATTTTTAGCTTTCCAAGTATCTTTCTCGTCTTGAGTAGCCGCTGAACCGGGTTCAAGAGAAGGGTCAGTGGCTATTTCGAAGAGGTGTTTAAAATGAAAAATAAATGAGATATGAGTTTTCCAAGAATGATAATTAGAATAATTAAGTTTTATTTCTGGAATTAAGGTTGACATGATTAAAAAAAATTGCCCTTTTTTTTATTAAAAAAATCCTTAATTTGAAAATTAAGTTAATTGAAAAAAAAATTTGTTAATTGAGAAAAAAAAATTTAATTTTATTAATTGAGAAAAAAATTTGTTTTTTTTTTTTTTTTTTTTTTTAATATAAAATTGAGAATATATATATTTTAATTTCAATTATTTATGTGAGAGAAAACAAGAAAAAAATATAAAATTAAAAATTTTATTTGTTAAAAAAATTAAATAAAAAAGTGATATAAAACACGTTTTATGGTTTTGTTTATTTTTTTTTTTAATAAATAAAACAAGATTTGAAAAAAAATGAAAAAGGTGAGCAAAGAGGGAGAAAATTTGAAATGGTTTAGAAAAGGGGAGCGGAGCGCAGGCGGTGGCTGCCGCGTCGCCAAAGGGCGGAGGAGTTGGTCGGCCCTGGTCGGTGGAAATCGCGGGGTTAGAGAGTTTAAAAAAGATGCGAAGAGGATATGGATGCGGGCGTGGCTGCACAGGCGGCAGTTGCCGGGTGGCCTGGACGTAGGCCGCGCCGAAGGGTTTACGCCAGGTGTGAAGGGGGTGGCGGAAGCGGTGGAACGGGGTTTATGTTGCGTGGAGCGTCGCTGATATAACGCGGCAGGGAAGAGGGCTTCGGCAAAGATGCAGATCTCGCAGTGAATGCAGCGGCAACGGGCAACGGTGCACTGGTGTCGTGCGGCGATGCGCGGCAGCGCTACTGGCTTGCGACGGCGTTGCTGGTGGTGCGCGGCGGTGCAACTGGCTCACGGCAGCGTGAGGGTGTCGTGCGGCGGCGTGGCAGCGCTACTGGCTTGCGGCGGTGTCGCGCGGTGGCGCGGGGGTGGCGCGCGAGTGGCGCGGCCGCCCAACAAATGCAATGTAAAATAAATAAATGTGTGCTTTAAAAAACAACAAAGTTATTAGATTTATAAGGATGAAAATCCTATAAAAACATGTATGTTGTATGCTTGAAATTTTCAAGAGCATACAATAAATAAATATAGAAGAATATATTAAAAGTTTTTAAAGAGTAGGAAAATTTTTGTTTAAAAGGAGTATAAAAATTAGAGAGTTATTTAAAACTTTACTCATATAATATTTCTTGTTTTGGTGGCATGCCGTCCAAAACAAGAAAAAAAATTGAAATTTAACAAGAAAACCCTTTGGCGGCAAGCCTTCCAAAGAGGGTTAGTAAAAAAATATGAAACTTTACAAGAAAACCCTTTGGCGGCAAGCCTTCCAAAGAGGGTTAGTAAAAAAATATGAAACCTGCATACACAAGATACCACAACACAAACTTCTTCTCTCAATAACATCTCCAAATAAGGTGTGCTCCAATGAATGGCAACCTTCACCACAAAACTTAAAACAATGATTAGATAGCCAAGCTCTGATACCATGTAAAAAATGATAATGTTGAGCAAGGAATGAAAAAAAATCCAAGTAAGTTAAGTGTGAAACAATGTTACCATAAGATAAGCAAACTCCAAGAGCATACACCAAGATGGTTCAATAATGGAGACAAGGATTTATAAGGGGAAAGCAAAGAAAACCCCTTGTGAGTATTATGAATGAAGGCAAATGCCTAGAGAAGAGAGAGAGAGAGTGTTGGAGCAAAAGTAGCTCAATACAATAACATCAAGTGCTAAGATTGTGTTGAAGAAAGAAGGAGGAGCATCTCTTATATAGAGATGAGAGAGAAGTTGCATTTGTAACTCCCATTTCTATGAATGCCACATTCATAATAGGTGTGTGCAAAGTGTCACAATCCTCTTAAGGAGGATAAACTAAATAAAGAGATAAACAAGAGTTGTCCTTACATGTGGAACAAAGGAAAAACAATGACATGTCCTCCACATGTGTACAAGAGGACAAACTATATTTAGGGACCCTTGGAATATCCCAATTAATATATCCAAGGAAAGATTAACCTTTCTAACAGATTCTAAATACTATAAATACACAATGAAAAATTATGTTTATTTTTGCTTACAATAAAAATATGATCAAAAAGAAAATTTAAAAAGCATTCCTAAATAAAGATATTTATATTTTTATATATTATCATTCTAATAAATTTTTTGAAATGTCTACAAAAACTTAATGAATTTTATAATCATAGAAATTAAAAATTGAATCCCAAAGATTACTAAGCTTTTTCCTCAATTAACGAAATTGAAATCGCTGCCTATAAGTCCAATAACATGCAACTTTTAATCAGAAAAAATAATATACTTAAATTCGATAGTTTTCATGAAAGCATGTGGAATCATCGTGGTTGTCATTTTCACGCATGAACAAATATTCCAACCGTTATCGCCTTTTTTTAGTACTAATTTTATTACATGAAATCGTTGCGCCCAGTATTCATGCTGAAGCCTTAATATTTTCTAAAAACCGTATTAGTCTTGATTAGAAGCTAGTTAAAAATGATTAAACGGCAGACTAAAATATATAGCTTACTAGGACATATAGTAATATAACTTTAGGGTTTTATGGCAAACTCTGTGCACTGTAGGATGCTTTGATAAAAACATTCTGAATTCTGTTAAAATTGTACCCATTGTCAATAGCATTTTCAAGCTTCTACAATCGCAAATGGTACTAAAGAGAGAATTCGTGTATTTATTTGTTGTAATGATGGGAATGGCGATGCTTATAATGGCTAAGTTCATGGAGGCACAGAGGTTATGTCGTCTAATTTCACGCTTCTCTACTAAATAAGAATTTCGTTTGTGCCTTTCATATGTTTCATATTGCTCGACTTTCCTTCCCTGAATTTCCTTTCATGCTAATTCCCTTGCAATTTATGCTACTTTCAATATATCTTAAAATATTATGTAGACTGTGTGGGACTTTTAGGTTTTCCCTTTCTGTTGGCGGTCGTTGGCAGTATTAATTTCTACCATTAATAGCAAACAACCAGCCAACGTCCAGCCCAACTTAGTCATCCATCCACCGTCCAGAGTAAATAGCAGACAGTTAGCCATTCGAGCTACAGTATAGAAGCCGCCCATGTTTAATATAATATAACATGTTTAAAATGTTCTATGTGTATTCTAGAGTATTCTCAGATCTCTATAAATAGAGGTCTTATGTAATGCATTTGTGCAAGGCAGTAAGGCAATAAAATTAGTATTATTCTGTGTATTTATCTTTCTCTTTGCCTTCAAATTGGTATCAGAGCATGAAGAGCCGGGCCTAGGAAGAAAAGAATTATGTGTTGATATGTATAACTGCTGTAGCAGTGAATGGAGCTTCTAATGTTTTCTTGATTGCATATCATTATCAGCTTTTAAAGTTGGAGACTAGTGGTTGGCAAGATTGAAAGAAGAAAATATCTCAGTTTAATGTTTGAAGAAGGTATGAGCTAATTTCTTGGAGTGAAGTCTAATGATAAAAAAAAAAAAAATTGTTAAAAGGGGAAAATAAGCATTATAATGTTGTTTGTTTAAGCTATATGTCATTGGCTTAGACTTGTTTGGTGGATTTTCTTTGTAAAAAAAATTTTAAAATTGTAAGGTGCAGTTGTTGTAGGATTTGAGCAAATAAGCCAATCAAATCCACAAAACTTTGAATATCTGCATGCAAAAACCTGTCACAGAAGAAAAAGACAAGAGGAGGCAAAGGGTTTTGCTCTGAAAAATATGCTAATGTATTTTCAGAAATGGAAAAGATAATTGAATACAAAGGAGATCAATCCTTATAAAAGGAGATCAAAACCCTAAAAAGGGGTAACCTAAAGCCTAAAAAAGCTAGGTTGCACAATATAATTAATAAAATATTAATTATATGCACCTACAAGATAGCTTAAGAAAACTAGAGTAATAGGCAACTTAATTAATTAAATCAAAGTGATTTAATTAATAAGTGCAAACAAATAATTACTCTAGCAGTTGTAACTGTGTATTAATATGGCTTCCGGAAGTAGTATAGCTCAACCACAAATTCTAATATTTTCTAGTAAAAATTATGAATTTTGGGCTATAAAAATGAAGACACTATTTTGTTCTCAAGGCATATGAGATCTTATTAAAAGGGTTTTATTGAACCACAAGATGAGTCTACATTAACACAAGATGAAAAGGATAAATTACAAGATAACAGGAAAAAGGATGCTAAAGCGTTGTTTCTAATTCAACAATCTTTAGATGAATCAATTTTTTCTAAGGTTTGTGTTGCTAAAAAGTCTAAAATTGCATGGGATATTTTAGAAACAACATATCAAGGGACATCAAAAGTTAAGATTGCTAAATTGCAAATTTTAAGGCATGATTTTGAAAATTTGTGTATGAAGCATTCAGACTCAATTGATCAATTTCTAAATCAAGTAATGAATGTGGTTAATCAAATTAGATCATATGGTGACGATTTGACAGATCAAAAGGTTGTTGAAAAGATACTTCGTTGTTTGCCTAGAAAATTTGATGCCATTGTTGTTGCCATTGAAGAATCTAAAGATTTGGCAATACTATCTATTGATGAATTGATGGGCTCACTTTTATCTCATGAATCAAGAATGAATAGAAATAACAATTCTTCTTTGGAGAACACATTTAGATTGCAGGTATCTTTTGGCAGAGGAAGAGGAAGATCAAACTACAGAGGAAGAGGAAGAGGTAGAAGCATAGATGGACGTGGAAGTCCAAATCAAGAAGAGAGAACAAATCAATCCATTCAGAGTTCAAATAGAGGACGTGGCAGAAGTTCATTCCAACACCCATCATCAAGGTTTGATAAATCTTGAATTCAGTGTCATTATTGTAAGAGATTTGGTCATATTGCAAGTGAATGTAGAAAGAAACAAGAGGATATTGAAAAGAATGGTGCTAATTACTCAGATGTATCTGATAACAATTCAAGAAGTTTATTTATAACTTCTAATGTTGCTCAAGAAAGCTCTAGTGATATATGAATCCTAGATAGTGGATTTAGTAACCATATGACTGGAAATAAAGATTTGTTTGCTAGCTTGGATGATTCTCTAAAATCTGAAGTAAAGCTAGGAAATGATAGTAAAGTCTCTGTAATGGGAAAAGGTGTTATAAATTTCTTGACAAAAAATGGAGGAAAAAGATATATTCCTGATGTGTATTTTGTGCCTAGATTAAAACACAATCTCATGAGTGTTGGTCAACTAGTACAAAAGGGTTACAAAGTTTCTTTTGATAAGGATGTTTGCACAATCTTGGATAGAAATCCTAGTGGCAGGTTAATTGCAAGGGTCAACATGACACAAAATTGAATGTTCCCCCTCCAGATTCATTGCATTCAAGGAGGAAAAGAAGTTAGTTTCAAGATAGTATACTCAGATCAGTCGTGGCTATGGCATTTGAGGTATGGCCATCTTCATTTTGATGCTTTAAGCTTATTACAAAAGAATAATATGGTGAAAGGATTGCCTCAAATATTGAAACCACCAAGTTCATGTGAAAGTTGTATTTTGGCAAAACAACATAGAGAAAGCTTCCCAGTAGGAGGTTCATATAGAGCAAGAGCACCATTGGAATTAGTTCACACTGATATATGTGGACCTATGCAAACTCCATCTTTAGGAGGAAGTATACATTTCCTAACATTTATTGATGATTTTAGCAGAAAAAATTGGATATACTTTCTCAAACAAAAAAGTGAAGCTTTTGAAAAGTTCAAGGAGTTCAAAAATTTGGTTGAAAAAAAAAGTGGTCACTGCATCAAGGTATTGCGATCTGATAGAGGTGGTGAATTCATTTCTAATGATTTTCTAGAATTTTGCAGATTTCATGGAATTAAAAAGTAGTTTACCACAAGGTACACACCACAACAAAATGGTATAGCAGAAAGGAAGAATAGAACCATAATGAAAATGGCAACGAGTATGTTGAAGGCCAAAAATCTATCCAATGATTTTTGGGCAGAAGTAGTAGCATGTGTTGTATACATTTTGAACAGGAGTCCTACAAAGAGTGTTAAGAACACAATTCCACAAGAAGCATGGAATGGTAAGAAACATACAGAATCCCATTTTAGAGTTTTTGGTTGTGTTTCTTATTCATTAGTTTCATCTGAATTGAGAAAGAAATTGGATGATAAAAGTGAAAAATGTATCTTTATTGGTTATAGTGAAGAATCAAAGGCTTACAGATTGTATAATCCCATTTCAAAGAAATTGATCATTAGCAGGGATGTTAAATTTGAAGAAGAAGATTCATGACATGAAAATAATAACAAACAAGTCATAAGAGGAGCACCAATATTACAAGGTGATGATGAATTAAAGGAACATGGGACTCAATCAACACCCAACACTCCACCAAGGAACTTTGTGCAAGGTGCCTCACCCCCAAGTTCAAATGTAAGTGATAAATCTGATTCAACATTCTCAACACTAGGTTACAAAGGTAAGAAGAAAAGAAGCTTAAAAGAAATATATGATCAAAAAGAAGAGAATGTAGATATTTACTCAAATTTTGCTTTATTTTTTTGTGATCCATTGTATTTTGATGAAGCAATTAAAGAAGATAAATGGATCAAGGCAATGGATGAAGAAATTGACTTTATTGAAAGAAATAATACATGGGAATTAATGGATTTACCTAAAGGAAAAGAATGTATATGAGTCAAATGGGTTTACAAAACTAAATTTGATGAAAATGGTGAAATTGTTAATTACAAGGAAAGACTAGTTGCTAAAGGTTTTTCACAACAATATGGAGTTGGTTATAATGAAACATTTTCTCTAGTTGCTAGATTTGATACAGTTCGAACTATTTTAGCAATAGCAGCACAAAATGATTGTAAAGTGTATAAAATGGATGTAAAATCAACTTTTTTGAATGGTTTTCTTGATGAAGAGGTATATGTTAAACAACCACCTGGTTATGAGGTTAATGGGCATGAAAACAAGGTATATAAACTAAACAAGGCTCTTTATGGTTTGAAACAAGCTCTTAGGGCTTGGTATAAGAGGATTGATTCATACATGATAAGTAACAGTTTCAATAGAAGTAACAATGAGCCCACATTATATTTTAAGACTAATAAGGAAGGTCAGATTTTGATTGTATGCTTGTATGTTGATGACTTGATATTCACTGGAAATCTATCAGTAGGCATGTTCAAGTCAAAAATGATGAAAGAATTTGAAATGACAGATTT
This sequence comes from Cupressus sempervirens, assembly GCA_028749045.1. NCBI lineage: Eukaryota > Viridiplantae > Streptophyta > Pinopsida > Cupressales > Cupressaceae > Cupressus > Cupressus sempervirens. Next base: position 113,662,237 of record CM053789.1, on the reverse strand, counting down.
GGGGTTGATGAGATATTTCTTAGATATTGAAGTTATTCAATGTGACAAAGGTATCTTCATTTGTCAATCCAAGTATATAAAGGATTTTTTAAAGAGATTTAAAATGATTAATTGTAATCCAGTGTCAACTCCAGTTGCAACAAGAACAAAACTTAGCAAGGAAGAAAAAGGCTCAAATGCTGATCCAACTATGTTTAAAAGACTTGTTGGAAGTTTAATGTATATGATAGCTACAAGGCTAGACATCATGTATAGTGTCAGTTTAATCTCAAGGTTCACGGAATCACCATAAAATTCTCATTGGCAAGTTGGAAAAAGGATATTGAGATATATTGTAGGAACAATGGGATATGGAATCCTATATTCCAAAGCTAACAATTTTGGTTTGATGGGTTATACTGACAATGATTTTGCAGGTAGCATTGATGACAGGAAGAGCACTTCTGGATATATCTTTCACCTTGGATCCAGAGTTGTATAATGAGCATCAAAGAAGCAACCTATAGTGACGATCTCATCAGCTGAAGCAAAATATGTAGCTGCCACTTCCACAACATGTCAAGCAGTATGGATGCGTCAAATTTTGCTCGATCTTCACCATCATCAAGAGGAACCAACACCAATTCTTTGTGATAACAAATCAACAATAGCATTATCTAAAAATCATGTATTTCATAAGAGGAGTAAACATATTGATACAAGGTACCACTTCATCAGAGAATTGGTCAACAATGGAGAAATCTACCTTGAGTTCTGCAAATCTGAAGATCAATTGGCAGATATATTCACTAAGCCATTGTCAAAGAATAACTTTGAATATCTGCGAGAGAAATTGGGTATTACAGATGCAAAATTTGTTAATGACAAAAATTAAGGGGGAGTGTTGGCGGTAGTTGGCAGTATTAATTTTTGCCATTAATAGCAGACAACTAGCCCACGTCCAGCCCAACTCAGCCGTCCATCCACCATCTAGAGTAAATAGCAGACAGTCAGCCGTCCGAGCTACAGTATAGAAGCCACCCATGTTTAATATAATATAACATGTTTAAAATGTTCTATTTGTATTCTAGAGTATTCTCAAATCTCTATAAATAGAGGTCTTATGTAATTCATTTGTGCAAGGTAGTAAGGCAATAAAATTAGTATTATTTCTGTGTATTTATCTTTCTCTTTGCCTTCAATTTCTTGTCTCCAAATCTGAGCCCTGGTCCCTTTTTTTTTCTCATCGTTCTCTTTCTCATATAAGAGTGCAATTACTTGAAATTCAATGAGATTTGTTGAAAAAGAAATTATACTAAGAAATGGAATAATAATCTTTCCAAATTATATGGTATAGAAACTTATATTGACTTGTGGTTGCAGGATCGAAACCCCAACGGGCTCTGCAATTGACAGAGGCTACTCCTGAAGAGCCTTTTTCTATCAACTTGGCAAGGACGAACTATTTTGCACATACGAATACATGAAGTGTCTTCTTGTCTAAGAATAAGACTCTGGTTTTTGTTTTCTGTCACTTTTCTACTCTTTCTCTTCATCAATAGCGATCTCTTCATCTGCTTCTTAAATCACTAATTTCTTTTAGCGACACCTTCAAAGTCAAATGTCGAGGTTATATTCCATCTGATGATATTCCCTTTCCCCATTGTTTCAGAGCAGCCACTTTCACCGACTCTTGTAAGATTTCGAACAATCCATTGCATTCACTCTTGTTCTTTTATTTTCTCTACCAAAGAAGAATTTCGTATACTGCCTTCTGTTAGTTTTGTTAGCTTTGGACAGCTATTTGTCCATTTGCTATTATTTAGCAAGTAATTGTTTTGCTAACTAATTGGTTAGATTAGAAACAAATATTTGTTAATTAATTGACTACTTTTAGAAATAACTAGAAACCGACTTGGTTAGGGTTGTTAAGTTGTTTTAATCTCAACTGTCGATTGTAAATCAATCTCGGCCATTGGTTTAGCAACAGGAGTAGTGTAAAAGGAGGTTAGAGGGGCATTTGGAGAACATGAAGTTTGGAGAAACGTTTGCAGTGTTAGCAAACAGTCTTGCAGTGTTAGCAAGGGCATAGTGTTAGCGTGGGAATAGCAGCGGGGAATATCAGCGGGATAAATTAGGAGGTTGTCGGAATTTTGCTAGTAAGAGGCAAGGAATTTTGTAGCTCTTGATTTGTTGAAGTTTAATATAATTTCTCATCTGTAGAACTGGGTCTCCGTTAGGAGTTTTTCCAGGGACAATTTGTCCAAAAATATTGTATTCATTGTGTTGTTCATTTCTTTCCGTATTATATAAGTGAAGTTGCAGTTGTTATTTTTCAATATTAGCTAGAAATTTGTTTTCAACAGTTTAATAATCGTTTACGATAGAAGATTAATAATCAGTAACTGCAATAGTTAAATTTTTCACACCTTCCATATGTTTTATATTTCTTGAAATTCCTTCGCTGCATTTTCTTTCATTGGTTCCCTTACAATTGACGATGCTCTCCGTACATCTTAAAATATTATACACAACGTGTGGAATTTTCTCTTTTCTTGTCTCCAGTTTTGAGCCCTACTCTTTTTTACAACTTCTTTCCCGTCTTTCTCATGAAAGAGTTTAACTACATGGAACAATAAGTGTTCAATATACATCTCACTCTTTTTCTAATAAAAAATAAAGTTGGATTCATGGGATGGCAGGATCGAAACCCCAACAATCTGTTGACGACACATGAAAAGGCGTATATTGTCTTTTTCATTTTTTTAATATTTATAGCTCTTCTAAAAATTATGTTAAATGAGATTAATTATGTTAACTGAGATCAATAAATAGTTGTAAGAGCCCCGCCCTAAAACAAATCTTGAAGCATTGACGTCTTGAAACGTGTACTAAAAATTGTGGTTTATATTATCTGAGCAGTATTTTATCAGTATTCTAGTAAATAAATAAGCTCTAATCTAGAAAGCGAGAGTTAATATTACAGCAATTTCTCTTCATTAATATACATTTCCCTTATAATAATTTTAAAAAGGTTTCAAATATTATTAGAATTCTGACCTTTTGCTCGACAGCTGTTATATATGAACGATTCTAGAATTTCGAATAGTTTCGATTAATGAATGGAGCAAATTTAAAACCATATTTTGTAACTATTTTTCAAAAGGTTTCAACGTATAATCAGAATTCTGCATTCCTATTCGACACAATGATTCTAGATTTTTGAATAGTTTCAATTCAAGAATGAAGCAAATAAAAAACTACATTAAGATAAATATGTAAGCGCTAGAGGGAAGGCTTGAACCTTCAACATTGTGGTTATCAGATCTCAGTTTTTCCAAGGCGTTTCTTGCTTGAATAAGAAAATAAATATTTGTAGAAAAGGTAGATTATTATCATGTACAATCTAGATGCTTTTCCATAGAAAGCAAACAAGAGTCCATGCTGACGGCCTCACACCATTGACGTTGTATTTGAACAGTCTTCTCCCTCCAACGTTCAACTTATTTTATTCTTTTTGAAAATTATTGAGGATATGTTTGTTGCTTATCTTTTAGAGAGCCCACCATTCATCTCCTCATCACATATCTTATTCATCATTCCAAATTCCCCAATAGTATGCTCGTATCTCCACGCATGTTATCTTCATTCATCTTAGCTGTCTTATTCCCTCTCAGCTATCATTCTTGCAAAATGATATTATTCTCTACAAACCGGTAAAAAAAATTATCCAGAGCAAGAGATGGATATCCCAAGGGACCTGCATAAATTCTGTAAATGAGATAAAACGTATTACAATATGAGGAAGTTGTTCCCATTCTTAGTTAATTGCCAGCATTTTATAGCTTTTCTTAACAAAAATATAATTTGAGAGAGAGCGTGGTCCTTTCTTTGTAATAGTGATGGGAATGTGTGTAGCATTTAGGTTTACCATGTTAATGTCATTAATTTTTTACAATAGTCTATTAGAGCTTAACTTCGAGACGTTGCATTAGAGTTATTGCTCGATTTTCTAGTTATTTTCTGGTTCCATCATTCTTGTGTCGAGTTTGCATTCGTATAGCATTTGGTTTAGCAACAGTTTAAGAGTCAGATTTCAAGTTTACTAAATTTTGACATATGCATTTTGTTGTATCCGACTCCAATACATATTTGAACAATCCCATACATTTTAACAATTTTACGCACAATAGAAAAACATACTCTCAATTCTGATTACATTGTTTTTGGCTGAACAAAATTTTACTATGATTGAGATTAATTAAAAAGGACTGACTGAAATTTATAGTTGCTTTCAAATGACAATTATTTTCCGCTGTAATTCGCACAAACTGTAACTGTTTGAAAGTATTCCACAGAATTAAGGTATTTCTTCTTATTGAAGGACATTTTTTTTTTCCATGAAAGGTTGTAGATTTTTGGAAAGTACTGTTAATTTTAGCATTATCAATTCCTGAAAGTGCTACCAGAAACGTGAAAAGCTATGTTAAACGATTATTATTTACCCGGAGATTCAACAATCAATATCTGTAGAAAAAGTTGTAAGAACCCCTGCGCTGTAGTTGGTCTTTTGTATATATTCAAATTGAAAATTGTGGATTGCTCCTGATTATAGTTTTGTTTATCTTATTCGCTTGTTCTATATTTCTTGCGATTGCCTGGCTCTTATCTAACTCAAGTAATGATTCAAAGTCTCTCTGGAATGCTCATTTGATTCACCACCATTTTGAAGCACATCTAGTCCCAATATCCACCTGAAAACTATTTAAGCTTCGAAAAACAGATCCTAAGTTTTGAAAGGGAATGAACAATTTTATGCAAAATATTCTAGTTTGCTGCATATTCTTCCGATAGAGTGATCGTAATTACTTACATATTTTTTTCGATGTAGAATAATGGGATTATTTTGCAAAGAAAAATCTTAATCTAACACTTCTTTTCTTCTTCTTTCTGAAAGAACTGTTAAAGTACAAAAAGGACCTCTTAAATCTGTAAAAGTTTTCACAGCATCGCCAAATTATAGTTCCAGAATTCTTTAACTTAAGCTATATTAAAAATTATCTTCAAGGCATTGTTCAAATATGTAACTTATGCTGGGAACTATGGGGGAGGGGTGGACAAACAATGAAGCAGAAGCTTTGGCTGTAATGAGGATAGCGTGAGCAAAAAGTATTAATAAACTAGTTGTTGAGGGAGATTTTGATGTTGATTATTAATATTGCGAAGGACGGAGCCGGCAGGTACAACTTGTGGATGGGCTACTTGAAGCCCACTTGGAGCATGAAAGAGGTGGATAGAGTGGATCAAAGACAAACACGAAGACATCAAGTTGTGCTACAGCACTTCATACTCATTAACATAACTAAACTCCATTACAAATCCTTAGAATGCTACAGCATTCTATCCACTCATGATCCACAATGAGAAACCCAAAATGGGCTCTATTGATCCACCATGATTAGATAAACATTTGATACTCAAATCCTTACATAATGCCTCTATTTATAGAGATCTAAGAACTTTCTTGAATACAAAATACATTTTACACATGTTATAATATATTAAATATGGACTGTTATTTTGTGGGCTGGACGGTGGGCTGGACGGCCAAGTTGTTTGCAATTTATTGTGGATGGTGCTAGAGAGTTCTTTGATTGTGGATGGTTGAGTTGGGCTGGACGGTGGACTGGTTGTCTGCTATTAATAGTAGAAATTAATACCGCCAACACTCCCCCTTAATTTCTGTCACTAATGCTACTGCATATATATTATTTTCCCTCATTATAATTACTTTGGGTTTAATGGCTTACCCCTAACCAATGCAATTCTGAAGTGGTTTCATGCTCACCACAAACTCTACAAACATCACACAAATGGTTTCAAGATCACCATAAACTTTGCGTTCAAATGGTTTACAAAGATAGCATTCATTGGTTCTACTGACCATGAATCATCACTATAGGGAAGCTATCATCACTTTAAGCCTTTCTCTTTCTTGACCTGCATCAAATTGATTATTGAGTCCATATAAAAAGAAATCCATCTACCGAGATACATGGGTGCCCAGCCGCTGTACTCGCTAGTTCTATAGGAATCCTTTTCACATACATGGTTCATCAATATGTCAAATCAAAAAACTTTGGGGTGTCGAGAACAACCAACAATGCACCCCATACATTTACATAGCTCATTACAAATCATTACTAATTCAATTTTCATCACTTGATTGGGGGATATCAATGCAACCAAATTCTTTTACATGACCACTATCAAGAACATCATATCTTTCATAATTAGACAGACAAATTCTCACTTCCAATCTCAACACGTTTATCCAATTAGCACACACAGAGACCTTTGCACCATGACAACAAACTCTAGCATGCCATCTCTTTTCCTAATGAATGCTAACTCCTACAACTAATTTATAATACTCCACACATATTTCAAATAAAAATACATAATAAAACACTGTTAATAGTAACAAAATATGCTTTCACCTTCAACTTTAGCTTCCTTCTTTTCATGGCTTCTCTCTTTCTCATAGCACTCCCTTGATATTTTCTTGTCACTTTAGAAATACGTATGCAATCTTTGGCTCTCTCACTTGCACAAAGTTGCTCCACAAACTACTAATTTCTGACTGTCATCTTCATAAAATGCTTTGTGTTTGCCTAAACATTTCAACATCACAATAGATGTCCATGTTGTGCACATCACAAGCCAAATGACCTTCTTTGATCTCAACAGCAATATGAACTTCTTCTAGTGACTACTAGTGAACTTAGCATGCGAGATCTTTAACTTACTACAAATTTTCTTCTTTCTTCAGAAACAACTCCTTTCGTAAACCACAGAATAATTTCATCTTTTTTAATCTGCTTCACAAAAAATTGTTTTCTCAAAAAACAATCAGCTATCGTGTCTTCTCCTTTATATTGGGCACCTCTCTAGCAACAACCTCTCTGAAGAGTACTTCAGCTTACACTACTTTCCACACCAATATAATTGTATTATGCTCACTGCAACAGTCATCACTACTTGACTTAAAGATCACCATTCAAATCACCATTCTTCATTCGCTGATTTGATAAACAACATGCATATTACTATCACATTTAGCTCACTCTACAAAACAGGATACAATAGTCCTCAGTCATGATCACAAAAAAAATCTTCAAATAATAGCAGCATTTCACAACTCCACACTTCAGCACTGTTTTGCCTCTCTACTCCACACATTAATAGTTTCTACTATTTATCAACCATCTCCAGCAATCTTAGCACTTCATTGAACCATTTAAACCTTCTTAGTCTATGCTTCAAACAGCTTGCAGAGCATTCTCTCCCTTTGGCTCTGATAGCACTTGAAAGAGGTGGATAGAGTGGATCAAAGACAAACACGAAGGCATCAAGTTGTGCTACAACACTTCATACTCATTAACATAACTAAACTCCATTACAAATCCTTAGAATGCTACAACATTCTATCCACTCATGATCCACAATGAGAAACCCAAAATGGGCTCTACTTATGCACCATGATCAGATAAACATCTGATACTCAAATCCTTACATAATGCCTCTATTTATAGAGATCTAAGAACTTTCTTGAATACAAAATACATTTTACACATGTTATAATATATTAAATATGTACTTTTATTTTGTGGGCTGGACGGTGGGCTGGACGGCTAAGTTGTTTGCAATTTATTGTGGATGGTGCTGGAGAGTTCTTTGATTGTGGATGGCTGAGTTGGGCTGGATGGTGGACTGGTTGTCTGCTATTAATAGTAGAAATTAATACTGCCAAAAGAGCATATATATTCGGAAGGCAGTGATGTGGCAGATGACCTAGCCAAAGTGGTTCATAATGTCAATAGAATAAAGGAATAGGATTATTTTGGCAAAACCCCACCATCCACACAAATGATGGTGGAAAGAGAATGTTTCCTAGTGCAATGTAATTAAGTACAACAAATGGAATATTGATGTGAATCTAGGTGAGTGAGAGAACCCGAGAGTGAAAAATCATAAAGTCAAGATTTGGAAGAATTTGGTGTACATGTTAATTTAGGGATCCATCATCTGGAGCATTTATTTCTATGGTCAATAGTAAATTTAGGTCTAAACTTTGATGAAAAAGGTCAAAATTGCGACCATAGTTGGTTGAATTAGAGACTAAACTTGTTGTCAGTCTTTTTTAGTTAGTTTTTCGACACAAACATTTTGCGTTGAAATTTTGACTTCATAAAGGTGGACTTACCGATGCGAAATTCATCGATTTCCTTAGTCCAACCTAAACTATTATTTTCCATTTGCAGGTGTTGCTGGTCCAAATTTTGATGTAAACCCGACCAATTTGGCGTTGAAATTGAGACCAACACCTCTTAATTTTCTTTACCAATGCCATACATTTGACGTCAAAGTGAAGACATGTGCATCAAAATTGAGACCAACGATAGGTAGAAATTTTGACGAGCTATGCCAATTATTGTAAAAGCTTTGCTCTCACAAGAGTCTTCTAAACTGCACAAAATTTGATTCTAAAGCATAATTGCTCGATGCATGAGAGTCAGGGTATTGTGCACATTTCTACGTCCACACCATTGTTTCATTCATCACATGATTTATTTCATACAATACAATGGGAAGAAGGAAGAAATGTGCACAATATCCTGAGTCTCCATCGACCAATTATGCTTTACAACTTAAATTTTGTGCAGCTTAAAAGGCTCCTATGAGAGCAAAGCCTTTGCAATAATTCACACAACCTGTCTAAATTTTGGTTCTCGAGACACCATTGCTTGGGAAAAATAAAATTAGGAAAGAATTATTTATCAGGAATGAAAGCCAATAATTTCACTAACTAATCTCTATTTTTCAAACAGATAAACGTGAGAAAAAAACTTACTGTCCCAATCACATCACCATAAGAGTGCATATATAAATATAACTATAACTATGTCTAGAACCAACATAATTTACAAATATGATCCACAATTCAAATATTATCCCTAGATGTTTTCTTTAATGCAAAGTTCTAAGTCAACTATGTTATCACCCTGGATGTAATACCAAACTATCATTAGGCTAAAGACTACAACAAGATTTAAAAATGCAAGGAGAACTACCCAACCAAAGTAGAAAATGACATGAAAAGTTAACAATCTATCAATTGATGCCTCTAGATGAAATATTTCTAGCAATTGAATTGTACATTATAGAAACAAAAAGTTGCCTTGAAATTGATACCTCACTAGTTGTTCATTTGCATTCGTAATGGCTTCACAAAAGTTGAAAGCTTATGATTTGTCAAGAACACAAAAGGCACTCGTAGTTCAGCTGCATCAATAAAAGTAAAGTAGTTCAGTGGCATGATGAGGGCAAGAGACTGTCAATATTGATTGTGGAGTTGCAAATAGGTAAGTGATAAACATAAAAAGGTAGTACAAGGTACCATTTTCCATGTTCAAATATGATGAACTACCTTGGAGCTGGTTCTTATAAAACTTGATTGCTTAACGTTGGATTTGATTCAATAGTACCATTATCTGGAGGAGGTCCCACACCCAACTTTTTTGTTGATTTTGAAGGTGCTAACAGAGCATCTTTGCTAGCTGATATCCCTTGCAAGCTCAACCAAAAGAGAATTCTTGATTGAAGAATGCCAAAGATAGTCACGATGTGCCTATTGGCCGAAGATGGTCACGATGTGCCTATTGCTAATAGGCACATTGTGACTATATTTAACATTCTCCTATGGCTCTTGTAGTTCTAATATTATAACATGAGGCTTCCTCTTCTTTTTTTGAGCTTAAGGCTGATGTGGCCCTGTAATAAGAAATAAATTGGTTTAATTTTGATTATGTACAACACAAAGAAAACCAAAATGTAATAGAAATTTTTAACAAAAAATGAACTATATAAACTTATAAAGCTCATAATAATAATAGGCCATAAACTTGGATAGATTTGTTGTAGATTTCTAGGATGATTGGGCTGTACTTATCATCACAATCAAAATTTTGTAAGAGATTTGCATGTGTTATTTCAGCAAAGATAACATCCTTAGACAAATGAGCACATGCTAGTGATTGTTCACTTTATCTAATCTAGTATTTTCTTGCTAGGGTTCAAATTATTAATTTATATAATATATTATTTTTTTTGGCTTTGGGGCATTTGCACATATTTCCAAACTTCACAATGCATAACTTTTTCTATAGAAATTTCAGTTACTTTCTTTAAGCTATGCCATTATTGTATGTAGCTAGGTCAACATTGTGGTGTCTTTGGAGGAAATTGTGCATATGAATGCCCAATGAAAATTCCATTTGAACCCTTTTTGAAGTATTTGAAAGGTATTGATGAATCTATTGAGAATACCTTTGAAAGTGTACCTTTTGCAACATTGTCTTAGTGACAAAATCTAGTGTGCATCCAATACTCATTTCAGTGTTATGCTTGTATGAGGAAATTAGAAATGTTTGGTCAGGGAATTGTCAAGAGAAAAAGAAGAAAATAGGATGAAGTAATTCAATTCACTATAAAAAAGACACCTTAGTTCAATCTCACGATTCTTAAGTAGTTGCAATTGATTTCAAAATCAAGTGACAGAAAGTTAATTGAAGTAGAAAATCTTCCTTTGTTTTCTTTTTAATCTTCCTTCTATGTGTTTCATACTCAAACCACATTGTTTTCAGGATGTGTTATGCATGAACGGTTTGGGTAGAGAATTAATCAAGAAAAAATTTCTTTCAAGAAGATTTAATAGAGAAAAATACCAAATTTAGATTAAACTTGCACCTTAACATTTACATAATTTTTTGGTGATTCATGGTAAGGTGGGCATCTTATTGGGCGAGGTAATCAATTCTTATTTTTCTTTCTTTTTCTCTTTTATGCTAGTAGGACTTAATCATGAAGCTAAATTATTTATAGTGTTCCTCTTGTCTTTCTTATGTTTTTTTTTTATGATATGTTTCCAAATATGATATTAGTGCAAGAAATATTTCTTAGCAAGGTTTCTTGTGCTACTTGATTTGGCTTTGTTTAGTAGAAATCCTTTTCTTTTTTGTTGTGCATGTATATTGAGTTAGAATCCTTAGCTTGGGGACTTGTGTCCATAGCTAACTGTTATATTATCTGATCATGAATCCACTTGGATCTCTTCTTTCTTCTCTTCCTTTACCAAGAGTTTGCATTGAGTCCATACTCTTGCTAAAGTGGGGGCTAAATTTATCATCTTAAAATGGAAGTACTTTCATGCTAAACATTTTTATCACTCCAATTAATTGGTTTGGGGTCATGTCAAGCACCTTGAAAGGGTTTCTTCATGGATCCAGTAGTTTTCCCCCTATTCTGCTTCTCTCTTTCTATTTCCAACCTATTTCTGACAACCTCCTCTATGAAACTAAAAACTTTGACTTCTGGGTCAAGGATGACCTGGTGGGTTAAGGTTAACCTTGACCTTGACCTAGGTCAAGGACAACATTGACCTTGAGCTAGGATAGGATTGATGTCATCCCTTACCCCAGACCTCAGTTTCAATTTTTGAGAATTTTGGGCTTTGGTAAGTTTCTTTTCCCGCTTCTAGGTCAACTATATCAGGTTTTAGAATATTAGACTCTTAAATTACATTTATTCTAGGTCCATTTCTAGGGGTTAAGGTTAAATTTCTAGAATCAAAACCCTAGATCTAGTCATCATGGTGGTGTGATCTTCCTTCAAGATCCTTTGTACATCTTCAAGATCTATTCATTCTTCTATCAAAGTGTATTCTAAGCATACAATCATGGATGGTTTGATTTACATTTGTTAATGTGATGTTCAAGCTTTCATATCAATATACTTGTTTACATTTCAAATATAATTGCATATCTATTGAATATCATAGCTTTATTGTTAGATTTACTTCTACTACTTGCTAGTATTCTCTATTACAATTCTATTATTAAGGTTGATTCAAAACCGGGATTTGACCAAGGAAAATCCCTCATCCAAACAACATAGCCTTATTTCTTACAAGTACAAGTGTGGAACAACAAATTAAAGAGTATATTCAGATACTTTCTTCATCGAACTTGTGAGATATGCGAACAAAAATTTCATAGGAGTAGTGCACGTCAAGGTCAACTTTTTGGGGTGCAATTGTGCCCTTAAGCATAATTGTGCCTCACTATTAGGGTCAAGGTCAACTGCCCTTTAAAAAGACAAATTATTTTTGAGTTTTCTCTATCTTGACATTTCTAGTCCGAAACAGGTTGTAGATTTTCTAGAAACCGTACATAGACATCATAAAAAAGTTTTTTCTAGATTCAAGGTTATTATTTTTCTTTTATCTATTTCAAGATTTAAGCACATATTCCTCTATAATAGAAAGATCATATAATCCCCTCTCTCCCTATTTTCCATTACATGATCCATTTTGGCATCGATCACTTTCTTGTGCTTGATCAATTTGGATCATCACATTAAAAATGGGGTTAAGAGAGAAAACCTTATTTTCTTTGTTAATAATATACACACCACAAAATTAGGATTTGGCACTTCGAATGAGGCAACCAAAGTTTTTTTCTCAACTCTATTGAACGATATAAAGAAAAAAACATTGGAAAGGGGAAGAGGTTCCTATGGCAAGCTAGGGGTTTTGGGTATTACTAGTAAATATTATAATTGCAATATTTTTATTTTATATTAATATTGTAAAAATTTTAATTATAATAAAAATATTAGCAGTTCTAAGGATATTTATAGAAGGAAGATAATTATACAATGCATAATACAAAAATATTCATAGAGTAGTGTTGACTTGAAATTTTTACCTCACGAGTTAAAGGAAAGTTTAATTTGGGAATGAGAGTAACATTGAAATGCCTAACTTTTCTCTCTCCCCATTATTAAACCTTCTCTCTCCCCAAACTAAAACCTTCTCTCTCTCTATGTACTAAAACCTTCTCTCTATGTTCTAAAACATTTCAAAAGTTTGAGTTGAGATTTGGATTTAGTTTTAGCTCTAAAATTTTTTCCCTAATCCTAACCTTCAAGTATGAGGGGGAGTTTCTCCATGGTGGATGTAAAAGCTTGAAAATCTAACAAAATTCCATGCTGATTATGAAATTGATGGTGAATCTTGCATGTTTAATTTTCAATTATAAAAACTTATTGGTATGATGGTGTTTAAAAGATTGAGTTGTGCAATGAAAAGGATATTTTTGACAAGATATATAGAAAGTGTTGCCAATGGTAAAGACTTGCTTCAAAGGTTTATGAATGGTTGATTTGTGGTATGATGGTTGACTTTAGTAATCTTCATTGCAATCCAACTACCAAATTCTAAAGCCCAAGTTCATACTCTTTATCATGATCACTCCAACATTTACCCAAATTGGAGCTTTGAAAGAAAGCAACAATGTTGAAATTATTTTTGCATTGGCAAGAAGGAAACAAATTATTTGATAGAATGCTCAATGTAAATCTTGAAATTCTCAATTAATAGACATACCTATGGGGAAAGATGTGCAATACACACACCAAATTGGCATGGATGTTTGTCCAATTTCCTTAGAAGGAGATAAAAACTTATGGAGCTCAATGCCTATGTAGACATACAAGTGAAATGTGGAATCTGGTTATGATTTCAAATGTGAAATGCATCAAAGAGATTCATCTCAAGAAGGAAGTGAAATAATTGACAAAATGCAAGTCAGAACGCTTGAATTTTGAAAGATAAGAGGGAAGTTAATTGTTTGACAGAGTGCCTTATAGAGACATTACCACTTAAGTCATCCTAAGCTAGACAACACATGTGAATTTTTTGACCAAATTCTCCAATTCTATAACCAATGGTTTGTTGACTTGTAACAATGCTCAGATTCCCCACATGGTCAACAAGTCTTCAAATGGACTTTTTTTCAAAAAATATAATGTTGCTCATGATATTCTCTCATCATACCTATGACACCTCCATATAATCAATGTGAAGGAAAGAGTAGGTGATGGATGATATTGTGTCTCACTAAACCAACATTGGTATGAACATAGGTTAAGTTGTCATAAAATTATCTGATGAAATTCTCTTGGGAAATCTATAGAAATGGTAACCAAGATCTTCTCATTTAATCAAAGAGGAGTAATTATTTATAAATTAGCCTAGATTTGAATAGGTCAATACACATAGGATTCTAGAAAGATACTGATGACAATCATAAAATATGAAATAATAGGAAATTGGTACTGAGTATTAAGGAGAATCTATAGGTTTGAGAAGTATATTGATGGTCCAAGGGGTTTAGCTTAGTTGGTTGGAGTAATGAGTTCTCATTGTGGAGACCTTGGTTCAATTCCAAAGAGAGACATCTTCATGGAATAATAAGTTCTGACTCTTGTTCTTCTATTGGTTGTATTTGTCTCATTGCAAAAGGTGGATTCTAAGATGTGACTCTTGGTCTTCCAAATGTTGCTTCTACTGTTGTTACTGGAATGGAGCTTGAATAAGATTGTAATTCTCATGATGTTTCTTGAATGAGCACAAAATTTGTAAATGATTTCAATATTAGAAGTATATGGATTATTTATTGAATTCCATAGTGTTATATCATCTCAAGAATGTAGTGTTTTCCAAATGGTGTCTTTGAGAAGAGGAAGGAAAGGAATGTAAATTGCTTGATAGAATGCTTTCGGTAGATGCTAGAACATACCAACAAAATGTACATTATGATAATGTTTTATGATTGCATCGAGGAAATGGAAATGATAGTTTAAAAATTTGAAGTCAAAATAACATTAAATTCATACCTGACATCTCACCAAACAAGGGTTTTTGTAAACAATATTATGAAGTACAAATTCCAAGGCAAAGAACCTCCCACAATTTTGACAAGCACGCTTCCTAAGATATCAAATACCAAGAAGGGACACATTAACATTGTAGATTTTTGAAAGGAAATGAGCAAAGAGTATATATCTCTTTTAGCACAATGAACATTAGGCAACAAGCTGGCTCATGCAAGAGGATATCCACTCCCAGTTTAGTATACTAAACTAGTTTTAGAATGTATCAAGATATATGACTAGAATTGTAGAGACATTAAGACTTTAGGAGGTAATATCATAGAGAGGCTAGATCTATTATCTATCTCCATTTCATTCTAATTTCCTATGAGGGAAGAATTCACAAAAAAATCTAAAGAAGTTTCTATGTTTATTTCCATCAAAATAGAAAGAAGTGTTTGAATGTTATTGCTAAAAGTTGGTTGGATCAAGCTAGGAGAGGACATTCACAGTTACCAAGAGCTTTACATAGAATACTTTTTAATGAAGACATTTCAAATATGATTGTCCTTTTCATTAGAATAGTGGGGAATGAAATAGTTGAGAATTTTTAGGATTGGATGTTCTTGTACATCAATACTATCACTATTGGAAAACAATTTCTTTATTAAGAGAAAGGATTAGTGATTCCCTTCACAGTTAGTTGACTAAATTCAATATGAATAAGGGATTCTACATGTTCTCATACCTAATGTATGTAATTTCTAGTATGAAGCCATGGCCTAGCCTCAATCCATAGGGGGAATACAATGTGGCTACACAAATCTATAATTACTATCCCCACTTGTAATTGAAACAAAGCAATGTACACTTTTACAGGGAGAATGATGCTTTTTCTATTCTCACAGCTAGAGACCTATAGGGAGATATAAGATTATGGATTTGTCTTAAAGAAGCATGTCTCATCAATACTTATGGTATCATCTTCATACAATATACCCAATTCACCTACATTTGGATTGGGGGATTTCAAGATTTTCCTCTTATGTTACCTCATTTTATAGATGATAAATTGGTGCTTTCAAAAGTCTACAGGTAGATTGGCCAAGTAAAAAAGAAGTGTAGGAACAAAAGATTCATTCTTTTCCCTATTGGTATTGGACACTATAGTTTTATTTCTTCCCCAAATGTCCAAAATACTGATTTAGATCTATGATGAAGACAACTTTAAACTCTTTTCAAAGTCATTTCGCATTTGATGGTAGTGGGTACATTAAAAACAACCTGATACTAGGACCTAGCTATCTTCATTTTCCTATGATTGAAGATTATTGGACAAACTATGAGAGTGAATTTGAGGTGAGAAAAAGAGATTTTATGAGACTTACAGTGCATAAAATCATTGATTAGAAGATGGGGTGGGATGTGACAGGCACAAAGGAGGATGGATCAAATTTAATTGAGCCTTTCTTCTTCGAATGAATACAATTGTTGGAATTACCATATATCATTTGGTCTTTGCCAGAATTAAAATATCTTAAGGAGAGGACCTTCTATGTGATTTGGTGAACAAATAATTGGTTAAGAAGTAAAACCAAAGAAGCCACAACAATCAAGTCAAAAGGGAAAAATGGTGCAAAAAAAACTAATAGCTCGCAAGAAGGTACATCCAATTTAGTCATTTCATTTTCCCTACCTACTACTTCTGGTTCTTTAGATGGCACACAAGGTGGAGATGATGGTGAAGATCTAAATTAAAGAATTGATCTAGTTTCAACATGTGAGCTCAATGAAGTCCATAGTAATAAAATGTCAAAACCCAAAGAGAAAGCTTTAAATCTAATCCATAAAATGATAGATGAAGCTCTTGAGATGAATGCTTTATCATCATCATTCATAGATGAAATGATTCAAACCATAACATGTCCTATCCACTCTTCATCTCCTAAAAGTGTGGAAGGGACTCAAAAAAAGTGCCAATTGTGGAGAATACAAATAACCAAGATTTCTCACCTATAGTCCAACATGTTTCTTCAGTGATTTGTTCATCTATCACTATTTCAACATATTCATTATGAAGAAAGTTTGGAGAGAAAGAACAAAAGAGTTATCCAATATGAAGCACCAAAATTATATGCCATGGTTGAACCTAGTGCATAAAGGTATGAAAGTAAAGAAAACTAGAAGAATAGATTCTAGACTAGTGTTGAATCCTACCTTAGGAAACCTATTTGTTGACAGTGAGCAATTGGTCATAGAGAAGAACATAGATGAGGTAGATGAAGCTGATTTTAACATAACTCAAGTAGATTTGGGTTGAACTACTCGTGAGGGTAGAGAACATGATTTCCAAGTGTTAGCTATTGTCCTAATCAAATAGTGAAAAATGATAAACAAGTTAAAAATCCTAGTGCTTCTATGGAAATATTGAAAGATCCCAAGAAGATGTTTGATGAACATGTCAATAACAACATAGGAGAGTACCAAGCATATGATAAGATGTTAAAAGTATGGAAAAACCCTCAACCCTATTTGAAGACATAAAGGTCACATATGCTAAGGAAAATCACATACCACAAAGAATTCAAAAAATTTGGCAACTCTTAAGGAACAACAATCATTCTAGAGAGAAATTGATGGTAATTTAATAGATATTAAACTAATGGAAAACGATATATTTAGATCTTTGAAATAAATGACAACTGATGAGGAAGAGAAAATTGACTTATGGCTGGAGAACATGAAATGCAAGCTTGATAGCATGGATCATAAATTGAATAAAGAATATAAGTTCCTAAACACTTGCAAACTATTAAAAAGGAAAGCCTTGGGAAATTTTCCAATAATTGTGGAAGGTATTCCTATTAGCAAACATACTCAGGATCTTAACATACCTTCTATTTTAAAATGCATAGAATTAAAAATCAGCACTGAATTTGGTAGTAAGAAATGCAAGGATTGTGACATAATGATTAAATTAAGCATTCTCTCAGTAGCATTGGACTCTTGTATTCAAAACTTGTCATGTTACACCCTAGATTTAGACTAAATTAGGAAGACCCATGACCTATGTGAGATGAAAATGCAGAGTGTGGTCATCATCAAAAACAATGCTTTGGAATAGGTAATAAAATCATTCAGATCATACAAGGAAAATTTGAGTCAACTACTCATAGCTCACCTCTAGATCAAAGAAAAGGTGCATGACATATTAGTGATCACCATTGAAAGTTAAAAGTAAGAGTGTCTAAAGATGTCTCAAATGTTTTTCTTGTATATTTTATAAAAAGCTCAACTTTAGGAACTATATGGGTTTGGTCAATGCCTTAACCTTTTCCTAGTTATGGTTGAGGAATGATTTTAGAGTTGTAGAAGTTAGAATTGGTTATGAACCATCTTCAAAGTAGTCCAAACTCTAGCTTTTTGAGTAGTTATGAATAAATTATAAATTCATGAATATCACATGTAATAGAGGCATTTTGGATTGGAAAAGGAGGGACACTTATGTTGAATTTTTGATAGAAAAGAAATTTTTGGAAAGTAAATACAATTTTTTCTCTTGTAATCACATAAATTTTCCTACGTTCTTGGAGTAAAGAAATAGAAGGAAGTGTATTTTGTGTTCAGCTTTCTATAAACCTAAACTGTTTGGGTGTTGATTCTTGTTGTAATTGATGGTTTCATGGTATTTTGTAAATGTTAGTTAACTATCAAATCATCATCGAGCTAATGCTAGACCTCAAGCATAGTTCTTGTTAATAGTTGAAGTTGATTTTAGGAGGCTTGAAAGTTGTTTGGTGCATTCATTTTCATAGCTTTCTTCCTATCTTTTAAATTTTGAATACATATTTACTTTAAAATCAAAATTACATCTTATGATGGAGATTCCCCTCAAAACATAGAGGAATGTCATATACAAAAGGCCTATCCAAATATTGGAGGAACCAATTTTTTGCACACATTTCCATTTGAGCGAAATCATACCTTTCATAGTGACAAATTTATTTACCAACAAGTAGTAACAGATGAAGCAAATTATGAACCAAAGTGAGAGGCATAAAAGGTTGTACAAATAATAGGCTAGAGACTTGAAAAACTTAACATTGGATACATGGTTTAAAAAAAATGCAAGTTCCCAAGGATCATAGGACTTAATAAAATCATTTGACAAACTCCTTTAGAAATAACATTATTTTCTCTTTCCAGTAGATACTAAAAAATAGAATACCAAGCTTGTGAAAAGGGGTAACTTGTCTAGTGACAAGGAAGAAAAGTGAATTGTGTTTTCACAATAATTTTATAATGAATATTCTTCCATATGAGAAATTGAGAGTAGTTCATTAAAGGGTAATATGTAAATTAAAGTAGCATAAAATGTAACAATTGAAATTGTAGGAATTATAGTTTACTTCTTGTCATAGACTCATTTTGAATTAATTCTATTTTTAGATATAATAATTCAGATACTACTATTAATAGTTAGTATATTTATAGATTTAAACTTATTTCATGTTCACGCATTCTTATGTATTGATTTTGATTTGATGTTTACCATTTTCTTATGCATAGTAATTTTGGGTATTAAATTATTATAAAAATAGTTTAAGAAGCATTTCCTATTATAGTGTCTTTGATTCATTTTAATTAATTGGTCATTAAGAATTTTTATTTTCTAATTCACAAATTATCAGTCAAGAAATACAAATGAAAATTCACTATAATGTCAACATTCTTATAAATAGTAGTGAATAGACATACTATTTATTTATTTTGTATATTTGATTATTCTTAAAAATAATCTTATTAAAAGGAACTCATTCCTTCCATAAAAAAATGCAATCTCTAAAATTCAAATTACCACTAATCTCTATAGTTCTAATTACCACTAACAAGCTGATTTTATACTTTAAAATTCATTTGGTTCTCTATTCGCATAGTGGGTGCTTTAATGTAGTTCTCTAATTAATCTCTATAGTTCTACCAATGAAGAAGAATAGTGGGCACTTTAATCGATGTAACAGAGATATTCCCAACAATTCCAAGCTTATACAAAGATTCCAAAAATTAAAATTTATCCGTTAAGTATTTTGGGGACAGAGATCTCTTTGTTTGCATATTCGTTATGGTTCTCTTTATTCATTGTGTGAATGAGTGTCTATAAATTTAAATTATATTACTTTTGTTTGGAATAATTTTTTTATATATATCTTAATTTTTGTACTAAGAATTGTTATAGTTTATATAAATTTAGTTTAGCATTTACTTCTATACCTTTTTGTTTATGATTTTTATTTTATTGATTTTGTTATGGTGTTATTGATTCCATTCATACTATTGAATTACTTAATCATTAGATAATATAGAACTATCACTTGCACCTTTTAAGGATGCAAGGGTAGTTTTATATATATCAAATCATGTGACAATTTTTTTTCTAATAGACAAACCTATCCATCAAAGTTACTAAAGATTGGATTGCAAACTGGCTCCTAAGTGTAAAGCTCCTGCGACCTTTTTCAAATGGCCAGCCTTAAACATCACAGACTAAGGAAGAAATTAAGCCTAGAAAAGTAAGTCAAACTTTGACTATTTAACACTTTTGCACTAGGAATCAAGCCTTAGTGTGTGATGTTTAAGCTGTTCGTTTTCAAACCTTGGCAGCTTCTTTTTGAGCTATGCGACACATGAGTAGCCCACGTCCTTTCCCTTCTTTTGCTAGCCATTCCATTGGAAAAAAAGGTACTAGCCTAAGTGGTGAAACCCTAATGAGGTTAAAAATGACTACTAGATAAATGGGTTGTTCAATAGATGGAAAATCCTTGGACCCTGTTACAGATATGGAGTTGACTGAGGAGAATGAGAGAAATAGGAAGTTGTGTGGAGAAAAACCTTCAATGGTTGCTGAGAAAAAGATAGATCCTACTAGTGATATTGAAACCCCTACAACTGACAAAGTGATGCATAAATCTTCAAGTATAGATCAAGGTAAAAATCTTGAATACCAACTCTCAGATAATGTTGTTGAATATCAAACCAGAACTATCATTTTATTTTTTTAAAGGGGGATACCATCAAAAATTGATTTCTAGAAATGAACAAAACAAAATTGGGAGAACAGTGGATGGGATATTGAAACTATAAGGGAACTAGGTAAAGGCTATGTTTCTTACATGTTTAAAACTACCGAGCAAGCCCAAGTAGTGCTTCAGTATGGGACATGGGTTATCTGTGGCCAAGTCTACTATCTTCAAGCTTGGACATTTGATTTCCATCTAGATGGCCCCTCCCATGCACACTATCCTATGTGGCTTGAACTGCCATATCTAAATTTAGCCTTCTGACCTTTTCTTAAAAACATTGCTTCTCAACTTGGTAGATTCATTTGGTGTAAGTAGCCAACTGATAAATTTTCTAGCTTGCATGTCCACTCACAAGTGTGTGTAGAAATGGATATGAACACACCTTTTCCTGAGAATATTAGATTGTTTGGTCTAGGATTTGAATTGGAGCAACCAATAGTATATTTGAACAAATCTAATGCATATTTTTATTGTCGTCAATTAGGTCATCTTATTAGAGATTATCCTGTTAGGAAGCCTAGGGTTCCCAAAAACTAGCCTATTTCAACTCCTGACCAAAATGGTATTAAGCATAATTCATCTGCCTTGTCTAATGCTAAACTTTTTGTGGATTCATCACCCCCTATATCACCCCCTACTAAGTCATTTTCCCCTACTTCCATGCCATTATCGCCTACTTGTTGTGGATTCATTGTCCCCTACATCACCCTGAGAGTCATGGGACTTACAAAGATGCCATTATGTCTAAGAAATGGATGACTATGAGGAAGAAGAAGGAACTATCATCTTCTGTTGCAAATACTCATCTCACCTCTATAGATCCTTCTCCACCTAATTCTCCAAGAATTCAAAAGTCTTCTAAAAGAACATCTCCTTCTCCTCCTCCTAGTTCTCACCAAAGATCAAGGTCAACTTCACATGTTATGGAAGGTTGCCAAAATCAAGAGCTCTTAGTTTCTCTCTCAAATTGATTTGGGATTTCTCCACAAGATGATGACAACACTTACCCAAGTTCATCATGAATTGCAAAATGTTGTCTTGGAATGTGAGAGGGCTCTCCCTTCGTCAACAAAAATTTGGTGTAAAAAATACTTTATTGAAATGGAAACCAGATGTCCTTTTCCTTCAAGAAGTCAAATTAAGCAATGATTGCCTCAAATTTACCTTATTCAATACTTAGAAGGCAGCTAATTTCTTTCATTTTGCACATAGAGATGGTAGTGGTGGGGTGGTTATTGGTTTGGCTCCGTGGATTGCTAAATTTGTCATTGACAATGGTGAAGACCCTTCTCACTATTGTATTTGGGTGTGTACTTTTATCAATGGATAGCCCATAGGGTTTTGTTCCATCTATGCTCCTAATGATCCCAAAAATAGAACATCTCTTTGGGATTAGATGGCAAACAATCTTCCTAATGCTGATTGGGTTTTGGGAGAGGATTTTAATATGATTGAGCATCATACTGATCATAGTTGGTATAATTATTACAAACTTGGCAAAGAAGAATTTGACAAATGGATATATTGTCGTAATTTATTGGGAGTGGTGGATCCTATCCACAACCAATTTTATACCAATGGTGAGAACTAGTTTACTTGGTCAAATTGTAGATTTAGTACTGATAGGAAGATGAGTAGATTGGATAGATTTTATGTTTCACACAATCTCCAATTAGAGAACCTCTCCATAGGGTCTGTGGTGCTTGTGGATTACTCTACTACCCTTTCTGATCATTTTCCTATCATCTGCTCTCTTTCTACTACTCAAAAGCCAAGATCTTCATCTCAACTACCTTACAAACTCAACACTTCTCATCTAAAGAACCCTGATTGTGTTGCTGCATTAATAGGAATATGGAATTCTCTACCAAAACCCAAAGGGGGGGATTCCTGGATTAATTGGTGGTGTTTTTCTTTGAATCAATGTGTGAGCTTTATACAATCCTTTGGTCAAAGAATGGCTTGGAGACAAAAACATAGAGAGAAATCTCTCCATGGGAAGTTTGAAAATGCTAAAAATTTGCTAAAGTCCAACACTTACAATGAAAATATCCAAAACTCTATTGCTGTCATTGAGGCTTAGCTACGAAAATTGGAACACATATTGGAGTTTGGAACACATACTGTTCCAAACACAAATTGGATGGATGTGCAGCAAGCCTTAGAAGAGATGGTCAAGGATTACATCCCTAAAAAAATTGATCATGGGTATAGTCTCTATTTGGATTGCATCATTTCCTTAGAAGATATTAAACGTTCTATTTTTTGTATGAAACCTTACAAGAGCCCAGGTGTTGATGGTCTTCCAGGTGAATTTTATCAAATTATGTGGAATTATATTAAGGATGATTTTTACATGCTTTATTTGGAAGCCTTTCACAAGGGATCCCTTGGAAATGATATTAATCAGGGTCTTGTCAAACTGATTCCTAAAGGGAGGAATGAAAACACTTTTGCTAGTTGGAGAGCAATCACTCTATTAAACACTTCATATAAAACTATTGCAAAAGCCTTGGTTATGAGAATTAAACTAGTAGTTCAAAGTATCACTAGACCTGAACAAACAAGATTTATTAGAGGCATATTCATTTTGGATAAGTTTATGCTAGCTTGGGAAACTATTGAATAGGCACAAAAATTGAGGCAAAATGCATTACTAGTCAAGATAGACTTCATTGGGATTTCATTCTTAAAATGCTTCATTGGTTGGGCTTTGGACCTAAATTAAAAAAACATGTTAAAATATTGTTTTAGGATGCCAATGCTGAATTTTGATTAATAACTCTTTAACAAAACCATTTGAATTACAATGATCTATTAGGCAAGGCTGCCTTTTATCTCCTTTCTTATATGTTCTTACAGCTGATGCCTTGGGCTACCTACTTCATGGTGCGAACCATTTTAATCTCATCAAAGGGATTTCTATTCCTCAAAATTAGGTGGTTATTGTTGTATTTTAACTCTCCTGCAAAAATTCATAATTCATATTGCCCTTGAAATATCCATAGTCAAATACCTATGAAATATTAAAAAAATACCAAAGTTTTAAACCTTATGATATATTTTGCAGCCCGCAAGTTTTTTGCTATTAGATCTGAGGAAGATCTACAGTTGGCGCTATCTTGCCATCGAAAGCTATGTGAGATTTATGTTTGCGACATGGAACCCTAATGACACGTGTCCAGTGGGTCCAATGGGCTAGGCAATAAGTTTGGCGGGTCGAAAAAGTTTCACGGCATCGTGGGTGCTATGTCACTATTGTGTGTTGGCCAAAAAATCTTCATAGCGACATAGCACCCGACGAAAAAGGTTTCATGGAAAACGGTCAGCATTTCATGAGTTGAAAAATTTCAAAAGGCAGCAAGGCGCCATGTCCGCATCAAAAAACTCACGAGTTTTCTGATAGCGACATAGCGCCCGGTCGGCTGAAGGGCATTCTATGTTGAGTCTGGTGCCATGGTGGTGACTTATTTGTTGACACATGGCCGCTCTGTAGGGTCAAAGTGGTACGAATCCTACAGGTTGATGCATTGTCAGACCAAGGTGGTGCTTCGTTAGTCCAATGGGGAACAACCACGTATGCCAGGTTAGAATACAATCAGTGCATGGAACCAGATCTTCAACATTGCTAGTGAAAGAAAAGGTTAACTTATCTACCGTCAGATCAAGGCAGGATCAATGGCAGGTGCCATCGCACTATGGATAAGCCACACAAGTTTTATGTTGGCAACATAACGCCTTAGTGACACTTGTCAGGTGGGGCTGTGTTATCTTGTAAACCTTAGGAGTTATTGCCAGGTGTGCTGACGGTGGAGGAGCAAAGTGCAAAGTATGACGAGTCTTCATGATGATCAGATTTAATCATATCGACGGATGGTGCCATGTCACCATGGTGAAGTCGCGCGATCTTTACCATAGCGACATGGCACACTTTTGCCACGTGTCAGCAGGGCCAAGTTGCTCCAAGGTATGCTGGTCAGTTATTGCTAGGTATCGTTTGGGCATAGTGCAGTTGCTGAGGTGGCACTAGATATGATAGGCCCAGGGTAAGGACAGTACAGAGTATGACGAGTCTTCACGATCATCAGATCAGAGCATATCAACGAAAGGCACTATCTTGCTATGGTGAAGTTGTGTGATCTTTACCATAGCAACATAGCGTCTTGCTGACTCGTGTCTTGCTGCCTGACCAGAGTTGACAATTAGCAGCTGGCAGTTAGTGTCATGGTCAGGTTTGTAATCACCGTAATTAATGATAACGGTTCGAGGGTGGCGTGGTTAGTTCAATAAAGGAAGGTCAACCATGGAGGACTTCCCAAGTGGTAGAACGAAAAGATGTGATTAGCCCACATGGCCCAGTTGGTACATAAGGAACTATTTGACTTGCTTTGACCTCGTAGATTCATGAGCCAGAAATAATGAATCAAGTTTTTGACACAAAATTTTGATCCTGTGATCAATGCCACCGACTTAGAAGTGAATGCAAAGTGCAAGGACATTCTACAACCATTACAGATCTATCTACTATGTCAGGGGATGTTTTCTGGTGCCGTTCTGTCTTCTCTAGGCTCTTTCTTAGAGGAATATCAAATTTTGGTACTCAAAGCCACCAGATCTTTGATTGGATTTTCAGGGTGAGAAGTTAATGCTAGTAGGTGAAAAGTAAATGTAATGCAAAAAATCCTCGGTTATGCCTGAACTATAAAGACATTTTTCTTATCTTTTCTGAGGGAGACTCCTTTTTTTATTTCTCTGCTACTGCTCACATAATTGTAGTGTAAAATTCCCTTTGTCTCAGAGCTGTATAACATTCTGTATCATCTCCTTCAGCCATCAATGTATATGTGCATTCATCTTGCCTCTCATTGGTGTATTGTTGAGATCTGTGGCCTGCATACTGTATCTATTTTCGACCTATTGGATAATATATATAAGTGAAATCCTTTTCCTTGTGTTATTCAGTTTGGTTTTGTGATCTGTATGTGGTTGTTGATTGACATAAGTCTGGGTGTGTATGTCTTTTGAATGTTATCTTGATTTTGTAGTGCATATATGCGTAGAAATGAGTCTGAACACTCTATTTTGGTGCATCAACTCCTTAGATTAGACTAGGTAGATTTGCTTTTGTGCTTTCCTTCTCCATTTTCCTCTCCAAGAGTAGATAGGTGCACTTTGATAGTAAGAGGAAGCCAGCCTTCTCTAGAGACTCAACCTCGCAATTCAAGTCCTATAGCATGGAGGTTGTTTCCATGTTTCACTAGGTTGTCCTCGCACATAGGCCTTGGACAAGGGTGCAAACCTAAGTGACAACAATTTTTGGCACGCCTGGTGGGACAATTTTCAAACAAAATTTAAAGTCTACTGGTGTCAAGAAGAAAGGATTTCCAGAGATTAATGTTGAAGAGGTAGTGCTGGCTTCAGTATTCAAGCCTTCGAGAGGTTGATTCTTCAAAGTACTTGGACTCTGAACATCAACAAATCTGGTTCTAGGCCAAAGTTGCAGAAATTCATGCCTAGAGCCGAAACAAGGGCATCTTCTAGAGGTAAATTTCAATATTAAGAGCTTTCTCTTTCAAATCCTAGAAGAAGGAGGACTAGAACTTCATTATCACCAGTTAGGGGTGTAATAATAGTTAATATACCTATAAGATCTATATCTACTCCTCCTGTTGCTCGAACTCAGCCTAGATTGCCATCAACACTCATCAATAGAACACTCGTTTACATGGCATGGCCAAGAGTCCATGCTTTTGCCACCTTTAGTGGTGGAATTCCTCTATTGTTAGCCCAAAGACATGATATACCAGTATCTGCACTCAAGAGTATACCTGATTTTACTGGTGAAACTTCCATCTCCCCTTTAGAGCATATCCAAGAAGTAGCAAATGTATGTAATATTCATGGTATCACAGAGGATGATGTTGTTGTCAAACTTCTAGCCTCATCTTTAAAAGGGAAAGCATTATAGTGGTATAGAGACTTAGCTCATGGTTCTATAACTGATTGGGATGGACTAGGAGCAGGGTTATGCAAACATTTTTAGGATAGGAGTGACCATTTGTCACTTTTAGAGTATTTGACTACTATTAAAAGAGCCCCCTATGAATGTATGACTGATTTTAATTATAGATTTCAAAATAAATGGGACAGAATACTTACTACAGTGAAACCTACCCCTGGTAATGCCTTCTTGCATTACCTTAGAGCCTTCAATAGTGATATTGCCACTACAATCCAAACTATGGGAGGAGATACCTTGCCTAATGCCTATGAGATAGCCATAAAAGCTGAGAACATCCTGATACAAGGAGGAAAGTTGGCTCCAAGGCCCCCTATGCCTTTCTTTCCTGATGTTGCCAACCACCAACCAACAATGGCCACTCTTCCTACAACTTCTACATCATAGGCCCTTACTCCAGTCCCTCAAGCTTCCACATCCTCAAATGGGATAGATGAACTCAAAGAGATGCTCCAAGGTCTAGTGCTGAATACAAATAAAAGAGAGAAGGCCCTGGATAAAAAATTGCAAGAGTAGGAGAGGGAGTTGAAGTACCAAGGGAAGAGATTAGAGGATAGTTTTTCTATAATACAAAAAATGAGTAACAAGGTGGTGGCCTTGGAAAGGCAACAAGCTCAAGGTGGCAAGCCTCCCCAATTGCAATATCAGGCTCCAAATGGTGGTACACCTCCTAATTAGTGGAATAGCTCTTTTGATCTGGGTAGGAAAAATAGTCATGCTTCTGCTTCAAGCTTAAATCAGAACAGAGCTATAGTCCCTCAAAATAACTTGGCCCAAGATCAAGATTTTTGTCCTTCCCGGAACTATTCTTATACCTATTGCATGTGCCAGAAGGAAAAATCTTATTTGGTCCTGACTGACCAAGAATCTGTAGCAAAGCAATCATATAAGGAGGATCATCCCAAGGATGCCTCATATATTCAAGGACATGATGATTGCTCTTTCATGAATCATTAGATTGGGGAGCATTATAATGTAAACCTAGATTCCATTTCTCATAACACAAGAAGCAAGAAGAGAGCTATGGAACATACTGCCCCTCCTTCTCCTAGGCAGGCCTCAACTTCAAGTGCTACACCTCATATACAAGCAGCAAATGAACAAACAAGTGCTTCACAACAGTAAAAGCAAGATTCTAGAAAGAAAGATGCAGGTGATCCTTATGTTGCCCCATCTCAACCTCTTATAAGTGCAGCTCCCAAAGTTTCTACCAAAGCTCCTAATACACCTTTCAGTGTGGTAGAGAAAATGAATAAGACCAATGTGAATATTTCTATGTGGGATGTTGTTGCTACCATACCAATGCAGAAGAGGATGCTGCAGCAAGAATTAGAGAAGATTGAACCCAAGGATCAGCCATCTACCATAGAGAGTGCCACAGGTCTAGTACAACCAACAGGGGATGTGGAGACAAATAAAAAGGTTAGACCTCCTGCATTCTATGTTTCTCTGATTATAGGGGGAAAATTAACCCACAATTGCATGATAGATTCAGGGGCTAGTAGCTCAGTAATGCCTAGGTGTGTTGCTAACGCTTTAGGAATGAAATATGAGTCCATTGTTAGGGATGTGTTACAATTAGATGGTAGTACTATCAAAACTGTAGGTATCCTTAGAAATATGGAGATGGCCCTACATGCATGCCCTGGTTGCACTGTGATTCAAGACATATCTGTTGCTGAAGTCAAGCCCTATTTTGCTATCTATCTTTCAAGAGACTTCACTAATCAAATTGGTGGATTCATATCTGCTGATTGGTCATATATGTCATTTAAGACCATATATGGAGCCAATGCCTCAATTAGAGCAGAACCTCAAGCCCTTCATCACACTGAATCTTATAACCCCAACCCCATCAACATGAATTGCCCTATTCTAGAGATGGATGAAAATGACATAGTAAATGAGCCTACCACTTCCATAGCAGAGATTCCTGATTTCTTCTTGGATGAGTGGGCAAATGCATATTAGTTTGAGCCTATGTTAGAGACTCTTGAGACAGGCCTTAGTACATATTGCATAACAGAGAAAGATGCTCAAGTTCCTAATCTTTTTGGGACTAATGATGATATAAGTGGGAGATGGAGTATGTACTTTGATGGCTCAAGGAATAGAAATGGATTAGGGGCTAGTGTTATGTTGATCTCTCCTGCACAAATAAGATACTACTTCTCCTTTAGGCTCCAATTCAGTTGCACCAATAATGCGGCCGAGTATGAATCTTTGACTCAAGGTCTCTTACTTGCCCAAAAGAGAGTAATACAAGCCTTGAAAGTATATGGGGATAGTGAGTTAGTAGTTAACCAAGTGAGAAACCAGAATATCACCAAAAATGACCTACTCAAGTCTTACAAACACAGAGTCTAGGATTTGCTTGAGGGCTTCAATGCATTTAATATTTAGAGCATTCCTAGGAAAGAAAATAAACATGCTGATAGACTTGCAGCATTGAGTGCATCTTATGATGTTCCAAGGAATCTTGAGGAATAGAAGAAGCAACAAATAAAGGTGGTAGTGAGGCTTGCAATCCCTGACAACAACACTCATTGGCAGGTGTTTGATTTTGATGAGCAAATTGTGAGTTTCTTGCAGAATGAGGTAGAATTCTCAGATAGAAACCAGTCAAGGCTGCAAGATTAGTATGGTGATCAGATCATTCATCTCAGTTCTAACAAGTTGCCCAAGGGTCTCATTACCTTGGAGAGTGTCTTTAATCCTGATGATCAAACAAGAGGCAAAGAGATGAATCTAGCTGTAGAAAAGGATGATCATGCCCCAGTTACAATTCCTGATGGAAAATCTCTGAATATGTGGAAGGTATGTTCTCAAACTGAGCAAGAAAACTTCATTCAGTTATGTCAAGAATTTAATGATGTATTTGCTTGGACATATGATGATTTAAAAGGGTTTGAACCTAGTTTGTTTCAGCATACCATAGATTTAATTGATAGGGCCAAACAAGTAAGGCAAAAACAGAGGCCAGTGAATCCTAAGATTGAACCTCTAATGAGAAAAGAACTATCCAAGTTGATAGAGGCTAATATAATATTTCCTATCAAACACTCATCATGGGTAGCTAACCTTGTCCCTGTAAGGAAGAAAAATGGAGAAATCAGATTGTGTGTGGACTTTAGGGATCTCAATCAGGCTTCCCTTAAAGATCACCATCCTCTCCCTTCCATGGAGCAGATCCTGTCCAAGGTCAATAGTTCAAGGAGATTCTCTTTTCTTGATGGATTCTCTAGTTATAACCAAGTGTTAGTTAAAGAATCTGACAGATATAAGACAATATTTACTACTAAATGGGGCACCTATACTTATTGCAAGATGCCATTTGGACTAACAAATGCAGGTGCCACATTTCAAAAGGCAATGGAGATGGCCTTTAAAAAATTAATTAAAATTTTTGTCTTAGTATACCTTGATGATATAACTGTATATTCAAAAAATGTAGAGGATCACTTTGATCATCTAAGACAGGTATTCCTAAGATGTAGAGTGTTTGGGGTTTCCCTTAACCCAGCCAAGTGTGTCTTTGCTATAAGCCAAGGAAAATTATTGGGATACATTGTATCTAAGGATGGGCTGACTATTGATCCAGAAAGAACAAAGGAAATACTTGCCCTTCCTCTTCCTAAACACAAGAAAGGGATGCAAAGTTTCCTAGGTAGACTACATTTTGTAAGAAGGTTTATTTCTAATCTTGCTACCATGGTGAAACCTCTTATAGCTATGCTTAAGAAAGGTATGGTCTTCTCATGGACCAAGGAAGGGAAGGGGAGTTTTGAAGAAATCAAGGTAGCCATAGCCTCATCCCATACTCTCATGAACCCAAATTTTGAGAAAGATTTCATCCTCTACACTCTAGGTGGTGAGTCAAGTATCTCTGTTGTCTAGACTCAAACAAATGACAAGGATGAGGAGCAGCCCATAGCCTTCTTTAGTGAAGGGCTCAAGGAAGATGAAGATAAGTAGAGCTTTTTTGAGAAGCAAGCCCTTGCGGTCATTAGAGCCTTGAAGAAATTCAAGCACCTCTTATGCCACAATAGGATCCGTTTGTTGGTGCCCCATGCTAGTGTAAAAGACTTCCTGTTAAGCAAGGATATCAGTGAAAAGAGAGCTGGATGGATCACTAGGGTAATGGAATATGATGTTGATATTCAGATTACCAAGATGGTAAGAGGGAAAGGATTGTGCAAGGAAATGTTATCAAGCCAAGGTTTAGATGAAGAGGCTGCTATGGTAATAACAGAACATCAAGAGGTAAGAAATGCTAATCATCCAAGGAGCTGGATAAATGATATGAGGAGCTTCTTATCAGAGGATGGATACCCTTAGGGATTGGATAGAGCTAAAAGAAGACAATATAGACTGCAGTCCATTCCCAATGTTGTGATTAATGGTATCCTATTCAGGAGGGATTTTAATGGGACCCTGCTGAGATGCGTTGAAGTGGATAAGGCTGAGAGGATGATTAAAGAAATTCATGATGGCCCTAATGGTTTCCATTTCTCTACAAGAACAACTACCATGAAGATCATGAGGGTTGGTTATTATTGGCCATCTCTGTTTCATGATTGTTATAGATATGTGAGAAAATGTGAGAAGTGTGCTTTCTTCTCAGGCAAACAGAGGCTTGCAACTCTCCCCCTTCATCCTATTCAGGTGGATCAGCCCTTTACCCAATGGGGGTTGGATTTTATAGGTCCCATTAATCCTCCATCTAGTGCAGGTCATAAATGGATTTTGGCTGCTACTGATTGTTTCACTAGGTGGACAGAAGCAGTTGCCTTGAAGGATGCCACAGAGTCATCAGTGGTTGAATTCCTTGATGGAATTGTAGCTAGGTTTGGTGCTCCTTCTACTATCATCTCAAACAATGCCAAGTCTTTTGTTGGAACCCAGATTTGTGCATGGGCAATGAACCACAATATCTACCTAAGCACATCATCAAATTACTATCCCCAGGGTAATGGTTTGGCTGAGTCTTCCAACAAGAATCTAATTAGAATCATGAAGAGGACAATAGAAGACAATCAGAGGGTTTGGCATAAGAAATTAAGGAATGCTCTGTGGGATGATAGGATAACACCCAAGAGATCTGTTAGGAATTCACCTTTTGTACTAGTATATGGTAGGGAGGCCAGACTCCCAATTTCATTGGAATTCCCATCCTTGGAGTTGGCTCATCAGTTGGAATTGATCGAAGATAATGCCATGTCAGTAAGAATGGAAGAGCTGATTGAACTAGAAGAAAGGAGAAATAAAGCCATGAAAACCCTAGAGATATATCAGTAGCAGATGAAAAGGAGTTTTGATAAGAAGGCTAGGGTTAGGACCTTCAGAGAAGAAGATTTAGTTCTAAAGTGGGATGCAGATAGGGCAAAACTAGGAAGACATTCCAAATTTGATGCACTATTGAGTGGCCCCTATCTGATTGCCAGTTGCAAATAGGCTAATGCATTCCAGTTGAGCAGACCCAATGGTGAAGTTTTGCCCATTCCAGTCAATGGGATTTATCTTAGAGCTTGTTTCTGATGAGGGTCGAGTTCCTATACATAAGTCATTCAGTTTCTTTTCTGTTGTTTCTTGCTTTTCAAGAAGTGTGCGGGCATAGACGCCTCCCTGTGACGTAGTAGTTTTTAAGATGTCTCAGGTTGCAAAGGAAGTTTTGTTTTTTGTTTCCAGTTGCAGTTGCAGAGCTAGGGTTTTCAATGTTTGATCTCCTCACATATAGGTTAGGTTTTTTGCAATTCTCAAGTTCATACTTTTTAGACCCTATGGCCGAATAGATTGTTTACAGGCACTAGTCATGCATCGAGCAGGTTCATGCCCCTTGTGAGTCGCCAAAAATGTTGTATTTTAACTCTCCTACCAAAATTCATAATTCATATTGCCCTTGAAATATCCATAGTCAAATACCCATGAAATATTTAAAAAAATGCCAAAGTTTTAAACCTTATGATATATTTTGCGACCCGCAAGTTC
This sequence comes from Cupressus sempervirens, assembly GCA_028749045.1. Taxonomy (NCBI): domain Eukaryota; kingdom Viridiplantae; phylum Streptophyta; class Pinopsida; order Cupressales; family Cupressaceae; genus Cupressus; species Cupressus sempervirens. Next base: position 113,629,396 of record CM053789.1, on the reverse strand, counting down.
TCTACCGTCAGATTTGAGGAATATCTATGGTTGGTGCTATCTCTCCATTGAAAGCTGTTTGAGATTTACGTTCGCACCATGGCACCCTAATGACATATGTCTGGTGGGTCCAATGGGCCAGGCAACAAGTTTGGCGGGTCGAAAAAGTTTCATGGCACCATCGGCGCTATGTCGCTATCGTGTGTTGGTCAAAAAATCTTCATAGTGACATAGCGCCTGACGAAAAAGGTTTCACAGCGAACGGTCAGCATTTCACGAGTCAAAAAATTTCAAAAGAAGGCAAGGCACCATGTCGCCATTGGAAAACTCACGAGTTTTTCGATAGCGACATAGCGCCCGGTCGGACGAAGGGCATTCTACAGTGAGCTCAGTGCCATGGTGGTGAATTATTTGTTGACACGTGGCCACTCTGTAGGGTCAAAGCGGTACAAACCCTCCAGGTTGATGCCTTGTTAGACCAAGGTGGTGCTTCGTTAGTCCAATGTGGAACAACCACGTATGCTAGGTTATAATATAGTTAGCGTATGGGACCAGATCTTCAACGTCGCCAGTGTAAGAAAAGGTTAACTTATCTACCGTTAGATCAAGGCAAGATCAATGGAAAGTGCCATCGCGCTATGGATAAGTCACACAAGTTTTATGTTGGTGACATAACACCTCAGTGACATGTGTCAGGTGGGGCTGTGTTATCTTGTAAACCTCAGGAGTTATTGCCAGGTGTGCTGACGATAGAGGAGCAAAGTGCAAAGTATGACGAGTCTTCACGATCATTAGATTAAATAATATTTACGGATGGCACCTTGTCACCATGGTGAAGTTGCACGATCTTTACCATAGTGACATGGCACCCTTTTTCCACATGTCAGTAGGGCCAAGTTGCACCAAGGTACGTTGGTCAGTTATTGTTAGGTGTTGTTTGGGTGTAGTGCGATTGCTGAGTTGGTGCCAGATATGATTGGCCCAGGGTAAGGATAGCATGGAGCATAAAGAGTCTTCACGATCATTAGATCAGAGCAGATCAACAGAAGGCGCTGTCTCACTATGGTGAAGTTGTGCGATCTTTACCATAGCGACATAGCATCTTGCTGACACATGTCTCGCTGGCCGACTAGAGTTGACGGTTAGAGGGTGACAGTTAGTGTCGTGGTCAGGTTTGTAATCGCCATAGTTAATGATAATAGTTCGAGGGTGGTGCGGTTAGTTCAATAAAGGAAGGTCAACCATGGAGGACTTCCCAAGTGGCAGAATGAAAAGATGTGATTAGCCCGCATGGCCCAGTTGGTACATAAGGAACTATTTGACTTGCTTTGACCTCGCGGATTCATGAGCCAAAAATAATGAATCAGGTTTTTGCCACAAAATTTTGATCCTGTGATCAATGCCACCGACTCAGAAGTGAATGCAAAGTGCAAGGACATTCTACCACCATTACAGATCTATCTACTATGTCAGGGGATGTTTTTTGGTGTCATTTTGTCTTCTCCAGGCTCTTTCTCAGAGGAATATCAAATTTTGGTACTCAAAGCCACCAGATCTTTGATTGGATTTTCAGGGTGAGAAGTTAATGCCAGTAGGTGAAAAGTAAATGTAATGCAAAAAATTCTTGGTTATGCCTGAACTATAAAGGCATTGTTCTGATCTTTTCTGAGGGAGACTCCTTTTTTGATTTCTCTGCTACTGCTTTCAAAATTGTAGTGTAAAATTCCCTTTGTCTTAGAGCTGTATAACATTCTGTATCATCTCCTTCATCCATCAATGTATATGTGCATTCATCTTGCCTCTCATTGGTGTATTGTTGAGATCTGTGGCCTGCATACTATATCTATTTTCGACCTATTGGATAATATATATAAGTGAAATCCTTTTCCTTGTGTTATTCAGTTTGGTTGCGTGATCTGTATGTGGTTGTTGATTAACATAAGTCTGGGTGTGTATGTCTTTTGAATGTTATCTTGATTTTGTAGTGCATATATGGGCAGAAATGAGTTTGAACACTCTATTTGGGTGCATCACCTCCTTAGATTAGACTAGGTAGATTTTCTTTTGTGCTTTCCTTCTCTCTTTTCCTCTCCAAGAGTAGATAGGTGCACCCTGATAGTAAGAGGAAGACGGCCTTCTCTAGAGACTCAACCTCGTAGTTCAAGTCCCACAGCTTGGAGGTTGTTTCCATGTTTCACTAGGTTGTCCTCGCGCACAGGCCTTGGACAAGGGTGCAAACCTAAGTGACAATAGTTATCAACTCTCATTTTAATGATGACAACATGCTTTTCTTGCAAAATTGTGAAGAAGAGTTAAATAATGTGTTGGATATATTGGAATTATATTGTGTTGTTCCTTGCTCAGTTGGCCCATAGTAAAATAGAATTTATGATGACCCATTCTGAGCAGATTCCAAAGTGGATTCATAAGGAATGGAGTCATATTAGGCATGGTGAGATCACTAGATATTTGGGCATTCCATTTGGTATTGGGATTTCTCTTTTAGACATGTGGAAGTGGTTTCCTAATCGACTTAAAGAGAAATTATTCAATTGGAATAATAGATTCTTATCTTTAGTAGGGAAAATACAAGTTGCAAATAAAATATTCATTGCTTCCCATGTTTACTATTCATCATGTTGGATGCCATCAAAGAGGAAATATGAAGATTTGGACAAACTTATTCAGAAATTTCTTTGGTCTAAATGGGATGGAAATGATGAATTTATTGGTGCTTCTTGGTCTCATTGCATTGAATCAAGGCATAGGGGTGGGTTGGGAATTATTGATCCTAAGACTCAACAGGTGTGTCTTGCTAAAAAATGGATATTGAGAGCTGCTAAAGGAGATGAACCATGGAAAATTCTTGTTCGTAACTATGTGTTGCAAGCTGCTGCAAAAAAAAAATGGTAGACAATTAATTGGCTTAACAAGATCATCATGGCTTCTTTCTTTAAAATCAAGGCTTCTGTTCCCATGCAATCCATTTGGAAGGCTTGAAAACATGTTTGTCATTTTCCTTAGTGGAATGATTCCTCTTTGCAGCATGGTTTTAGCTTTTCTTCTTCATCCATTTGGTGGAACAAGCTAGTTCAATACCGCAACCAACCTCTTGCTGTTTGCTTTCCAAAGCATGCCTCTTATTTGTTCAAGAAAGGTGTGAGGAACTTTAAGGACATTTGGGACTTTAGTATTTTTTAGTGGGCTTCTTGGCTGAAGATTAAAAATCAATTTTCTCTTGATAACGAATACAAACTGTTTATCATATTTGTGCAGTCATTAGTTCCACTTGAGTTGTCCATTAAAATCTACACTCCAAGAGAATGCAACTTTTTTAAAGACTGGAAATGGTTCTCTTCATCTCATTTTAACCATCTTCTACTTAAGAAAGCATATTTGAGCTCCTTACCCCATTGGTTTATACTCCCCCATCTCAATCATAAATGGAAATGCAGATTTAGTATGAAAAGATGGATCAATATGAGTGCACAAGTTTGGATATCCAAAGCTGATGTGGATTCGCAATTGCTGGCCTATAAGTTTTTACAGCTAGCTGCCCATTTTGTTTGCATACTGAAGATATGAAGCATATATTTGGGACTGCCCCTACATGAAAAAGAAATTTAATGTTATCTTTAAAAAATTTTCAGTTATTTTTCACCATAAATGGAATTGGAAGGAAGCTCTCCTCGATTTTGGCCTTCATAATGATGTTATTGCTAATTCTATTAGGTAAGTTATCTTAAAACATATTTGGAAAACTAGATGCAGTGCTATTTTTTTAGGCAATTATTTTTAGAAAAGGGGCATTTTAATGTTGTACTCTGATGTAGTTTTTCAGGTTTCTTTTTTGTTGTCTCAGATATCAGATTTATCTATAAGGAATTCGTTGGCCATGGCTCAGCTACAACAACTTAAAGACCAAGTGAATCAGCTTCAAAGTAACTGCCATATGGACCTTTGCAAAGTGTTTCATCATGTCCTCTCACTATAATGCCAACTATTATTTGTTTTGTAGTTATTTGTTTTATATGATGAATCTCCCTTCTAGCTACCTTGTGTAGCTATTATTCTTTGTAAACTTGCTCTATTTCAATTTTTTTATTATAAAGTTTTCTAATAATATTTTCTATACATAGTAGAACATTAGAAAGATAATTTTAAATTGTTTATTATTTTATCTTCTTTTCTAACCATGGAATAGACCCTATTAAACCTTTCTTTTGTCAATGTTTTGCCTTTCATTTCAATAATTTATCTTCTATGCAACTCTTGTTGGTATCTTTGCACCCTTTTTCATCTATAATTAACTTTATAGGATCTTGGTCATTATGGCCTATACTTTGATTATCCTCCTCCAAAAGTATGGGTGCTACATGAGCATTGACATTGTTATTAATGAAGTACAAAATATTGTAGTGTTTTTCATCATGATATGGGGCATGAAGTGTGGGTGTTTTTGAGCTATCGATATTGTAGATTTGGGATTCATGGCCCTTCAAATAGTGCACATGAATGTTAGTTTGACTCACCATGGAGTCTACATAAATCTCACAATGGACTATCCAAGCTTTATCTTCTACCATTTTTTCATAGCATTCATCAAAATTCATGTCATCTTTCTGAGTAGAGAAAGGCTCAAAGTACAAATGATTCTCCATAATGCACTCCACTACCATATTACAATACTTTGAGTGTTGCTCTTGATCACCTTCAAGTTGATCTACTAGGGCTCTAGAAAAAAAAATTCCATTTGATAGCATTTGCACCATTCTTATTTGCAATCTATTATGTTAAGCCTTTATTTATTCTTGGCTCTCCTCCTCACTTTCTGCTTCATCCAAAATGACACTTGATTGAGATTGTTTGTATTCTACTTTGATGGGCATGTATAATTGAGAAAGAGGTAGTTTTGGTTAATTTCTTTTTAAAAATATAATTCAAATAGATAACAAAATGTATAATTCAACCTTACATATAATTTTTAAGCATCTTATTTCAAAAGTGAATAATGTTATGTTCAACTATTTTGCAATGGTCTCAACCTTTGCCTAAATTATTGAATGTATTCATGTGTGACCCTAGAAAATATGAAGAAAACCAATTGTAGAATCCATATAAATTCAACCCTAAATAATAAAAATTAAATAAATTCAATTTCATGAACATGTACATGAGACAATACCTCTCAAGGTGGAGGAGACAAATAGTTAGAAGTGACGGGAGAGCCAAAGGTGAAGCTAATACATCTTTCCTAAGATGTGAGAATCTAGTACTAATATGTCTTCTATGTATCAAAACCACTTAGATATCCTTGACATATTATGAGGAGAATGCAATTGCATGTCTACTTGAGGGAATGAAAAATATAATTTTTGAGCTCTATTATATTCACATGCATGTTGGATAAACTAAGACATTGTTAGATTCATTTCCTTGTCACAATAATTTACGATATACAATACCTATACATGCATTTGAGATAGTGACAGATATAATATTTGATCTCTATTATGTTCATAAGCATGTTCGGTAATTCAATAAACTAAGACATTGTTGGATTAATTTCCTTGTCATGATTTTTACCATTTACAATGCCTATACTTGCATTTTAGAATCCTCCTTCAATTATGATATATGACTGAAAATGAAAGAAATTTTAGGATTTCACATTAATATTCGCTTGCATGGGCTCATTTATTTCCTCCTCATTCATTTTGGATTACTAATACTAAGTCCAATTCTTTCATTTTTTTTAGAACATTTTATTGGAATGAAAAAGATAGTGAAATATAATTTATGTGAAATAGATGGTTGTATGAAGTTACTACTTCAAAATGTAGGTGAAGTCAACCCAAAATAAATAAATAAAGTTAAATATTAAAAGAAAATTTAACAAGGAAGATCTTTATTAGTTCTTAGACTTAATGTTTTTGTATGCAATTTTTACAATTGTACTTGTGGAAACAATTCTATGGGATTCATTTGTGTCAATTAGTAAATTAATTTAAATCAATTAAAATAATTTTATTTTCTATTTTGAAAATAGTCACAGTTTTTATAAAATTTTATATTTTATATTTTTGTTCACTAAAAAATTATTCATTTAAAACATGTTTCATTCAAACAAATTTATGTTATAAGACCTCTTTTTTAGAGACTTTCTCTATATTAATTTTTTTTCTAAATATTTTTCAGATGCACTTTATAGAATTGAAAATTGAAAATAATTATTTTCTAAGAATTTGGTTATATTTTAAAGAAGAGATTTTATCTTTTTGACAATAGATAAATTTAAAAATACAAGAAAATTTAATATTTTCAAATTATTTTTTATATTAGGAGAGACTTTTCTTTTACAACTATTCTCCATGTTTGAAGAAATGCTAAACCAAAAACAATGCATTCAAAGTGGATTACTGACAAAATAAAGGCTAATCAGTCTTACAACGTAAATTGTGAATGTTACACCAAATGCTTATGATTTAGAATCTCAGTAATGACTTCTACGCCAACCAAATTTAATATCCCACTAATAACTAGTATACTTTGTTCTATCAGGAAGATGTATATGACTAGATTAATAAAGATAAAACTTCCTTTGGAAATATTGTAAGTGCTTTGATCGATGATGGGAATAAAAAGAAACAGAGATTTTGAAGTGAATTGTCGAAGGAAAAGAAAATGAGGTTCATTGTCTCCACTTCAGTAAAAATCTTGTGCCTAGAAACATAAGAATTGTAATTCCTAGCATTATTTTCTGACCAACTTGCAAGAACTTTTGGTTATTGTAAGACCAATATGTATGAATATATGCTTTATCCTACATTGTAGATGTGCATTTTGAGGCAAAAATTGAAGTGCTTTTCATCAAAATTACTCACCAACACTTTTAACACTAACACCAAAATATGGAGAGGAACAACATTTCATTAATTATATTTTCATTTGTTGAATTCTTAATCTCTTCCATTAAGCACAATAAATAATAAATACATTGTATATATTTGCAACTCTATATTATAAAAGAAAAGTATATCCTAAAATAACTTTACCTACAAAATTCAATTTAAAACTAAAAAACCACATTCATCTTAGGTTTATATTAGATAAATGTTAAACTTGGTCAATATGATCAAAGGAATTTCATATTTTCTAATGTGTGTGCACTATGCACACGTGTGATATCAATATGCATACCTATTTAAATCTACATTCACAATAATAGAATAGAATCTATTTACGTATTCCATCCTCATTTTTGTCATGTAAGATAAACATATATAAGATATTTTAAACTCATTACTATCAATATTTAAGTTTTTTCTAACTTAAATAATCTATATAATAATACATAATCTAATATAAATAACTTATATTAATGAAAAATTGTTTAATTTAACAAAACTTATCTTTATTATATTAGACCATTTCTATACCATAATTAAAACACACCAGAGCTTCACACACTAAATAATCTAATCAAAATAAAGAATAATTAAACTATAATATGCTAATAATTTCCAAAGCATAAAAGGTTATTTGGCTTTACAAGTTAAAGAGAAAAGTCAAATGGAGCATAGAGATTAACATCAAAATCCTAGTCCATTATTGCAATTCTTTCTTATCTTCTCAGGAGAATTGTGAAAAAATGATAATCCAATCTTGCTATTTATAAAGAGGAACCGAACCCTATTATTTTAAATTTAGGAGTCATCCAAAATTCATTATGATATTTCTCAATCTAGACATTTTCTCCTAGGAGCGATCAGGGCAATACATTCATAGATGTAATCAAGCAGTTTGTATTTATACATGGTAAACCAAGGCTACAATCACAAGATATAAGAAGAATATTTGTTATATGTGAATACATAAATAAAAGTTGAAGTAGACATTTGGGACATTTTCAAGTCCCATTTGATGGTATGCTTATTGGATGCTTATGTGGCAATCAAGTCAAAGTTAAATTGGTCAATCTTTTTGGTTTGTGCAAATGTGATTTATGATAAAATTGGTGCATAGATGATTATATGTTGGAGATGATATATTAAATTCCTTATATTATATCATTATATGATTCATGTTATGTCCTTTATAAGTTTATTTAATGTCTTTTTATATAAGCATATTATCTAGATCACTGAGTCATTTCTTGTTGCGAGTGTTTGAGTGGTTGCATGATTGATGGGACAAGAGCATGGTTGAGGTAGAGGGGGTTAGCCTCTCAAAAGGGGATCAATGTATCATCTTGTGTAGCAACACACACAATCACTTAGAACAAATGTGTCTAATTGTAATGTGTGTGTGTGTGTGTGTGTGTCTCCTTTTTTGGTTTTCCTTTTCCTAATCTCTTTTTTGGAAATATTTAATTGTGTGTGTGTGTTTTGTTACTTGTTCTTTAAGTTATTTTTTCAAAATTATAGATGAACACGTATTAAAAATAAATAAGAAAATTTAATGAACACCTAGTTGTGATATACCTCTTTTGATGTTTTAACCTCTAGAAAGTAAAATATTTTCTTATATAAATATATATATTTCATTTTGATGTAAATGTATGCTCATGTAATCTAAAAATCACCCTTGAATTAAAGATGTTAATTCTCAAAAAAGGAGGGCATCATCACTCAAGAATTCTTGGCAGGAAGCTGCAATAATAGAGGAAAATGAGGTTGTGAGAATTGATTTTTCTTAGAAGTCTGTGGATAGAGAAAAGTGGGGAGGAAATGCTAGTAAAAAATAAAAGAGGTTTGGATAAAAAGGTAGATGGAAGAATGGCTAGAAGAACAGAAGGGTGGAAAAAGTAGAAGATTGGAGACTTAACTACTAGGAGCACTCCAAGTTCTTTACTTAGCATGCTAGTTGTCTGAGTTCCTTAACTTTTTCATACTTGATTTATGAGAGCTAGATATTTTTTTAAAAAAAATTTTGTTAAATTTATGAAACAATTTTTTTTAGAAACATTACACATTTTTACTTCAAGTGTTCTTGAAAAGTAAGGAAGATGTAGCTCTCCCTTTCTAGAACAAATCTTGTCTTGCAAAACTCTTTATTACCCTGTATTTTAGAACTGCCCTTTGTGCAACCTTTGAGAGATTTTCCATGCATTAGTGTCAATAGACTTCTTTCATTACAACTTTGAACCTTAGTTTTGGACAATTTTAGTTCATGTTGTGAAGGCTGAAAATACATAAATTCATTGAGGTAGGTGTTAGTGCTAAACAAGCTGTAGGGTTTATTTGTCTTGTGTGCTTTGTTGGTCTTAGATTGGTTTTCACAATTGAGTGTCAACACACTTAACCAATTTCTAAGTTGATGCTGAGTATGATATAGATGTTGAGTTACAGTATGTGTTGAGTCAAAGACTCAATAGGTGCCGAGTAAACTTCAGGTGCCAAGTAAGTTTCAAGTGCCAAGTCACTTCAGGTACTGAGCAAGTTTCTAGTGTCGAGTCACTATAGCTACTGAGAAAAGTATATATTCCAAGCAAGATAGAAATCCTATATGCACCAAGCAATAGCAATCAGTAAGTGTTGAGTAACACAGAATCAACATATGAGTTTGTGTCTTCATAAATTCAAATGTAAACCATTTTTTAGCTGGCTCAAGATGAATCTAGAGGGATCTAAAAGATAAGATTGAATCTTTTATATTTCCTATGTATCAGCATGTAGCTAAATAGGAAAAATGGAGAAAGCATGCAACCAATAGGAAAAGTGTAAAGATTTGAGCAGGAAAGATGGATAAATATCATTTGTAGATTCATACCTAACCCTATGTCTTCGAAGCCTTTATAAGAAGGTTGAAAACCCATAATTCATGTATGAAAGAGAGTTGTATGGGAGAATGCTAGCAAAGTTTAGAGCGGTGTAAAGACTTAGAGGAAGAACAACACTGTAGAATCAAGTTGTGCAGAACAAAGTATTAGTAATACAAGTAAAGAGTTATCAGATTAGGAAGGATTAGATCAGATTGAGTGGAACAAGGATCTAGAATAAGCAATTAAAGATTGTAAGTCATCAAGTCAACATAATCTAATACCTTCTAGCCATTGTGTTAGGAATGGAAATCCTATGGAGATAGGTTGGTTTAACAACCATGTTGTTAACCTTTAACAAGGTAACATTCCAAATGAGTGTTTATAAATCCTTTAGATAGGTCACTTTTAATAGGGTGTAAAGCCTTTAACAGGGTAGGCCTTTGATAGGGCAGACCATTGGAAGTGGTAAAACTTTGTAACCTTAATCAATTACATATTGTTGTAGAGATAATTTGTGGTTGTCATCCCCACCCGAATTTTACCTTCTCATTTTTTATGGTTTCTGGGTGATCAAAATCTTGTGTTATCTATTTTCATACATTTTTTTATTTTCATATTAAGTAGGTTTCCTAGATGCATGCGAGTGATGTCAATCAAAAGTTTAAGATATTAAAGTATGTTACTTCTAATTCACCTCCCCTCTCAGAAGTAAATCTTTCCACTTGTAAATTCCAAAAATTGGTATTAGAGTTGAGTTCTCACAAGGAGAAGCCTTAGATCTTGGAGAAAAAGATCTCGAAATAGAAGTCTACAAACTTGGGAAGTTCATAGAAAACTAGGTGGTTGATATACAATTCATTCTACATACTTTGGAAGAAGCCAGAGAAGAACTGAGGAAATCCTTAAAGAGAAGAAGAGAGATTGCCATAGCTGAGAATGATACACAGTACAAGGAGATTGACACCTCAAAAGTGTTTGCAAATGGAGATTCCAAAGAATTTGATGTGGAAATAGTAAATTTGATGGAGAAGAACAGAGCTCAATTAGAAGAGATCAAAACTCTCAATCTTGAACAAGAATCACAAGCCATGATGCTTTGTGAAGTGACTGAATAGAATAAAAAAGCTATTGAAGATAAGGCTATGCTAGAAGATGGCAAGAGAAATCTTGCCATCAAATTGGAAGAAAATTCAATTGAACTTGCAAGAATTTCCAACATGTAGCTAGACACCCTAAGTCAAATGATGAATGCACATCATGAATTGAATGTTAAGGACATTGAGATCTCCACACTAAACATGCAAAATGAACAATTGCAAAATTGACCTAAAAAGAGAGAAGGAAATTACAAAGAGCTTCAAAAAATCTAATGAGGCCATCAAGTACTTTGAACAGCTAATGAAATCACCAAGAGCCAACAATGATACTTTAGGACTAGGATACACAAATATTGAAAAAGGAGAATCATCCAGAACTACACAAGAAAGAAGTGACAAAGGTAAGAACACTAAACCTACTTGTCATTTTTGTGGTAAAAAGGACATACCTCTAATATGTGTAGCAGTACGAATGCCCATCAGTATGAAAAACTTAAGAACTTGGGTCACTATCATAAGTGCAACAAGCAAGGACATCAAGCACATGACTATAGGACTAGAACCATTAGAACACAAAGATTTGAAGGTCACTGCTTCAATTGCAAGAATCATGGACATAGAGATTTTGAGTGTAGATCAAAGCCTATGTGGACACCTAATTAACCATCAAGGGGAAATAATCATGGACATCACTATAATTGGGACAACACCAGCTATAGCTATCACTACTAATATGAATATGGACACATCCCTAAAAATAGCACAAGAAAACATTTTAGTGGAAACTACAATAGATGGTTGAGCCAAACTACATGCTTTAGTTGTTTAATGATTGGTCATATTAGCAGAAATTCCCCAAAAAGGTCAAAGGCACCTAACTCAAAGTTCAACAAAGGAAAATGAAAGGTAGATGTTGAACACATTAGAGGAGAAATGAATAAGACATGGAAGAAGAAAGATGTAAGAAACATATTCAATGAAAGGATCACTTCACCTGTAATGTCAAGTGGTCACATTTCATCTAACTAAGAAAAAGAAGTTATATGGGAGTAATATACAAAGCTTTATCATACATCAATTCCAAGACAAGAAAATACTGAAAAAGAACGATTAGCATGAATAGAGATTCAAAGTTAAAATTTAAAGTTTTCACAAGTGTTTTCAAGTTGCCTTCAGATGTCAATTAAAGATCTAGTACATGCCAAATTTTCTACCAAAGTTAGTAGAAGTTGAGTGGTTAATTGCAGCCAAGTTGGTAGTGGATGCCAAGCAAAAGAAAAATATTTAAGAAGCTGAGTGGACAACTATAAATGCACTAAGCATTAAATGCTATGAAATTAGGGTATGTGTTCTCATTTTAAATTATTTTTCACCATCACGAACAAAGAGAAATGACAAAGAAGAGAGCTAATTGAATTCTAAGCAAAGAATCAAGCATTTGAGTAGATTTCTACACAAATTTAACATAGTTTCATCAATTCCAAGGTATTTATACTAGTGCTGAGCTATACAATTTCAAAATTTCTTCATGTTTAAACCCTAGATAGAAGAAATGGCCTCTAGTTCTAGGAAACCTAAGGAGAAAGAGCCATTTGAAGTCCAATTAGTGTCAAATGAAGTTAAGCAACCTAATTTTTGACCTATCCCTAAAATTGCCTATAAAAATAACCTATCTCAAGCCCTAGCTGTAATTCCTCCTAAGATGTTAATGGTGCAAGATGTTAGGAGATTTTATAACTATAATATAGGAGCCATAGGAGATATGAAAATTAGAGAAGCTTATGATAGATTGTGTGATAATGGATTCTTAAAGGAAGAGTTCTAAATTGTTGAAAGGAAGGGCTTAATCCATGCCCTAGAGTTTCCTACTGCCTTTAAGAGAAAATGGATTAGAATTGTGTTGAGTAGGATTCATGATGGCAGTTTGTGGTTAGAAGATGGCCTAGTCAAGATATCAAAAAGGATTGTTCACAGAGTAATAGGGCATCCAACCCTAGATTGGCCCAAAATCCTAAGGAGTGAGTCAAAGGAGGCTATTGAGAATAATATAGGAGCCAAATAGAACAATAGCAGAATGACCATAGATACTATTAAGAATCATCTTGTTGATTTTGTTGTTAGAGTCATTTTCCACAAGTTTTATCAATCTAGTAGACTCAATAGTGTTCCATGCATTGTAGTAGATGTTGGCTACAAACTTGTCAAAAAGGATCATACCTATGATCTAGCAGAATTGCAACTACAACAAATCAATGAGAACTTAGGAGCTATAAGGAGAACCAAGGGAGCCTATTGTAAATTTGGTGCAATTTTGATTTGTATATTTTTCTATGTATAGAATGAATTTCCATCTTTTGGAAAAGTTAACTGGAAAACAAATAGGTCCATTGTAGCTCAGGTAAATGAATACATTGAACAAATGGGAGCTAATTTTGAAACACTTATGAAAAGCTATTTTGAAGATTTCAAGAAATCTATGAAATAGAGACTGAGGATACCTATTTCATTAGTTGACCAGCATGTAAATGATGTTTGTTTCCTTGTTGACATTGACTATACCTACATTCAAGTAGCCATACCAAGGGTTAGATGGCTTAGACCTCTGGGCTATGAAATAAACATTGATGAGGCATCTACAGCCATAACAACATTGCTAATAGAGGAAGTGAATAAGAGTGCACCACATTTTGGCACATATGATGTGGTGAGATCTAAAGTAGATATGGAGTTGAAGACAACTTCTACACTAAAGAAAAAGGATAAATTAGTAAAGAAGCTCAAGGCCAATTTTGGAGAAGGCATAATAGAGGTAGAAGAGGAAGAAGAAGATGAAGTGGTAGATGATGATGAAGAGGAATAGGGGCTAGGGCCACTAGCATTAACCCTAGACATGGGTGAGGATGTTGAGGAAGAAGAATATGTCAAGTAGGAAGCACCTAAGGAAAAACCCAAGAAGAGGAAAGCATAGAAACAACCTACTACATAGCCAAAAGGCAAGAAGAAAATGAACAAGCCAAGCACAACGAAGCCTAACACAAGGGTAGATACAAGGGATGCAATAGAGGTAGCCAAGGAATAGGAGAAAAAGAAAGCTACAGAACAAGGAGGGCTAGCAAAGAAAAAGAGAAGAAAATATATGGCACCTCCAGAGTTAGATGAGGAGAGGATAGAATCTATTAATGAAAAATTCAAAGTGGTAAGTCACACCACTAAATTTGACCTAGAAAATATTTGTGACAATATTAGGGATAATGGAAATTTAACTAGATTGAAAACTATTGATTTTAATAAGCTAAGTAGAGAGGAGAAGAACATAGTGGAAGAAACAATCTACACTATGATGGCCAAGTTCAAGAATACTCCACCTGAGCTGGATAATACCATGCCCAAGGAGTTATATAAAACTATGAAAAATAAATGGCATTATTGCCTAAAAATGGATAAAGAAATAAGGGAGTCAACTTTGGTTCACATAATGCCTAAACTCACTAAAGGTGAAATAAGCAAGGCTAGTAAGAAACACAGGAGCAAGTTTGCACCCAAATATAAAGCCTTCAACATACTATAAAATAAAATTGAAGATGTTGTAAAGAAGTCCACTCTCATGTGGAAAGTGATTTATTGCATTCAAATAGTAAAGGAAGGACAAGTAGATCCCTTTAGGGGAAGAAATAACGATGAAGAAGAAGAGGAAAATGAAAACGAGAAAGAAGGTGAGAAAGAAAAAGAAGAAGTAATAGTGGAGAAAGAAACACAAAACTGTGATGAGGCATAAACTGAGAAGCAGTAACAAGAATAGAGTTTCCAAGACACACAATTGGCACCACCTAGTCCTCCACGTACTACACCTACATCTACAGAAACAATAATTGTGAAGTATGTTCCTGACACCTTTAGTCAGAACATCAACCCACTAACTATAGAGGATCTCAAAAAGAATCTTCACTAGAAAATGTTACAAGCACAACTATGTACCAATCTAGTTCTAGTGAGTGTATAGAGGAACTACAAAAGGCAGTAGCTGGGATTACCAAAGAGAAGGTGAATCCACAAGTCCCACCTTCACAAACTCCAATAGCTACAAGTGGACAACCACAAGAGAGACCATCACAAGATGCATTTGCTAAGGTTTATTCCATAGTTACCAAGACTTAACTGCCAAGGAGTAAGCTAAGGAGAAGATAGGATAGAAGGATACGTCTACTCCTATAGCATAGATTCAAGGTGCACCTCCTCTGATCACTATAATTGATCAAGGTAGAACTAAAGAAGACAAGGAAGAGGAGAAGACCCCTAAGGAGAGAGAACCAGAGGCAATACAAATGTTAGTCAATTTTCCTACTATAGGGACTCCTACTAAGTAATTAAGCATTGATGCAGTACCATTGCAAATATATGCACCAGGCTCAAGCTCTACTAAGGTAGCAAGGGTACTTCATTATGGAGAACCTACACTTGATGAGGAGATAGTCATACCAAGCTATGACTATAAAAAAATGAACATAGCACAAATCAATGAAGTGGAAGAGGAACTAGAGAAGAATAAGAAGCAAAAAATAGTTAGGAATGGGCATAGGCGAAGGAAAGCACTGATTGAAATCAAAGACATATTTCTTTATGCATTCAGCTTGCCAGTACCTAATGAGACAAAGCCCATCATGGAGCAACTATCCAACATAGTGGACTAGGTACAAAATGAAGACCTAGATACTAATGTTAAACTACTAGAATGGTCTGAGAAGAAATTTCAAATCAAGGTAAATTAGAAAATATCTGGTGAAATAGCACTATGTTAAGTTGAACTGGCTAAAAAGGTTGAGAAGGTGAAAGCAATACTTGAGAATATATTCTCAATATACTCCAAATTGTGTGTGATTCCTCATATTTCACACAAGAAATTGGCCAAAGGATATTGAGCTTGGAGAGGAACCTCAAGGTATCAGGCACATAACTACCGAAGGATCCAGCTCCAAGTGAGAAGCATTTTACCACAATGCTTCACACGCAAAAGGAATTAGTTGTACTCACACAAAATGAGGCTAACATAAAGGCCAAGTTGATATAGATATAGTCTACCATAACACCTCATATGGAAGTTTAACGTAAAGAGATGGCCTAGGCAGAGAATGTTCTAAAGAAAGATCCCAATCTTTCTACATTGGAAGGCCTGGTACACCTTGTAGCAGAGACAACCATCCAACTTAAAGCATTGGAAATTGCATTGGAAAATTAGGATGATTCTCTAAAAAATACTATAGAGGTAAATAAAACTTTTTTGGCTACATATTCAATTCATTCATAGGACCCTTTGACATATGTGTCAAAAAAGGGGAGATAATAAGATGTGGGGGAGATATAATAAATTAGGGAGATAATACCCTAAGGAGGAGATATACCAAAAGGGGGAGAGATAATTGATAAAATTTTGAGTTTTAAGGTGTAATAAGGAGATATAGCCAAAAGGATGCAAAAATTGCAAGGGAAATGTGTGAAAGGGGGAGTAAAAATAGAGTAGATAGAAACAGAGCAAACAAGGGCAGAATGACAAGGCAAAGATAAAGAGTATTAGAAACATCAGCATGAGGAATCTAGCATAAGAGATTTTGGATACAGAAATGGCACATCAGCTTAGGGGGAGTTACAAGTTTTTGAGGTATATAGTCTTGTAAAAAATTTTGAACAACTTTTTGAAGTTTTGAACAAGATGTGTATTATACTCATAGAGATCAGATTCATAATGTTTAGTTAAGCTTTTTTGACACTCATATCAAATGGGGAGATTGTTGGTCTTAGATTGGTTTTGACAATTAAGTGTCAACACATTTAACCAATTTCTAACTTGATGCCAAGTATGATATAGATATCGAGCTACAATATGTGCCAAGTTAGATATTCAATAGGTGTCAACTAAACTTCAAGTGCCAAGAAAGTTTCAAGTGCCGAGTCACTTTAGGTGCTGAGCAAGTTTCAAGTGTCGAGTTACTATAGGTGTTGAGCAAAGTATAGATGTTGAGTGAGATAGAGTAACTATAAGAGCCAACCAAGACATAAATCCTAAATGTGTCAAGCGTCAGCAATAAGTAAGTGTCCAATAACACATAATCAACATATGAGTTTTTGTTTTCACAAACTCAAATGTAAACCATTTTTGAGCTGACTCAAGATGAATCTAGAAGGATCTAAAAGATAAGATCCAATCTTTTATATTCCCTATGTATTAGCATGCAGCCAATCAAAAAAATGGAGAAAGCATGCAACCAATAGGAAAAGTGTAAAGATTTGAGTGGGAAAGAAGGATGTATATCATTCATAGATTCATACCTAACCCTAAGTCTTTGAAGTCTTTATAAGGAGGTTGAAACCCCATAATTCATGTATGGAAGAGAGTTGTATGGGAGAGTGCTAATGAAGTTCAGAGGGGTGTAAAGAATTAGAGAAAGAATAGCACTACAAAACCAAGTTGTGCAGAACAGAGTATCAACAATACAAGCAGAGAGTTATTAGATCAAGATGGATCAGATTAGATTGAGTAGAAAAAGGATCTGTAATTAGCAATTAAAGATTATAAGTCATCAAGTCAACATATTCTAATATCTTCTAGCAATTGTATTAGAAATTGAAATCCTATGGAGATAGGTTGGTTGAATAGCCATGTTGTAAACATTTAACATGGTGATAAATCCTTTAATAGGGTAACATTCCAAGCGAGTGTTTGTAAATCCTTTAGATAGGTCAATTTTAATAGGGTGTAAAGCCTTTAATAGGGCAGGCCTTTCATAGGGTAGACCATTGGAAGTGGTCAAACTTTGTAACCTTAATTAGTTACATACTACTGTAGTGATAATTTATGGATGTCATTTTCACCCCAGTTTTACCTTCTAATTTTGGAGGGTTTCTGGGTGATCAAAATCTTGTGTTATCTATTTCCATGCACGTCTTTATTTTCATATTGAGTAGATGTGTTAGATGCACATGAATGATCTCAGTCAAATGTTTTAGAAGTTAAAGTTTGTTACTTTTGATTCACCCCCCCTCTCAGAAGTAAATCTTCCCACTTGTAAATTCCAACACATTGAACCTTATTTTTGGACAATTTTAGTTCATGTTCTGAAGGCTAACAATACATAAATTCATTCAGGTAGGTGTTAGTTCCAAACAAGCTATAAGGTTTATTTTTCTTGTGTGCTTTATTGGAAACCCTTTTTTCTATAAGTCAATAGTAGAATGTTTCATTTTGTTTTTTTTATTTTCCTTCGAGGACTCAGAATTCATTGATGTAGTTATCTCTTGCCTTTAATCCATGTATCAATATGATCAAAGTTTAGTCTTTAATGGTAGTGCAGTCTTTTTTTTAACCGTACACCATGCAAAATAGACTTTTGTTAAGATGGAAATGGATGCAAAGTTGTTTACAGCTGGGTATTAAACCTCTGACCTATAGGTTTTCTAGAAATAAAATTAGAACTGTGTTTTATGAATGGTCAATCATCCTACATATGATGTAGGGTAGTTAATGTAATAGAAATTCCACATCTTTATTACTTATTTATTTTCCTTATTCAACTGCTGAATTGGTATGCTAACTTTTTAGCTAACATGACTTATCAAGAAGATTATGTTGTATGTTTTTTGAACAACTAATCTAGATTGTTGTATTTAGAAAATAGGAACTTTTGCATTATCTTATATAGTGTGTGCTTGAATTATTCTATACCAATCAATAGTTGTAGTATTTATATATACTTTAGCAAGACTACTGATGCAAGGAGAAGGCATTCAAAGTAGTTGAAACATATTACAAGTTACATGTGTCTGAATTAGTTCATCCTCATCCTTAGATCTATTCTACCCAAAAAAAATTATGCCTTAAATCTTCAGTATTTGTATCCATTAATACATTTAATATTGTTGAGTGTAGATGTTGGACTAGTATAAAAATTATGCTTTAATATTCAATACTAGTTACTATTGGTTAAGCTTATCTAATTTAGAGGTTATACTGGTTTTGTAAAACTATTTAAGCTATATATGAAGGCCACTTGTGCTTAAATTGTTGTTATAAATTAGGTTGATTAGGTGTACTCTATTATGAATGAATGCAAGTTGTACTCTATCTTCTATAATCTCATTGAAGTACTTCATGATAACTATAAACACCTTGATGTTGTTCTAGTTGTTTAAGGGTTGTCTCCTTTATGGTTGGGTGCATTGTGTCAAATGGGGAGAGTGGAGATGGATGTATTCTACTTTGCTTCTCTCAACCTATTTGATTTTGATACATAGGATTCATTATACTGTGTCTCTCATTCTAGTACTTGGCCAAGTCAATTCTTATTGCATTAATGTATGTTATTTTCTGACATCTAGCATATGTGCATAACTATGCTCAAATTATCTTGCATATGTGTAGATATGCTTTATTTAAGAGAAATGTACATATGGGTAGATGTGTTATAGTTTTTATTTCACTACATATGTGTAGATGTTTAGTGTTCTTTTCTTTTCCCTACCACACCTTGTGAGTAAGCTGCAAGGCACATGGATGCATGTAGTATGTTTCATGGCTACACTAGATCCATTATGTTTCAGGATGTTAGGTTCCTCATGCTAGGGTTGGGGTATTCTTCATTGTCCGAAAGAATCCCAGGGGAGTAAACACTTTGTGGTTGGCAAGGTAAAAGCATCTAGGCCACACTCCCATTTCAGATAGTAGATAGGCAATGCCTGATGGCTTTGGAGACCAGTTACAATTTTAGGATATGTGTCAAATTTTAGCACCTATCTTATGGTAGTGTATCTTCATCTTAGCGATGATGTACAATATCATTCTATTTATGTAATCCTCATTATGGGATATTTTAAACTTTAAAGTTAGTAACATATCATTTCTCAAGTTTATGAAGAACATGCAATGTTTATACATGGTAATTCAGAACCATAGTTCTTTTTTGGTAATGTATTTTTGCGATGTAATCAACCAGTTAATTGTTATGTTGAATTGTCGATAAAATATTTGTATCATTTAATCAGATATGATTAATGAATGATATTTGACTTTTCAATGTTAATGCATTTGATTTCTTTTTCACATGTTTCATTCCCTTGTGATGTGACATCTTTTCTTAGGATGTTGGTTCTTATAGATGTTAATGTTAATAAACTCCTAGAGAAGATCATTCCATTTTTGTTATGACAACACATATCACAAATCCAAGTACTCAAGGACCTTTCTCTCATTGTGTTATGAGAGCACATATCATATAAATCCCTCTAGTGCATTTGAGGACGGACATAATTTGGGAAGAGTAATGGTCCTCCTGTCTTCAAAAGTTGAATTTTCATCAAAATTTCATGTTAAATTCTTACCTCTATTATGTATCCTTGTCTTATTATTATTGAAGTAATTTATTCTATTAATCTCTCCTATTTATAATCTTTGATTCCCTCATATTCCACTTGCTTTCCTCCTCTGCAAAATGGCCACACCTCTCATGATATAATTTTTTTGTTTCCCACAAAGTTTTTGCTCATCTATTTATTCTTTGGGAGCATCACTTTCAACATTTTTTCATTGCTTTTCTTTCCTATGGCTTCCATATTCTTCCTTGTATAATATGCCTTGAACTTTTAGAAGATTCGTGGGTGTAATTTTTGTTTAGAAACATTGAGGGAGAAATGGGGAATTGTGGGTTCTATATTAGGAAAGCTTGTGGAATGGTAAAAGACAATAGGAGTCATTTATCATGAAGGTTAAAAATGATTAGATGCAACACATATTTCTAGGAACCATTTTCTCAACACAGATGCACACATCATATGCATGTAACCATGATTTCTTTCAATTACATGCCCACATTGTGGGTAGGGCTTTATTTTAATAATTTTCCAATCCTCTATTTATTTATTGTCTCCCATTTTCAAATAGTATCACATTCTATAGGGTGATGCATCTCTTCAAAGAAATTTTGGCAAAAAATATAAGAACAATTGCAAATTGCATCACAACATTGGGTTATTCCAATCTTCATTAATTCCACTGCATGCTCACACTCATGAGGATCATCACACCATTTGATTCCACTATTCCAAATTTTGGGAGACAAGGTTGCCAATTATTTTAACATTGTTCCATTTTTGCAGCATCATTTCTTCTTTTAGTGGTATACGACTATCAACAAATCTGAGTATTTAGGTCAATGATTTTCAAGGAGTGAAGCCTATCAGATTGGATATCTATATAACTAATAAAATTAAGAACTTTTTATACATATTTATAAAATTAAGAACTAACTATTTATTTAAAAATTTATTGAATTTTTCTAAAGGGAAAATTATTTGTTCAAAACAATTTTATTTTATCCATTTCAAAGAATGATATAATTTATTTCTTGAAGTTTATATCAAATCCTAGTTGCTCGTGGGCTCTGCAATCTTTCCCAAAAATGTTATCTCCATGTCTGGCCTTCTATTTCTAAAATTTTTGTGACTACTTTGATTTTTTAATGGGAAAATCAATATCCTTTTTTTTATCTCAACTTTAGGGGGCATGATTAAAGAACTAACGATATATAGAGAGAGATAAAGCCTAGAGATATCAATGCTTTTATTTGTAAATATGAAATTTTAATTTTAAATTAAATTAAATTAAATTATATATCATTCTTTACCTAATCTACTTATCTTTTATCTCTCTTCCTACTCTATATCTAGTTATCTCTCACTCAATATCCATATATATATATATATATATATATATATATATATATATATATATATATATATATATATATATATATATATATATATATATATATATATATATCCCTTCACGATGTCTCCCTTTTACAACTATATATCTCTCTGACTCTTCCTCTTTTTATCCCCTCCCTCCCCTCCTACCCCCCTCCCCCCTCTCTCTTATCTACTCTTGTCTCATCCTCTACTATGTCTCTCTATACATCTATTCCACCCTCTTGCACTTCCACCCTATTCCCTAACTATACATCTACACTTACCTAATTCTTTTATTCCCTTCACTTCTATTTATATCTTTCTATTTCAAAGTTAAGGTTTTTATTTATTTAACTTAAAGGATTGAGGTTAGATTTTTATTAGGTTAATGATTATTTTCTTAAAATGGTTATAGCTCGATTTGATTATATCATCTTACTTGTTCTTGTATATCTCTCTTCACCCTACTACATTTATTTCACATTTTAGTACCACTTAATTCTTATATTTTCTTCCTCTCTCCCTATTTCTCTTTCTTTATATATCTAATCAATATTTAAATCTCAATATGTATATCATCCCATTAATATATCCTTCCATCTCTCGTACTCTATATTTCTATGTGTACTTATCTCCCCCCGATTGCCCATATATCTCTTTCTATGCATATTTGTCTCTTCTAGTACCACACCCCCCCCCCCCCCCCCCCCCACCCCCCACCTCTCTCTCTCTCTCTCTCTCTCTCCCACCTCTACACATTTATCTATCATATACATCAATTCTCATTCATTAGTGTTGTTAATATTTATGATGTATAATGATATTTGTAAAATATAGAGTATAATGTGCATTTTATAATATTAATATGAATATTTTTGAATTTAATTATTGTATTATCCTTTATATTTAAATATTTATTTATAATTAGCATAATATATGAATGTTCCTACCAATGAACTCTAGGAAAGGCATATAAATAAAATCAAAACTACACTCTTTTCTTGTAGATAATTAGTTTTCAAGAAATCTCTACATAAGATTATGCTTCCTTATCAGATATCTAAAACTCTCCTATTTTTCAAACAATTTTTAATGTGAGATAAGATACATAATTGGCACTAAGCTATAGAAAACTTTAATACAAATCATGAATATTACAATCTTAGATAATAAAGAAAGAGTTATGAAATACTTAGAATTTGCTGCATATATATTCAATCCTTTAGCTTGAAGGATTAATTTCATTTGTAAAATTTATAAACATAACTCTATAAAAAGTTTATATCCTTATATCTAATTATTTTAAAATAATATTTGAGATGAAATATTTTTTTATATACAACTAATTATCAAGAGAAATTATATTTTGAAAAATAAATAGTTTTCCAATGCATAATTAAAATAAATAAACTATAAATGACAAATTTTTAAAGTAAAATTACAAGTCACATAAAAATAAAATAATTTTTAATATAGCTTAAGTTAAAGAATTCTGGAACTATAATTTGGCTTTCTAATATTTTCATATAATTGTTCAAACTTATGATATAAATTTTTAATGGTCACATATAAATCTGAACTAATTCAACATCCACAAAGATGAAAAAATATGTACTTTGACAAAACAAAATAATAAAGTCCATTTAAATCGAGAAAGAGAATAACATCAAACTTACCAGTAATTTTAGAATGAAGAAAAATACATTACAGAATGAATGAGAGATCAAACACAAGTATCCAGATACAATTAATTCAACATAATTATTCTCTTTCCAGCAGAGACAATCAAAAGTGCTACTGGCAATTTTTTCAAAATTCTACTACAGTTATAATTCATTGAAATCATTGAAATATTTATAGCTAAAATTCATTGAAATGGTCGACCAGAGATGAAATACCATAATTCTTTGATATCTTTTCAAACAAATTATGAGTTTGCTATAAATTTCGACACATTAACATGAGTCATGACAAAATTCTGCAGAGGCGTCTCCTCCGATGGTGCATTCAAATATTTGTGTAATAGGAACTCTGGCACTGGCTAAATAGCCAAATATATGCACTGGCTCTTAGCAAGTGCTGTTACTCCGTCAATGGTATTCTATGTTATTTCGTCTTTAGATTTTAACAGATGTATTTTGTATTTCTCAGAGTACCCTCCCTATTTTAATTTTAAGATATGTTTTAGTTTTATGAGCTATCTTTAAGGTTCACTATATTTATTTAATTAAAATTAACACACTTTTTAAAAGTATGTAAAAAGTTTTTTTAAGTTTACAAAAAGCAATATTACTAAAAATAAAACTAGCTTATATATACCTCTATATATATTACGCCAAGAGTAATCGTTCTCGAGGCGCCTATTTTTATTTAATCCCAAAGTTATTTTAATCGAAGTTGGGATTAATGAAAATAAAAATAGGCGCCTCGAGAACGATTACTCTCGGCGTAATATATATAGAGGTATATATAAGCTAGTGGCAGTCGCAGCCCAACCAAAAAAGTAATTTTAAATTTTTCTATTTTTGATAAGGTTAGTATTGATTTTTTTATTTCTTTTTAAATATAGTTGTATAAACTTACTATAAAATAGTAGTAGTATAAAATTATTGAACATTTTAAAAAAAATTCTTATCAGTTTAATCGAGTTTTATTTTAAGGATATTGTTAGGTAAATTGTTATATTGAAGAGTAGAGTTAGGGTTAGGGTTAGGGTTATAATTAGAGGTAGAGTTAGATTAGTATTAGAGTTACAATTAGAGTTACGGTTAGGGTTAGGGCTAGGGCAAGGGCTATTTTAGGATTACAACTATTCTTAGGGTTAGAGTTAGGGTTAGGTTTAGAATTAGAGTGTGTTAGTGTTGGGGTTAGGGTAAGGACAATGGTAAGAATTAGGGTTTAGGAACTAGTATTATTGTTAGGGTTAGGGTTAGAATTAGAGTTAGGGTTGAGGTAGAGTTAGAATTAGAGTTAAAATAAGGGTTAGGTTTTTAGTGAAGATTTAAGTAAGGGTTAAGGTTTGGGTTAGAGTTTTCAATCGGGGTTGAGGTTAGAGTGAGGGTTAGGATTTTAGTGAAGATTAAAGTAAGGGTTAAGGTTAGGGTTAGAGTTTTGAGTTGGGGTTAAGGATAGAGTTAGGGTTAGGGTTTTAGTCAAGAGTAAACTAAGGGATATCGTTAGGATTAGAGTCTAATTATGGTAAAGTTAGATTTATAGTTAGAGTTAGAGTTAGGGTTAGAGTTATGGGTATGGTTGGGTAAGGTTTAGGGTTAGTGTTAGGGTTAGAATTAGAGTTAGGGTCAGGGTTAGAGATAGGTGTATAGAAAGGGTTAGAGTTAGGGTTAGGATTTTAGTGAAGATTAAAGTAAGGGTTAAGGTTAGGGTTAGAGTTTTGAGTTGGGGTTAAGGATAGAGTTATTGTTAGGGTTTTAGTGAAGATTAAACTATTAAACTAAGGGATACAGTTAGGATTAGAGTCTAATTATGGTAGAGTTAGATTTATAGTTAGAGTTAGAGTTAGGGTTAGAGTTATGGGTATGGTTGGGGTAAGGTTTAGGGTTAGTGTTAGGGTTAGAATTAGAGTTAGGGTCAGGGTTAGAGATAGGTGTATAGAAAGGGTTAGAGTTAGGGTTAGCTTTAGGGTTAAAATAATTGTTAGGGTTAGAGTTAAAGTCCATTTATGGTAGAGTTAGATTTAGGCCTACAATTAGAGGTAGGGGTAGGGTTATAGTCATGGTTAGGGTTAGGGTTGGAGTTAAAATAATTGTTAGGGTTAAAGTCCAATTATGGTAGAGTTAGATTCAAGGCTGCAATTAGAGGTAGGGGTAGGGTTACAATCAGGGTTAGGGTTAGGGTTAGAGATAGAGAAAGGGTTAGGCATAAGGTTATTGTTAGGGTTATGTTTATATAGAGATAGTGTTATATATAGAGGTAGCATTAGGGTCAAAGTTAGCGTAAGGGTTTGAGTTAGGGTCAAGGTTAGAGTTAGGGTTAGGATTAGGGTTAAAGTCTAGATATGGTAGAGTTAGATTTACAGTTAGAGGTAGGGGTAGGAGAAAGGTTAAGGTTAGTGACAGGCTTGGAGTTACGGTTAAGGTTAGGATTAGAGTTAGGGTTAGGGTTAGGGTTATAGATAGGGGTAGAGAAAGGGTTAGTATTAGGGTTAGGGTTATGGTTGAGGATAGGGTCACGTTACGGGTTAGAGCATGAGTTTGATTTAGGGTTAGAGTTAGGGTTATAGTTTGAGTTAGGGTTATAGTTAGAGATAGAGTTACAGTTAGAGTTTCGGTTAGAATTACAATTAGGGTTAGGGTTAGAGTTAGAAATAGATTTAATATTACAAGTAGGGTTTGAATTAGGATTAATGTTAGAGTTAGCGTTAAGGTTAGAGTTTTAAGTCAAGTTTAAGGATAGATTTAGGGTTAGAGGTAGGGTTAATATTAAAGTAAAATTATGGTAGAGTTAGATTCATAGTTAGAGTTAGGGGTGCAATAGGGTTACGGTTATGATTATGGGAGGAGTTAGACAAAGAAGTAGAGAAAGGGTTAGATTATGGGTTATGGTTAGGGTTAGGTTTATATATTGAGTTAGCGATATATATATAGTTACATGAGGGTTAAGGTTAAGGTATGGGTTTGAGTTAGGGTTACAATTTCAGTCAGCATAAAGTAAGGGTTAGGGTTAGGGCTATATTATAATTATGATAGAGTTATATTTAGAGTTAGAGTTAGGGGTGGGGGTAGGTTTAGGGTTAGTGTTAGTATTAGAGTTAGGGTTAGGGTTAGGGTTATAGATAAGGTTAAGGTTAAGGTTAGGTTTCAGTTTATGGTTAGAGTATGAGTTAGCATTAGAGTGAAAATTAGAGTTAGGATTAGGTTAGGCAAAAAGTAGGACAATGGTTAAAGGTACAATTAATATTAGTGTTAGAGGTAGGTGTAGTGTTAGGGTTAGAATTAAACATATGGGTAGAGAAAGGGTTAGGGTCAGGGTAAGGGTTAGGGTTAGGGTTAAAATATGAGTTAGGGTTAAATGCTAAGTTGAAATTAGGCTTATAGTTTGAGTTAGGGGTAGAAAAAGCATTAGAATTAGGGTTAGGGGAAAAGTAGGACAACGGTTAGAATTACGATTGGTGTTATGTTTAAAGTTACATTTTGGAGAGTAGCTTGTTCTCCTTACACATGCCTCTTACCATAATAGAGAAATATAAGGATTACAATGTTCCTTATGTAGTTTTATAACTTTAATAGTTGCATTTATAAATAGACAATTTATTAATGTTAATTATGTTTAGCATGAATAGTGTACAATGAAGGACTACTAAATGTTATTGAGGTAATGATTGCACTTAAAATGAGTATAAAATGAATATTCTACTTTCGAGTGGATTAATAGTTAGAAATAAAACATCAATTTTATACATAATTTAATGATCAACATATAAATGATATATCTCATGTTAAAGCTTTAATAATACAAACAAAAAGGTCAAGGAAAAAGATTTTAAATATTTGCAAGTATAGTTGAGAAGAATTTGAGCTAAGAAGTTAAATTGTTTATTTATTTTTTCGATACATAGATGAAAGCAGAAAAACATCTCCTAGTACAATTCTCTAGATAAAGTAATAAGTGAAATACTAAAAATTGTGAAATCATCATATGGACCATGTATATAGTTCTCCATAATGATGTAAGTACATCACGTATTCTTCAGAGATTAAAATTGTATTATGGCCTTTGTTCGTAATATGATCATCATAGACCTCTTTCATCATGGATGGAAATGCATCTACTTTTGTAGATGTGTTGCGTACATATTTTGCAACATCTTCCATCTCCATTATCTCTATCTCTTGTACATGATCAATAGATAAAGCTGCATTATCAAGAGCTTTTACCATAGTTGTACAACATTGTTTAATTATTCATGCACACTTTTGAAACTCTGTCTCATAAAAATGATTTGAGTCTACTGAAGAAGTTGGGCTCATGTCAAAAATGCTTGACTATCTATCAAAGGCTTCCATGCCTAAATAAAACATGGAAAACAATTTAGAAAGCATTATCACCAATTTAAAAAAATAGAACAAATGTATACTTAATGAGAGGGATAAATATTTTATATCAATAATGGTCTTGAAAAAATAGAACCGGTCACTTAGTACAATCAATTGTGGAGAAAATGAATATAAAACCAAATTGTATTAAAATTTGTAATGAAAGTTTGGGTATTGAAACATGGTAATATTATGACCATTCATGGATAGTGAAGAATAGTCAAACATAGATTTCAAATATTGAGTAGCAATGTATTGGTTGAAAGTAATGAAGCAAAAACATTATGATTTATTTGAATTGAAGGATGCCTTTATAATTTGAAATAATATTATAAACTTAATTTGTGGACCCAATTGATGATCATAGTTAAATTTACAAATTAGAGAATTAGTATAATAAAATTTTAGTGTAATGGTACTTGCAAGCATTAAAATGTGCAAATAAAAAGGTTATCATGTGAGATTGAGCATATCAAATTATAGTTTTCATTAACTGTGGAATATGGACTATCAATGTGCATAATAAGAATAACAACATAATAGTTGATGATGATGATCACATAATGTAGTAGGACAAATAAATTTTTATTATTAAATAATATGTTTCAAAACATCAATGATTTTCAAGACTTCTCAGTCTGCATTCTTCTACTTTTCTCTTTGGAAGTTGTTTCCCACTTTTCATTTTCTCATAACAGTCGTATGTAAAGGGTGGCATTATCCTCAAACCTTCCAGTGACTTAACACGAGATATCCCCACAAATGTCAATCCTGGTCTTTCTCTTGGACCTATGTCAATTGTGGCTTTTGAAAGAGTTAGCCCTTGAGATTTGTGAATAGTCAATGCCCATTCCAACCTTAATGGTAGTTGGAAGGTCCTACCCCTTTGCAATGGTGCTATTGGTATTATGTTTGGATGGTGATCATCAAATGGTACTCCAGAGTAATTGTCAAATTCAACTGTAACATATGATGGTGGCTCAGGTGGAGCAGTTCCTGGTTTGTAAACAATATTTCTGATATATCCCAATGATCCATTCACAAGACCAGCTTCTATCCATAGATTTGTAGTCAATGTTACTCTTGCATTGTTACTAATCAATAACTCTGTATCAAGTTCCTCGCTTGATAAATCTTCATTTCCATTACCATTCCTTGACTTGGTTGCAAGGCTACGTGCGACTGGATGTCTTAAAGAATACAACATCCTCATGTTATGGTTACGAACATTGTCATTTGTAGAGAATAAATGCACTGCCCTATCAAACTCATCATTTCTTGCAACATCTAATCTTATAGGTGTTCGTGTCATAAGCAAGTTCCAGTCATCTATTTGTGGATTCGCATCTCTCACATTTGTGAGAAGCTGACGAAATCTTTGTTGTTGGCTATTTTCTCCATCTTGACTAAATACTCTATCTAGTGTAACCACTGTCTTGAATTCCTGCCATAATAACTTTTCCCGCCTATTGCTATCATATGCTGGTCTATCATTAACAGGTGGTAATTGCCCCAAATCACCAACTAAAATAATAGATACACCTGAAAGATAGTTGCAAAATTTTTAGTTACATATATAAAGTAAAATCAAAAGATATGCATTCTATATGACCAATCTTAATAAGAATTAGAAGACATTAATAACAGCATGTGATGTACGGAAAGGGATACCTCCAGAGCTTATGTCTGCTTTATGCGGGAAGGCTTGTCGAAGTTGACTATCTATATTTTCTAGCATGTTTTCGCCAATGAAGCTCATTTCATCAATCAAAATATATTTGATATTTTCCATCTCTTGTTGAAAGCTTGTAAGTCTTGTCCCTTGTAGTTTAGCAAAATCTGCAATTGGAATTCGCAACTTTGAATGAATGGTAGATGCTCCTATATTGAAAGCTGCAACTCCAATTGGTGCAAGCAATAGAAGAGGAGAAGGATTTGTCATTGATGCCATTTGAAAAGATTGATTGATGGCACCAATTAGATAAGACTTTCCCATTCCTGTTGTTCCTTGAATTATCATAAACAAAGGATTTCCCACTTGATTGCTATGGTAGTGTGTCAGAATAATGTCGACTGCCTTTTGTTGCTTGTCACTAAGAGTTGTAAAGTTGATACACTGTGGAATGTCATCATACATTAGAAATCCATGCTTTTTCATTTCAGGTATGAAATTTATTGCTCAGATTATCTCCTCTTCACTTTGATATCCACTACACTAATTTGTATTTCTATCAATATCTCTTCTCCCAAACATGTCAATTTCAGAAACTGGCATATGTTGACCACGATGTAACCTAGATATTATTTCCCACTCATGTTCTGCAGTATTTTCCTGAATGGCTCCATTATCTTCTATCTCTGAATCAGTTGAAGGTTCCTTATTTTGTGCATGTTCTTGCCTTTGGACATGCCAAGGATTATAATCGAGGGAGTCCCAATTTCCTACTATAGTATCATCATCATGACCAATGTCTCTCTCAACATTACGAAAAGGTTTGTATAGTAACAACTCAGACAAACAAAAGTTCACCCACTTATCAGAATCTCGTGGAGGAATAGAAAAATACCTAGGAAAAACTCTAACAATAGCTGCTTTCTTTCTTGGCCCCCATTTATTATCTCCTCCTCTTTTAGGATTATATAACCAGGACCTTGCTGCATCAATCAAACTGATACATTCCATACAAAGTGGTCTTGTTTTATAACCATCAACAAAAGATTTTGTGAGTTCTTCCTCATTTCTATCATCATTGATTACCACAGGTTTGAAAACTTCGCGTGAGACATTTAGATTGACAAACTTTCTACTACACTCCACCAATGGAAGTTCTAATAACATATGGCATGTTTCTTGAGCTCCAATATCTCTTTCTATAACCGTGTCTGTTAAAAGCTTTCTATATGCCCGTGATGCTAAATCATCAAGATTTTCAAGATTTGAAAGACGCATCAACATTTGTTGATATGTTTCAGAGCTTCTCTCTACTTTTGCTGCATACTTTGCAATATATTTGATAACTGCATGTCTTGAAAGGACAGGTTGCCAATCAACATTAGCCCTCCACAATTCTAGTATGTATCGGTTGTGTGTATTAACTTTGTCATCATTTCTTGCTGGTTCAAATTTTTTCTCACCTGATTCTACATCGGTATATAACTTTGATCCCTCCAAATTTAATTTCCAAGGAGCATTATAC
Organism: Cupressus sempervirens; assembly: GCA_028749045.1. NCBI lineage: Eukaryota > Viridiplantae > Streptophyta > Pinopsida > Cupressales > Cupressaceae > Cupressus > Cupressus sempervirens. The sequence continues at coordinate 113,598,576 of CM053789.1, read as the reverse complement.
CTGAAAAATTGGTGAATACATATTTAGTTAACCCAACTTTTTAAAAAATGTGAAATAGAAAATTTATACATAATTTTTTCTTGAATTTGATTAACCTGCAAACCATTCTTCCTCTTTTTTAACAAAGGCATGCTCCCTCCTTACAAACAATGTGTCTCTCAACACAATTGAGTATCTGTTCATAATCTTGGTCTATATCCATCTCAGCTAGTTGCATTGTATGCTTTAGGCATGGATGCTCACCAAAATTCTGGAAGACCTATAAATGATAATTCATAGATTATTCTATTAGATAGAGGTGAGAATCACATATTAATATTTAACTCATTTATAATATGAAACTTACATTTATGTTTCTTTGATGTGGATCATGTCTAGGATTCCAAGCATGAATAATGGAATCAAAATATCTCTCAGCACATTTTTGTTCATCCTCATTTGACCAATTTATAGTGTCCATATTTGGTGCCCCTTTGAGCCATAAGAAGCCGTGAAAATGAGGTGAACCACGATGTTGCCACTCATATCTACACCAGAAGTCCTTTACTTTCATACCTTTTTCAAGTATTTATTTCCTGAACATTGTATTCCTTAAGTGCATGTAATAAGTGACAATATGCGGATAGTCGATAATATTCTGCCTTCTCCATATTTGAGCCTCTCATGGATTAGTAGGTGATGTACCAGGCATTAGTGCATGTAAATTAGGCCATTGCATATCCGTTGCACTTAATGTGAAGAAAATTGTAGGTGTGCGAAGCTGGTCAAGCAAGTCAGTTAATTCTGCTTTACATTTTGCCCAATATGTTCTTGTTCCTCTTAGACTTGTTCCAAATCTCATCAACCTATCTGCAAGATTATTGTGAGGCATATTTTCCATATGTTCACGCAATTCATGAATAGTTATTGGCATTTCCTGAAAGCTCCTTTTTGCAAAAATAGATGCTGAACTTTGTGTGTGATGTCTCATTACCATGTTCTGCACAAAATACCTAAACCTTGGATGTTTTCCAAAGCAATGATCCCTATATTTGATCAAATGCTTTACAAATTCATGCAAGTATACCCGCTTCATTCTAGGCTCTAACCAATCACAACTTCCATCTAGAAACAATGTTGGGAAAGCAATATCCAACAACCCAGATGTGACATACTAATTGATAGGTGATGCACCCGTAGATGGTCACTGAATTAAAGCAGATGGAATCGCATGAGGATTATTAACCCAAGCATGAATTAATTCCATTTCCCTTTGAGCATTAGGTGGCCTTGAACCCATAGAGTTTGTGTGCTCAATTATTTTACCTTCATATGTCCCCATAAGAGGACCTAGGAATACAACTTCATTTGCATCAGAATCAAACTCCATGTGCACTGTCTTTAATGTATGAAAAATATTCTCATCCCTATTTGAAGGCAAGTCATTAAGAGCACTTTCATCTATCCTGACATCTGCATAAAATTTATCATTTTCAACTTTGTATTTCAATGCTCTATAAACACGATCCCTATTCACAGTAAAGTTATATCATGTACCACGTTGATCCCTTCTTCGAACAATGATGATTGGTAAATGATCAATTGTGTGTGGAACGACTTTTGATAATTGTTCAATATGCTGAGTAAAACTAATGGTATGTCCTTTATACTTATACTGATCTCCAGTTGCATGTGTAACTTGCAATATAGGGTTTGCACGTGCAATGAGCATTTCTTCAACTTGAGTTAAATTTGCAAGCTCTGGTGGTTGACATCTTGGATCCATATTATTTGAAGATGAAAACCTATGAATTCCTATCTCTTGACGACACCTATTGCATATTGGACCCTCACTGGTGCGATATACTTTCATTCCTGCATATGACTCCTGACAAACATAACACATCTTTGGTGTTTTCAAACTATCAATTTGATATCTAAACTACATTTGGAATCTTCTAAATTCAGATTGAAGCATACCATTTGGATTGGGAATGTTTTCTCTATCACCTTCTAATTCATCATTCACATGGATTTGACTTTTATGTTGTGGTGTTTCTGGGACACGTTCTATAGATGGAGACCCTTCATACTGAACATTTAGTTGATTGTTTGCATCTATAGGATGTTCATGTATGTCACTTGCTTGCACTTCAACATGTTGGACTCCGCACCTTTGTGTATCTGGAAGGACCCTCTGAGAAGTATGTTGACGATTATTTCTCTGTACATTTTTGTTCTCTCTTTCATCATTTTCTAGTTGTGCAACTGACACTTCAGACCTTCTTCTACCATAACTTTGCCCATTTCGTTGATTTAATGTTATTCTTTGTTGTTCTATTTCATTTTCTGTTTGTTGTTGTTTTTGTTGACGTCTACGGTATTCTCTACAATATTCTCTTTGATATTGCCTTTGGTATTCTCTTCTTGCCTCCTTTGATTCAAAATTTAACCTAGGTCTCACCATAGCTAGTACAAAACTAATATTAGTGAATTAAGCTATATTTTTCATGACACTAAATAATTTTCCATAGAAACCATATAAAAGATTGCTGAAAAATATATTAATTAAGAATAAATGAAGAAAGTATGAACAATAAATAAGAGAATGCATTAAAAAAATTATGAAAATACATTTTTTTACAGAAATATAGAAACATGAAGATATATAATGATTTTTTATATATGAAACATTGGATACATCATGTAAATATATTATTTTATTTATGAAAACCTTGGATACATCATTTAAAAAAACAATGGTCTAAAAGACCTTTTATTGCAAAACACATGTATAGATGATGTCAAACTTTGCAATAGAAAATGGCAACACCAAAAATAATAGGTAATCCACTTTATGAGACAGTGAATTTCCATTTTCAAATACAATAGAGTAATACCCAAAAAACATGTTGACCTCTACTAAAAAAACCCAATAACATATTCAATACCATTGTCTTAGTATCCACCTTCTATTAACCCATTCATGAGATCGACGTAACTGCACTCGAGAATAGGGTTGAAGAGTTTGAGTATGTGGAAAGTAAACTTCGTAAAATTATCGTCGACTAAGTGGAGACTTAAATTTATCAACAACAATGCCTGAGCACCAAGAATCATTCCCAAAGACGTCTACTGCAAAATCCAATGGGATGTACTGTGGAAGAGAAACAATTGGAGGTGTAGGTCTAATATCCTCTAGAAAAAGGTCCTCTACAAGAGGTTCTTGTGTGACCTCATCAGTTATAAAATTATCATATTGAATGAAAAGCTTAGGCTTGAGAGCATTGGCCACATGTCCAATAATAGTGGCAGGGAACCATGCTCCCTGGAAACCATCCTCATGAGAACGGACTTCAACTTTTGTCCCATAATTGAAGTTCATGTTTTATGTATACCTTTAGCATTAACACAATAAATAAAAAATATTTTATTATTTCATTATAAACATATAAATCAATCCTCAACACAAAGTTAAATATTTCTAAAATATTCATAATAAAATGCATATGATCACATAAATGTAAACAAAGTAATATTTATTATTCTACGAAATATTTGCAATCTAATGTTTCAAATATGGTGACATTGTCATCCACTTTTGTAAAATTACATATATTTTTAATTACAATTAACAGTATAATAAATTTCTTACTATTATAATATTTAAAAAATGGCGGCATTGCCTTTCACTTTTCAAAGATTGATGCCTAAAAATGAATTTTGATACTTTTAAAATTGCACATAAATAATAAGCATAAATTAAATGAATATATGGTTACTCTAATTTTCAAATAACAAAATTAAAACTATAAATTTATTTTTTCTTATTTACAAACAAATAAATTGATAGTTTAATGAAAATATATGGCGACATTATCATCCACTTTTGAAACATTACAAATATTTTTAGATATAGGTAAAATTATAATAGATTACTTAGTATTATAATATTTAAAGAATGGCGGCATTGCCTTCCACTTTTCAAAGATTGATGGGTAAAACATACTATTTATTCTTTTAAAATTGCATATAAAAAATAAGCATAGCTTAAAATAAATATATGGCTACTGTAATTTTCAATCAGCTAAATTAAAAGTGTAAATTTGATTTTTTAATTTAAAAATGAATAAATTGGAACTTTAATAAAATATTTGGAAAATGGCGGCATTGGCATCCAGTTTTCAAATATTAATATACAAAGATTAAATTTAATCTAAATGTAAATTACAAAACTATTATAATTGAAATAGTAATCTAATTCAAGTACTCTAAATCAATATACTAATCTTAATGAAAACATTACAAATATTTTTTCAAATATAATTAATATTATAATAAATTGCTTAGTATTATAATATTTTAAAAAATGGCGACATTGCCTTCCACTTTTAAAAGATTGATGCTTAAAATTTAATATTTATTATTTTAAAATTGCATATAAAAATAATCATTAAGTAAAATAAATATATGGTTACTCTAATTTTCAAATAACAAAATTAAAAGTATAAATTTGATTTTTCATATTTAAAAATAAATAAATGGGTACTTTCATAAAATATTGGAAATATGGCGGCATTGCCATCCATTTTTCAAATATTAATATGTAACAATTAATTATAATCAACAATGTAAATATATTAATTATAATATGTAACAATTAACACAATCTACCCAGAAAATACAACTAAGAATTAATTATAATCTAAATGTTGATTACAAAATTATTTTGATCGAAATAGTAATCTAACTCATAATATTAATATAAATCAATATATTAATCTTAATTAAAAAAGTATTATAAATCAAACTACTTTTGTAAATGAAAATAGTAATCATTAAATTTATAAATCACTATTTTTAAAAAATATTGATATGGCGGCATTGCCATCCATATGAAATATTATAGAAAACAAAATACAACATTAATCTATAAAAAAATATTGAAAAATATGAAAAAATAATAATCTACACAAATCATATCTAAATATATAACATGCAACTATATATAAATAATGCATGAAACATGCAAATGTAAATTTGAATACAACAATGTAAAAGCTAAGAAATCTAATTTTAAAAATAACTCACAACTAAATGTAAATAGTGTAACTACAATTCTTAATGCGGATAATAATCAAAATGTAAAATAAAACTTAATATAAACAAAAAATAAATAAAAAACTTACTTAGCATTTTGATCTACTTGTTGATCTTCAAATGTAGAATGCTTTTCCAAATGATTTATCTCCCTCTTTTCTTCTCTCAACAAAAACAATGAAGCTTTACTAAAAACTTGTCTTCTGCAAATGTATTCTTCTACAAATGAAGAGCAAAAATGAGAGGAGATGAGTGTTTTATAATGAGACAGAGAACTCTTCATCTCCCACGGAAAAAACTCTTCATCTCCCATTTAGAAACTCTTCAATTTCCACTAAAAAAACCTTTCAATTTCCACTACTCCACTCAAATTCGGAATTCAAATTAAGATTAAAAAATTAATTTTTTTTAAAATACACATATCAAATAATACACGTCGCTACACATCGTCGTTGATAATAATTTTTTAAAAAATGTTTAACGCGATGCGTTTCATTTTTAAAAAAATTTAAATGAGGTGATGGGCCACCACCCCGCCACCCCATTCTTACAGAGCCTGCGGCAGTAACAGCCGCTGCTGTCAGCGGCAGTTACTGCCGGCACTGATATGTGTTAGTGCCGGCAGTAACTGCCGCAGGCTGCGGCCACCTTTTACATAATGTTTTGTTCTTTTTGTTTTTTCGTTTTTTTAAATTTTTTTTTTTTTTTTTTTTTTTTAAAATTTAAATTTAGTTTTTTTTTTTTTTTTTTTTTTTTTTTAAAATTTCACTTTAAAAAAAATTAATTTCGTATTTTTTTTTTCATATTTTAAAAAAGAATATCTGTAATTTATTAAAATTTATAGGAGCCTATTTTTCCAGACCCTATTATTTTGGGTTCCATTTGGCATCCTCTTTGCTAGCTATTATTTCGAAAATATTTTTTATTGTCTTTTATGTTGGCCACCTATTATTTCAAAATTTTTTTTAATTTAAAATAAAATTTTGTAACCGCTCCCAATTCTTTTTTATTGACAAAGAATCTTGGCATATACCCGTGCTGGGCATTTGTGCTGCCATTGTATAGAACGCCTATCGGCGTAATAAATATTTCAAAGTTAATAAAATATCATTTCTATTGTCTTATATTTGAGAGTAAGTATATTAAATAAGTAATAATAAATGAACATTATGATTAATATATTTCTAAAATAAAAATATATTACTTAAAAACTTGTTTACTTTAAATGAATAAATTACTCATTTACTTGTAAATTTTAAAAATAGAAATTAATCTACATATATATAAAATATTTATTCTTTTTCCTATTTGCATACAAATTAATTAAAATCTAAACTTTAAACTACATAAATATTTTTAAAATATATATCCATCAATAAATAGTTTAGAATAAAGTAAAATCTAAAAATTAGACACATATAGAATCTTTTTAATTTCTATATACATGTTTTTCTAATTTATTTCTACAAACATGCAACTGATATTTCTATTATCCATTTTTTTCCATTCTAAAAAAATCTAGATGTAAATATAATTTTTTTAGATGCATGCAATCTTTCTAATTTTTTCTACATACATATATTAACATTTCTATTTTATATTTTGTTTTTACATTATGGTTATTTCAATCAAAATATGTAGATGTAAATAGAATTCTTTTCAAAAAAATTTATTTAAATTTAAATAACATTATTGTTTTGAACTAAATTTAGCTTAATTGTTAATGATCATATTTATATTTCTAATATTAACTCCAATTTGATCAAAGACCAAATATATTTTTGGTATTTTTGTAAACGAACTTGCTGAACACTTCCCTATTTCAAAGTTAATAAAATATCATTTCTATTGTCTTAGATTTGAGAGTAAGTATATTAAATAAGTAATAATAAATGAACATTATGATTAATATATTTCTAAAATAAAAATATATTACTTAAAAACTTGTTTACTTTAAATGAATAAAATACTCATTTACTTGTAAATTTTAAAAATAGAAATTAATTTACATATATATAAAATATTTATTCTTTTTCCTATTTGCATACAAATTAATTAAAATCTAAACTTTAAACTACATAAATATTTTTAAAATATATATCCATCAATAATTAGTTTAGAATAAAGTAAAATTTAAAAATTAGACACATATAGAATCTTTTTAATTTCTAGATACATGTTTTTCTAATTTATTTCTACAAACATGCAACTGATATTTCTATTATCCATTTTTTTCCATTCTAAAAAAATCTAGATGTAAATAGAATTTTTTTAGATGCATGCAATCTTTCTAATTTTTTCTACATATATATATTAACATTTCTATTTTATATTTTGTTTTTACATTATGGTTATTTCAATCAAAATATCTAGATGTAAATAGAATTCTTTTCAATAAATCTAGATGTATATAGAATTCTTTTAATTTTTTACATACATAAAATCTTTCTAATTTTTTTCTACATACATAAAAGAATAATTTCTATTTTCTATTTTTAAAAAAAAGCTATCATAAAGATTGATAAAAAAATTGATTGCATATGCATTCTTTAGTTTGTGCACTAAATGCACAAAATAAATTGTATAGATTAAAAATTCTCGTGCTGGGCACGGGAATATACAATAGAAATATCAGTTACCAAGAATAGTCAGCCATAAGCAATCAAATCTTAAACTCTGCAAAATTTCATGCAAGCAATCTTTGTTCTGTCTTCGGCTGAAAAGGAAAAAAAGAATTTTAGATCTGAGATTGTTTAGATTGCCCCATTCGATTCAAAAAGCCATGGAAGTCACCGCAATTACATCTCAAAGAGGCCTAATGTGCCTTGATTCAGTACCCACATGCTTATCTCCACGAAAAACTCTGCACAGGTCCTCCAGTGGCCTCAATTTCGGTCATATGAACAGAATTCTAAATCTAAATGAAATTAATTAAAATTGAAATATAAATCAAAGAAGAATATTATAACTAATTTTGAATTTCAATTTACTTCTACATCTAATCTAAATGAAAATGTAAATAAAAAATAGAAATCTCACCTGCAAAAATGTTACTCCAAAACTTCAATTTACCCCTATTCAAAAACTCCAATCTAATCCTCCAATAACCTCCACCTCTTCCTTCCTGCAAAAACATAAAATGAAAATGAAATGAGGAGCCTTGGTTTTATAACTTTTGAGAGGCTCCTCATATCCCCCAACAGACGTCTCTTCACATTCCACGAATTTGTTTCAAATTCCCCCACTCCCCGCAAAAAAAAAAAGCATGAATGTGCATGCAAAATTATATTTAACAAAAAAAAAATCATATTGAAATTATTTTGCCCCTATTTTTTCGGGCCCTATTTTTTCGGGTCCTACTTTTTCAGGCCCTACTTTTTCGAGCCTATTATTTCGGCCAGCTATTATTTCGGAAATTATTTTTTAATATTTAATTTGGAAGTTTGTAACTGCTCCCAATTGTTTTTTATTGACAAGGAATCTTGGCATATTCCCGTGCTGGGCATTTGTGCTGCCATTGTATAGAACGCCTCTCGGCGTAATAAATATTTTTTTAAAATATATTTACATATAATAAATAATAAGATTTTTTATTTTGTCATTATTTCTATTGTATTAACATTCTAACCTAATAATTAAAATTTAAAATAATATCTAAGTTTAAGTTTTTAAAATAATGTATCAATTAAGTATTTAAAGTAACTATATATATATATATATATATATATATTAATAATAAAATTAATAAATAGTTTTGAGAAATACTTTTGTCAATTGAATTGTTAAAGTAAAAAATAAATATTTATTTTTTAATAACAAAATCAATAAACAGTTTTTAGAAATACAATTGTACATGATAAATAATTATAAAAACTTATTTCATCATCATGTTATAAAAAAAATGTAAAACAATATTTAAATTTAAGTTTTAAAATAGATATATATTTTTTCAAATATTTATATAAAAATTATTTTAAATATTAGTTTGATTTTTAATTGTTTGTTTGTTATTGTCTATATAATTATATAATTTAGAACTTTAAAAAAATTATATGTAAATTTATTATTTATTGTTTTGTGACATTTAAATGTTTTATATTTTTCTAATATGAAAATAGTAAAATATTAATATCTATAAATAAATGTCAAAAAAAATAGAGCAATTATAATAATTAAATGATTAGAATTTTGTCTAAGTTTTGTTGGAATATTCAAATATGGAAAGAATACTTATGAGAGGGGGGGAGTGAATCAGAAGTATCACACTTTAACCAATAAAACTTTTAACTGAAAGTAAATTGCATGCATGTAAACACATCAAATAAACATGAAACTAATACATGCATCAATAACACATAACACTGGAATTTGGTAACCCAGAAACCCTCCAGAAATAAGAAGGTAAAACTGGGGTGGGGATGATACCCACAAAATCACTACAGCAATATTGTTCAACCACTTCTGATGGTCTGCCCTGCTAAAGGCCTGCCATGTTAAAGGCTTTACACTGTGTCAATAGTGACCTGGTTAAAGGATTTCAAGCACTTTACATGAAGTGTTACCCTATTAAAAGATTTAATCACCTTTTGATAAGGATCTACAAATAGCTGTTAAGCCAGCCTATCCACATAGGGTTTCCTTTCTAATACAATGGTAAGAAAGTATTAGGTATTATAAACCTGATAGTTTGCAATCTTTGATTGCTGAATGAAGGCACTTGTTTTGGCTCTCTCTCTAATTTCAATCCTCTGAGATCTGAATTTTGTTCATCTCCTTTGCTTTGTTCTGATCAACTGAATATCGAATTGCTGCTCTTACTCTCTATGTCTCCTTTCACTGAATTCCACTATGTTTTCCCCTTAACACTATTCTCCTTCTCTCATCCTTGTTACAGTGAGACTTTTGTCTTCCTTAAAAAGACTTTGAAGACTTAGGGTTAGGTGTGGATCTATGATCCATATTGAATCTCAATTTCCTACTCAATACTTGCCTTTGGCTTATTGGTTGCATGCCTTTCCAATTTTCCAATTGGCTTGCTTTTTCTTATTGGTTGCATGCCTTGATGCAGATTGCATACGAAATGTAAAAGATTCATTCTTATCTCTAGATCTTTCGAGATTTACCTTGTGTCGGCTACAAAAAAGGTTTACATCATAGTTTGTGCAATTACAAACTCTTATGCTAATATTCTGAGTTACTCGGCTCATGAAGCATTACTGATGCTTAGCACATGTTGTTTCTTGGATATCTCGGCACCTAAACAAAACTGTATCACTCGGCAGCTGATCACTCTAGATCACTCGGCACTTGATATTACTCGACACTTGATAAACTCTGTATCATCGACACTTGATATAACTAGATTGCTCGGCACATGACTATCACTTGGCTCCTACTCTTTGCTCGGCATGTATAGTGAAAAATGGTTAAGTGTATTGACACTCAGCTATCAAAATTATTCTTTAAATCAACAATCTCCCTCTTTGACATGAGTGGCAAAAACACTTACCTAAGATCCTGTGATATTGACATTATTTCATGCATCCTCTTATTTGCTCAAAAATTTTAAGAACAAATAACAATATACCTTATGACTCCCTGTGAGTTGATTATGCCTTGTACACTCAGTGACTTCTGTCCTGTTTCTATATACTGACCAATATGTTATATCAAAATTTAAATTTTTCAAACTTCTCCCCCTTTCATCATACTTACCATTTCATTCTGTATCTCCTACTTCATTCTATATCTCCTTCTCAGCTTATATCTCCCCTGTACTTAATCTCTACTTAATCTCCCCGATACTTAATCTCCCCCTTTTTGACACTTATGTCAAGGGTTCGATAGGGAAATGCCATACTTGGCAAAAAATGTACTATTTACTTCAAAGAGTACCTTCAGAGTTGCATCCTAGTTTTCTAGTGCAACATCCAATGACTTATACTGGATGGCAATCTCTACTGCTAGGTGTACAAGTCCATCAGATGTAGAAAGATTGGGGTCTTTCTTGAGGACTGTCTCTACATACATTTTTTCCTTATGAAGTACTTCCAAATAAGGAGTAATTGAGGATTGAATTTGCATCAATTTCGCTTTAGTGGTTGCCTCCTCCGCTGTTAAGACAGCTAACTCTCTTTTTGCGTGAAGCGATTGGGAAAAATGCTTCTCACTCTGAGCTAGATTTGTAGGGAGTTTCATGCTAGAAATCTTCAGATTTCTCTCCAAGCTTAGTATTCTCTGGCTAGTGTCCTATGTGAATGTGGAAAAATTGCACAACTTGTTGTATAGGGAAAATATGTTTCCAAGTATAGTTTTGATTGTTTCAATTTTCTTAGCCAGCTCCACTTGTGATAGTGCTATATCATCAGATATTTTCTCATTTACCTTGTCTTGGAACTTTCTTTCTGACCATTCCAGTAATTTGCATTTGTATCCCGGTCTTCACTAGCCACCTGGTCAACTATATCAGATAGTTGCTCTATGATTGGCCTTGACTTATCTAGAGACTTTAAGCTGAAAGCTTCTATGAATATGTTTTTGATTTCATTCAAGGTATGCTTGTTCTTGTGTTCTCTTCTTAGTGCTTCTTGTCTCCTTCTTCTATCCAATGCACTCTGAATTTCATTGATCTTCTCTTCAGTGAGAGTGTTGGATTCATAGTATGGAATCTTTATTTCTTCATCAAGCTCAGGAACTCCATAGTGAAGTTTCCTGACTGCACTTGATGAGCTCAAGCCTATTGTCTTGATTTGTAATGGTAACCTATCAGTGCTCAGCTGCTGAAGAGTCTATGTTGGAGTACTAGATTTGGGTAATGCAACCAATATTTGTATTGCAAACTCCTCCTTCTTAATTGTCTCATCTTTTTCTTTAGCTTGTTTATCCTTTTGGTGATCAATAGGTGGGGTTGAACTTACTAGTTGTTCAGATGTTTCTTTGACTTCCCCTGCTGTTGCACTCACGATCTGAAGTGTATCAGTGGCTACACTTGGTAGAGGTAGTGGAGGAAGGAATAGAATACTAGTAGATTGTATGGTCGAAGGTGGTTCTTGTGTTTTCAACTTGATTGTCTTTGTTTTAGCTATTGGATTCTGCAATTCATCAACACTGACCAATATAGGACTTGAGCACAATTTCGCTACTAGTGTTGATTGGTCAAATATTTTTGCTAAATCCTTTGCAGTTAATGGATTGATGTTTGGACCAGAAGTGTCTGTAACATCCTTGATTTTGACAATCTCTGCAGGTGTGATGATGGCATGAGGAAGACTAGGAGGTGATAGCTATGTGTCTTGCACACTTTGATCTTGTTGCTCAGCTGTATCTTTCTCTTCCTCTTTCTCCTCTATATGTGCCTCTTCATCTTCCTTTTCTTCTTCAACCTTCTTCTTCACTTGTTCCTTTTCTTTTTCTTTAATTCCTGATGCCTTCATCTCCTTTTTCCTGGCACTTGCCTCTGCCTTATATTCTTCATTGTATACATCTTCTATTTTCTTGTAAACTATCCTCCATAATCTTGTGGACTTTGTAACTACATCCTCAATTTTGTTCTGCAAAATACTAAAAGCTCTATGTTTCAGAGTGAATCTATTGTTATGCCTTTTAACTGCATTTGTTATTTGATCCTTAGTTAAATAAGGCAACAACTTGGCTAATTTTGATTCCCTTATCTCCCTTTCTATTTGCAAACAAAAATGCCATTTATCCTCTACAATGTTGTACAATTCTTTAGGCATTGATTCATCTAACTCTAGAGGTGTGTGCTTATAATCAGCCATCATAGCATACATTGATTCCTCTAATTTATTTTGTTCCTCCTTGGTGAGCTTAGAAAAATTTAGTTTTTTTAAACCTTTCAAATCATCATTCTTAATCTTTGAGCATAATTTATCAATAGCAGTCTGAGGTTTGTGACTTACCACTTGAAATTGGTTGTTGTCCTTTGATTCAGTCTTCTCTTCATTTGTTTGAGGCTGGGCAACAAATTCTCTTCTCTTCTTTGGCTTAGCAACAGTCTTCTTTGAAGCTTTCTTCTTCTCTTCTGCCTCCTCTTGGGCTTTTTGTGCTGCAACCCTTGTAGTAGGTCTCTTTGGTGCAGGAGCAACTACTTTCTTTGGCTTGGGTTGAGGAGCAGGAGGGTTTGTGGCCTTTCTTTTTGTGACCTTGGTTCTAACTTGTGCTTCCTTGACTTCTTCTTCCTCAGTACTTTCCTCTTTATCTTATCCTAACCCTTGAGTCAGACCTTGAGTCTCATCTCCCTCATCTTCAATGTCTTCTTCTTCCTCTTCTGCTGTTCCTTCTCCTTCAACACCAAATTTTCTCTTGATTTGCCTTACCAATTTTTCTTTCTTCTTTACTGGTGAGGCAGTCTTCAAATCTGTTACCACCCTTGATTTGACAACATCATAAGTTCCAAAGGATTTTGCATTCTTGTCAACTTCCTCTGCAAGGAGAGCTGTTATCTCTGTAGAGGCTTGATCAATATCGAGTTCATAACCTAGTGGCCTAAGCTATCTCACTCTAGGTATGACTGCTTGTATATAAGTATAATCAATATCTACAAGAAAGCAAATGTCTTTTTCATATTTCTCAGTCAATGAGACTGGAATCCTCATTCTTTGTTTCATGGACTATTTGAAGTGCTCAAAGTAGCTAGTCATTTGGGCATCAAAATTATCACCCATCTTTTCAATATATCCATTGATCTATTCAACAATTGTTTTATCTAGATTCTATTTCACCTTACCCACAGAAGGGAATTCTTTCATCAGATAGAAAAACATGCACACCAAGACTGATCCAAATTTGCACTAAGCTCCCTTGCTCTTCCTTATAGCTCCCAGATTCTCATTAATCTATTGAAACATGAGCTCTGCTAGATCATAGGTATGATCCTTTTTAACCAATTTGTATGCAACATCAACTGCTATACAAGGCACCTTGTTTAACCTGCTTGACTAATAGAATTTGTGTGAAATGATTCTCACAACAAAATCTAGTAGGGGTTCTATGATTGTATCAATAGTCATTCCCCTATTGTTCCATTTAGCACCCGTGTTTCTCTCTATTACTTCCTTTTTTGTCACTACGTAGGGTCTTTGGCCGATCTAGGGTTGGAATACCAGTAACCCTATGAATAGTTTTCTTGGTAAATTTCACTGGCCCTGTTTCTAACCAAAAGGCTCCATCATGTATTCTGCTCAAAACTATGCGTACCCATTCAACTTTGAAAACAATTGGAAACTCTAGGGTTTTGGTCAATCCCTTTCTCTCAATTATTGAGAACTCATCTTTCAGTATTTTATTATCACATAGCTTGTCATATGCATTATAAATTTGTAGATCTCCTATGGCTCCAATTTTGTAGTTATAACATCTAAAAAACATCTTGGACCATGACAACTTTATCAGAAATAATGGATAATGCACCTGCGAGATCATTCTTGTATGCAACTTTTGGAATGGGCTTGAACTCTAGTTGCTTGACTTCATTGCTAACCAACTATATTTCATGACTCTCCTTGCCCTTAGTGGTTCTAGACCCAAATGCCATTATTTTCCAAACTAGGGTTTATAGTTTAAACAAGTTTATAAACACTGTGTAGCTCGGTACACAAGTAAAATACCTCAAATCGATGAAACTCATGCTAAATCACTGTGGAAATCCTTGCAAATAGCTTCTAAACTATCCTTGATCTTCTACACTCTTTTCATCTTTGCTTCGCATTTGAATGGTGAGAAATGATCAAAAATTGACCTATGTACCCTTCAAAATAGAGCAATTAATGCTTAGTGCACTGACAACTGTCTACTCGACACCTGAAGGATTTCAACATGACTCGGCACCCATTGTGTTTCGCTTCACTTGGCATCAACTATCAACTCGGTCATTGTTAGCAACTCAGCACCTGAAGACAACTTCGGCAAATTTTGCAAGACTCTCAATTTTGACTTAGCATCTTTGCTTATGCTGATTTCTTCTTTGCAGTTCTTCTATGTCTTGGGACTAATGTATGATATAACTTAGTATATCAGTCCCACACACTCATTCTTGCTTAATTAGATGATGTGTGATCACTTGACCCATTAGGTGAAGTGATCTCTGCACTTGATGTGTTGCACTCATCTTTCTTCTTCCATGTCTTATTCATCTCAATTCTGATGTGTTCAACATCTATCTTTTCCTTTCCATTGTTGAACTCAGAACTTGGTGCCTTTGACCTTGTTGGGCAATTCCTGCTGATATGACTAGTTTTTAAGCAACTGAAACATGTGGTTTGACTCAACCATCTTTTATAGTTCCCCCTGAAATGTGTTCTTATGCAATTCTGGGGTATATGTCCATATTCCTAACAATAGTGACAGCTATACCTGGTGTTGTAATCCCAATAGTAGTGATTTTCATTCACTTTTGTTTTTGCTAGCTGATTTGATGTCCACATAGGCTTTGATCTGCATTCAAATGCCCTATGTCCATACTTCTTGCAGTTATGGCAGTGACCCTCAAATCTTGATGTATTAATAGTCTTGGTTCTACATTCATGTGCTTAATGACCTTGCTTCTTGCACTTATGACAATAGTTTGCCCTCTTAGGCTTATCATGCTGATGGGAATTCTCGCTTCTACATACATTAGATGTATGTCCTTTGTTTCCACAGAAATGACATGTAGGTTTGACATTTTTACCTTTGATGCTTCTTTGTTTAGCACTCTTTGATGATTCTCCAACTTTAGTGCTATTGTATCAAAGTCCTGATGTATCATGGGTTGACCTTGGGGATTTCAGCAATTGCTCAAAATACTTGATGGCTTCATTGGGTTTGTTGAAGCTCTCTAAAATTTTCTTTTCTCTTCTCAAGTCATTTTGCAATTGTTTATTCTGCATCTTCAGTATAGAGATCTCAATGTCTTTCACATTGAGTTCACGATGAAGGTTCATCATTTGGGCAAGTGTATCCATCTGCATGTTTGAGATCCTTGTCAATTCAGTACATTTTTCTTCAAGTCTTTTTGCAAGATTTCTTTTGTCATTTTCCATCATGACTTTATCCTCAACTGCTCTTTTCTTTTGTTCAATGATTTCACATAATATTATGGCCTGTGATTCATGTTCCATCTTGAGAGATCTTATCTCATCTACTTGAACTTTGTTTTTCTCCATCAGTTTTGCAATTGTTGCATCAAACTCTTTAGTATCTCCATTGGAAAATATATTTGTGGTATCAATCTCCTTGTAGTTTATCTCATTTTCAGCTATGGCTAAATCCTTCCTTCTTTTCAAAGAATTTCTCAATTTATCTCTAGCTTCTTCCAAGCTATGCAGAGCAAGTCACACATCTATCACTTGGTTTTCAATGATCTTTCAAAGTTTGAAAACTTCCATCTTTAGATCTCTTCCTCCAAGCTGTTAGGCTTTTTGTTGTGAGAACCTTAATTGCTCTGATACCAATTGTTGGAATATTCAAATATGGAAAGAATACTTATGAGAGGGGGGGTGAATCAGAAGTATAAAACTTTAACCAATAAAACTTTTAAGTGAAAGTAAATTGCATGCATGTAAACACATCAAATAAACATGAAATTAATACATGCATCAATAACACATAACACTGGAATTTGGTAACCCAAAAACCCTCTAGAAATAAGAAGATAAAATTGGGGTGGGGATGATACCCACAAAATCACTGCAACAATATTGTTCAACCACTTTTGATGGTCTACCATGTTAAAGGCCTACCATGTTAAAGGCTTTACACTGTGTCAATAGTGACTTGGTTAAAGGATTTCAAACACTTTACATGAAGTGTTACCCTGTTAAAAGATTTAATCACCTTTTGATAAGGATCTACAAATAGCTGTTAAACCAACCTATCTACATAGGGTTTCCTTTCTAATACAATGGTAAGAGAGTATTAGGTATTATAAACCTGATAGTTTGCAATCCTTGATTGCTGAATGCAGGCACTTGTTCTAGCTCTCTCTCTGATTTTGATCCTCTGAGATCTTATTTCTATTTTTCTCTTTTGCTTTGTTCTGATCAACTGAATATCGAATTGCTGCTCTTACTCTCTATGTCTCCTTTCACTGAATTCTACTATGTTTTCCCCTTAACACTATTCTCCTTCTCTCATCCTTGTTACAATGAGACTTTTGTCTTCCTTAAAAAGACTTCGAAGACTTAGGGTTAGGTATGGATCTATGATCCACATTGAATCTCAATTTCCTACTCAATACTTTCTTTTTGCTTATTGGATGCATGCCTTTCCAATTTTCCAATTGGTTGAATGCAGATTGCATAGGAAATGTAAAAGATTCATTCTTATCTATAGATCTTTCGAGATTTACCTTGTGTCAGCTACAAAAATGGTTTACATCATAGTTTGTGCAATTACAAACTCTTATGCTGATATTCTAAGTTACTCGGCTCATGAAGCATTATTGATGCTCGGCACATGTTGTTTCCTAGATAGCTCGGCACCTGATCACTCTAGATCACTTGACACTTGATATTACTCAGCACTTGATAAACTCTATATCACTTGGCACTTGATATAACTGGATTTTTCGGCACATGACTGTGACTCGGCTCCTACTCTTTGCTCAGCATGTATAGTGAAAAATGGTTAAGTGTATTGACACTCAACTGTCAAAATTATTCTTTAAACCAACAAGTTTTTTATATTTATCATTTTCAAAAGTAAACATAAAAATTGTAATAAAGAAGGTAATTGTAATTGCTAAATGATAATTTCTAATTAGAAATTTGATGAATTAGATGACTTTTAATAAATTTCAATTTTTTTTATAAAATATTTAAAATAATACATTTTATTTTAAATTTATTTATAATGAATATTTCAGAATATAAATGAATCTATTTTTAATTATAAAATCAATTAACACATTAAATCTAACTTAAATATTGCTTACATTTTACTTTTAATTATAAATATGAGTTCAATAAAAACTTTAAAAAAAAGAATTTTCAAAATCCAATCAAATATATTTCAAAACAAAATTTATAAACTTTAGTTTTTACTTTTATTTTAGAAAAGTTCTTTAAATTTCTATAAATTAAATTAATTACATTTTATTTAAATAAATTTTTTTTTATTATATATAAAATGAATAAATTGTGGGCATTAGAAACCTGCAAGTTTTTAATTTTTCATTTTAATACACTGTTTTAACAATTATAAAATGAATAAATTGTGACCAATCCGAGACTGTTAAGTATGTGCATTTCAAGGGGACAAAGACTGTCAGAGGTAGTAAGCACATTTTATTTCAAACACATATTGAAGAAGTTAACTAACAGAGTAACGACACTGATTGCCCTGGCTAAAAGTTGGTGCATATTTTTGACTATTTAGCTAGTGCCAATAATGACATGCTAAGAGATTCATAAATTCTATTTAACTATTTTAGAATTAATTAATTTTTATTATCATTATTTACAAAAAATAATAATAATTAATCGAGATTTTGACCTATATTTATTAAACCGAGAGGCTTTCTATAGTGGCAGCAATATTCAATGTAAGCTTTTTCCATTTTGAAAAAAAATTGACATTCATTTACATGTCAAAAAACCAAAATAGAAATATGCATTTTTTTATTATTAAGCTGAGAGGCTTTCTATAGTGGCAACAATATTCAATGTAAACATTTTCATTTTGAAAAAAATTTGATGTTCATTTAAATGTCAGAAAATCAAAATAGAAATATACATTTTTTTATTGCTATGATTTGTATGGAATATGATTTCTTTAAAATTTGTAGATGATGAAAATGATCAGTAAATGGTCAAAGCCTAGATTAATATTTGTTATTTATTTTAATTAATTATTTTTATGTGTTAAGTGAATTTGAACCCAAGACCTCCCGCATGAGAGGCTCACAAGTTACCGTTGTATTGTAGGCTCTTGCTTGATGTGCTAATTTTTTTAGTCTCATTAGACTTCTATGTATTAATATCAATGCATAGTATATATAAAAATAAATACAATAGTTTATTCGTGGAATATTTTTGTTCATTTGAATACCATATTTTCTAAATTTATATTAATTCTTTTGAAATTAGGTACCTCTAGGCTTATTTTATAGAAAAAAAGTGTAATAATTTTTTAGGTATGCTAGTCAAAATAAAATAGCAATGGCAAAATAGTATTTTTAATAGATATTATTATGTTGCACAATTTTTTTGAAATGTATTTAAATTTTATATCTTTAAGTAATCCTTATATGAACATTTTTCAATGAGAGAATTTTTATGTTGGGAAGGTTGTGAAATGATATTCTCGTATCATTTAGGAATGGAATATAATAATTTAGAGGTAAATTTTGCATCACAATTAAAGTGAAAATGATGAAATTATCTTAAATTATATTATGTAACATATATTAAATTTATGTACATGATTGATGTGTGTCAAAAATATATGAGATAGTGTTCACCTCATTCAAAATCTAAATGGATCATTTTAAAATTTAAAAAATAAAATGTAAAAAATAAACATATAATATGTCTATTCATATATATTTATAAAGATATTGAGAGTATAATGAATTTCCATATGTTAAAATCTCCCAAATGAATTATAAAGTAGAATGAATCAAAGTTTTTCTTAAGAATGTTAAACTACAATTTGAAGTGCTTCATATTTTAATTTGGCATATAATGTCCATTTCAATTATTACATTGTATAAATACTTTAATATACTTATAAACTAAAGTTAGGGCTATTCTCAATTTCTTGTATATAAAATTATACATTATAAAATTGTTGTGGTTTAAAATTATCAATCATGTTTCATTGCAAGAATACCAACCAATTTGGTAAGTAATTATGTTTTTCGATAGATATAGTAATAATAAAAATGAAATTAAACATTCTAAGAACAATAGCTTTCACATCTTACAATATTTTTGTTCAACGTATTGACTTATATATATATATATGGATTCAATTTAATGTGAATCTATCCTGTTTAAAGATTGTGCATGATTAATTCTTTTATTCTTTAATATAAGTTGACAACAAACAATTAACACTAAGATTAAAAAGAGAACTCTAAATCCATATATTAAAGAACATAATATTTATTGTAACTTCTGCCATTGTAGGATTAAAAAAAAAGCTTGAAAAAACATTATTGAAACAATCATTTGACAAGAAATATTTGAAAAAAATATTCGATCTTAATTACATATTAACAACACTTTTAAATATTTTATTTTTGATAAAATTATATTTTTTAATAACTAAAACCTGAAAAACATTTAATTTTATATTTATTATTTTTAATGAATCTTTTCAAAATATTTAAGAAATAAATTTGTTAAAATGTTTAATATTAAATCATATAGATCAATAATTTTATCAAATGTCTAAAATTTATTCAGCTTGGTATGGTTATCAACATCGCCAACTTGTATGTTTTATGATTTTTATTTTTATATTGGAAAAATGCGAGTTACAAATTTGTAGTTAGAGACTGCAAGAAAATCAGCAAGAAACACAAAAACAGCATATGACATTGCTGTAGCAAATCAAATAGCAGTATCAATACAAAATAGAGAAAATGTCACAGCTGGAGCAAAACAAGAAGCAACTGTATGCCAAATTCAATCCCGTAGTAATGCAGCCATGTGACGCCCTATGTTGATCTCTTTCTTGCCAAGAACTTGATTAATTTGAGCCTTAATTCGTTGAATCTGAAAATCCAGTCTCAAATCTTTTTCAGCAGCAACCTGAAGTGGAGAGAAAAGAGATATCAGACAATAGAAGATGTCTGAATAAAGCCTTAAAAGTACAAATTCTAGATGATTACTATTGTGATTACTAAAGACCATTTTACACCTTGTCCTCCATATATAGAATAATATAACCTGTCGCACGCTATCAGCAATAATATTTTTTTATGTAGACCCACCCCTAAAAGAGCCTCTTTCCAACTTAACTTGTTTTATGATTTTAACTTAGTTTTCCATTTGTTTACTTGTCTCTTGAGAGCGCTTAGAATCATCTGAGCTATCATATTTCATTCACAAGCCAAGATTATAACGGTCATCTTTCTTCACCTTTTTAACTAATTTTGTCCTTTTCTTCAACAGCCCGAAGCAAGGAACAAACAAGAAACCTGAAACAACAATCAAAATTTATAGCAAACTCATAATTTGTTTGAAAAGATATCAAAGCATTCAGGTATTTCTTCTGTACTCAACCATTTCAAATAATTGTAGCTATAAATATTTCAAAGATTTTAATGAATTATAATTGTAGTAGAATTTTGAAAAATATTGCCATTATCACTTTTGATTGTCTCTGCTGGAAAGAGAATAATTATGTTGAATGATTAATTGCATCTGGATGCTAGTATTGAATATTTTATTTTTCATTCTAAAATTATTGGTAAGTTTAATATTATTCTCTTTCCCGATTTAAATGGACTTTTTAATTTTGTTTTGTTAGAATACATCTTTTTTCATTTTGCCGACGTTGAATTAATTCATATTTATATGTGACCATTAAAAATTTATATCATATGTTTCAACAATTGTATGAAAATATTAAGAAATCAAATTATAGTTCTAGAATTCAATTTTTGAAGTTATATTAAAAATTATTTTACTTTTGTAACTTCTAATTTAACTTTAAAAATTTGTCACTTATAGTTTATTTATTTTAATCATGCATTGGAAATTTTATTTTATTTTAAATATCATTTCTCTTGATAATTAGTTGTATATATAAAAATATTACATCTGAAATATTATTTCCAAATAATTAGAGATAAGGATATAAACCTTTTATAGAATTATGTTACAGATGAAATTACTCTTTGAATCTAAAGGATTGAAGATATATGCAATTAATTCTAAGTATTTCATAACTCTTTCTTTATTATCTAAGAAATATATTGAAAAGATTGTAATATTCATGATTAATGTTTTCTATAGCTTGGTCACAATTATGTACCTTATCTTGCATTAAAAATTGTTTGAAAAATAGGAGAGTTTTAGATATTTGATAAGGAAATATAAGCTTATGCATAAATTTCTTG
The DNA here is from genome assembly GCA_028749045.1 of Cupressus sempervirens. Classification (NCBI taxonomy): domain Eukaryota; kingdom Viridiplantae; phylum Streptophyta; class Pinopsida; order Cupressales; family Cupressaceae; genus Cupressus; species Cupressus sempervirens. Next base: position 113,576,429 of record CM053789.1, on the reverse strand, counting down.
AAAATTGATTGTCTACAAGAAAAGAATGTAGTTACCATTTAATTTCTATGCCTTTCTTAGAGCTAATTGGTAGGAACTTTCATATATTGTGCTCATTATATAATAAATATTTAAATTTAAAGGATAATACAATCAATTGAATCCAAAAACATTAATAGTAATATTATAAAATGTAGATTATACGCTATTTTTGACAAATGTCATTATACATCATAAATATTAATAACACTAATGATCGGGAATTGACGTATTGACATAACATTTCACATTCTAATTTTTAATAATATTTCAAATACTAATCATAATTATTAAAAACTATACTCCTGACCCTAATAGTAAACTTATTTCAAACCCTAAATCATAGAGGTGGGAGAGAGAGAGAGAGTAGGAGGTGAGATAAAAGAGATAAGGATGTTGAGAATAGATAAATGTGCATAGAAAGAGAGAGATATAGGAACCAAGGGGAGATAAGTACATATAAATATAGTGTAGGAGAGATGAGGGATATATTAATGGGATGATATACATATTGAGATTTAGATATAGATTAGATATATAAAGAAAGAGAAATAGGAAGAGAGGAAAAATAAAATAAGAATTAAGTGTTATTAAAAAATGAAATAAATGTAGTAGGGTGAAGAGAGATATGCAAGGCTAAGTAAGACAATATAATCAAATCAAGTTATAATTGTTTTAAGAAAATAATCATTAACGTAATAAAAACCTAACCTCAATCCATAATAAATAAAAAACCTTTAACTTTGAGTCTTAACAATCTTTTAAAAAAAAAATAGTAGAATAGAAATATATAAAGTGTCGATACAAAGATAAGTGTAGATATATTTTTAGGGGGATAGGGTGGAAGTGCAAGAGGGGGACATAAAGATAAGAAGGAAAGAGAGAGTAGAGGATGAGACAAGAGTAGATGAGAGAGAGAGAGAGAGAGAGAGAGAGGGAATGAGATAAGAAGTGGAAGAGTGAGAGAGATATATAGTAGTAGAAGGGAGACATCATAAAATATATGGTCACAGGATTATAGATATATATGGATACTGAGTGATAGATAGGAAGAGAGATAAAGAGATAAGTATATAAAGAATGATATATATAATCTAATTTACTTTAAAATTAAAATTTCACATTCACAAATTAAAGCACTTGGATTTTTCTAGATATGAGAAAAGGATATTGATTTTCCCAAAAAAGAATCAAAGTAGTCACTAAAATTTTAGAAATACAGGGCTAGACAGGGAAATGACATTTTCAGCATAGGAAGAGCCTACGAGTGACTAGGATATGATAAGACTTCATATTAAATGGAAATAAATTATATCATTCTTTGAAATTGATAAGATAAAATAAATATTTCTATTAGATTTTGATTGTATCTAATGATTAAATAATTCACTAGTATAAAAGGAACTAATAACACTATAAAAAAATCAATGAAAAATAATCATTAAAAAAGGTATAGAAATAAATACTAAACTAGATTTATATAAAATATAACCATTCTTAGTACAAAAAATAAAATAGATATAAAAAAATTTATTCAAAACAAAAGTAATATCTTCTTCTTCTCTCTGAAAGCTTTCTGTGATATCTTCTTCTCTCCGAAAGCTCTTCCTATACCTCACAAATTGAAAGCTTTTCAATTTTTTAAATTTTTTTTTAGTTACTTCAACGAAAATAGCATTTGACGGAGAATTTTACTTTAAAGAAAGCATTTTTATTTCTATAATTTTCGAGCATAGTAGGAACTAGCATAATCTATTGACCTGCTGAAAAAATTTGTGTATCTATACTTAATTATTATTATTATTATTATTATTATTATTCCATTTAGAGCTTTTCAGCCCTATTCAATACTTTTTCTCTATCCCTGATTTTCTTTTCCTAGATTTGAACTAGCACCACCATTTTGTCAGCTATTCACTCGAAAATGTTTGATTATGAACCATGATAGTAATCGTTGTTTACCGCTCAATTTTACGTTTTACATGCAAATTTTACGTTCAAAATTACACGAAGTAGATTGAGTCAATTGAAATGATCATGCTCATAGATCTTCAATCATAATAGTGTGACTCTATGAATATTTTTTTTCTATATTATTATAATTATATTACATTGCATTTGAGCAAAACAAGATTGCTATTTAGTAATATAAAATTTGAAAATTTGAATTTAAAATTAAAATTGAAGAATGCCATTTAAATTAGAATTCTAGTAATGAATCATTTTAATATTTTTACAGATTGATAAGATTATGGAGATAAAATTGATAGGATTAACTTTGATAATCTAGAAATAGTCATTTTTTTTTTTAATATAAAATTTCAACTCTAGGTTGATAAATATTGATTATATGTTTCTCATCAAATTTCAAGTAGATTCTTGTACCACATAAAATGATTTCTAAGTTAAAAATAAAAATAAAAATAAAAAGGAATTCTAATGGAATTAAAGTACTTATCTTTTATATTAAAAATGAATGATAGATTTATTTTATGGTGAAAGCATTTAGCACACTTCTAAGAAAGTGCATTTTCCACCTTAAATACTTGAACTTATTAGTTCATAGAGTTCTAGCTAATGTTTCAATAGTGCATTTCCTAGAATAGTTGAAATAATTAATATCTAGAGTTAAAACAAGTTTCTTAACAAGGGACTTGAAACCCTAGTTAAAACAAAAGATAATTCAACCATGTCCCAACATGAAACATTGTTGTGACCAATTAATACTCACATAACACTAACAACCAACAAAACAAACCAATACCTAAATAGAAACTAGCAAAGTAACCATAAATTTTTTTTAAAAAAAATACAAAACTGTACTACAAAGCTTAATTTTATTATAAATAAATATAAAAAATAAACATACCACAAACCTTAAAAAATAAATCAAATAGAAAATAGAAAAAATATTCTAATATTTCTATTCATATTCAAACAACCAAACACAAACATAATAGAAAACAAAATAAGAAAGAGGAAAATATTAATTCAACTATTAAATATTGAATATATATATGGATAAACCTAGAATTTGATGGCCTTGCCTATCATATCATTTTTAAAGACAGCTAAAAAAAATTCATGCCTTCCATTTTATGGTTTAAAAAAATTTGATTGTCAATTTTTTTGGTTTAAGACAATTCAAGAGATCATTTTAAATTTACATATTTTATAAATGAAAATAATAAAATATTATTAATAATATGTGTAAAATTCTTAATCAAGATCTTAAAATTATAAATTAGTAATATATACAAAAATCTCAAATAAATGAATTACTTTAAGAGATTTTTAAATTAATAAAATTATGTAATAAGTAATATAAAAATACATAAAAATTAGTTTTTAAAATTCATTATAAGAAGCGGCATAACTGAGCTTCTTCAATTTGGTAGTTTACCTGCATCTTTTGACATCTCATACCAAGACAATATGTTATATATTGTCTTGTAAAATTGCTATGGAGGGTAGCTACTAATTCTATTTTTATTTGAGACATGTTCACTTTTGTAATCTATAAGCTTTTAAATCAAATGCAATACATCTCTAAATAATTATACTAATATAAAATAAGAAATCTTGTAATTCATAAGTTTTTAATATAGCACAATGCATTCTATGTGTAGCTATAAGATTCAATATTAGTGGATATTTGGAAAATTCATAATTACAACAATTTATCTGAACTTGATACATATACAACCAACTCCGTAGTCTGAAAGCACCACCCCACCTATCGACTATACACTTGCACCCTATCCGAATGCAACTGCTAGTTATTGTACGATAAAATAACTCTTGTCATTGCCTGTTCTCATGATGACGGCCTCGCACCATTCACGTTCCACTCCAACCGTCTTCCCCCTCCAACGTTCAACTAATTTTATTCTTTTTTGACAATTATTTTATTGAGAATATGTTTGTTGCTTCGTTTGAAGAGCCCACTATTCAGCTGTCTTATTCATCATTCCAATTTTCCCAATACGCTCCTATCTCCACGCGTGTTATCTTCATTCATCTTAGCCATCTTATTTCACTCCCACCCATCATTCTTCCAAAATGATATTATTCTCTGCAAACCGGTAAAAACAAATTATCCAGAGCAATAGAGGGATATCTTAAGATCTAAAACGTTAGGGTTTGATCACAAGGGCAGGCATAAATTCCGTCAATGAGATAGAAGCTGCTACATTTTTCTGAAAATTATATCCATTCTTCGTAAATTGACAATATTTTAGAGCTTTTCCTAACAAAAATGGCATTTGAGAGAGGGCATGGTCATTTCTTTGCAACAATGATGGGAATGGTGATCATAATGGCAGCTGACACAAGCGTTGCTACTACGGGAGACACAAACATTACGCACTCTGGTTTATATTTCTTCACTTCATATTTTGCGTGTTTCGAACAGTCGATCAATAGAAATTAAAATGACATATTGTGTTTGCTTCAGCAACATTTCTTTATGCAGCGACCACACGTTTTATATTGCTTTAATATTTGTTAAGCTTAATTTCTTGTGTGCTTCTCCTAATTTGCAATCGTCATTCATATGTACTCCATTCTTTTATTTTATTTTTAGCCTTGTTTAATATTTCTTTCACTTTTCTATATTCTTTGATAAGAGTTCATCCACCAGGTGTTGCAGACGAGCTTACAGTCACTGTAAAGTGCATGATTAGGAAATTCCATAGTAATCATCATGCAATGTACACCTCAAATATTACTTAAATGCAAATTTATTTTGTTTTTAGTGGTCGCAGGATCGAAACCCCTGCGCTATGACTGAAAGGATTTAAAAATGTCGCAATAAGAAGAAATACACAACACTGGATTTATCTTGGTTCACCACAATAGTGGCTACGTCTAGACTGCAGAGTATTGAATTAATAAGAAAAAGTTGTTTACAAAATGAGTAGGAGCAGCATATAAATGGGCTCCAATAATATTACAAATGAAGAGTCTTTGGAAACCAAGAGACTCGATTATTGGAGGGAACAATGATGACTGTTGGCCTTCACAATATCAACAAACTCCCACCTGAAGGACAACCAATGCTGCAACTGATCACCCAATACCCTGCTCAAAGAATGATCTATCTTTTCTTCACAAGCCCAAGAGAAGTTCTAGCACATTCAAACTTCTCTTTGGCAACAACCTTCGTGAATATATCAGCCAGATTGATCTTGGTGTCAATCTTGACAACATTCAGCTTGCCCTCTTCGACTGCATGATGAACAAAGTGAGCATGTGCATCAACATGCTTGGAGTGACGTTGGGATGATTGATTATGTGCCATGAAGATCGCACTACGGCTGTCACAAAATAGATTATATTCATTTTGATGAACTTTCAAGTCACCAAGTAACCGCTGAAGCCAAATCATTTCCCTTGCACCTTCGAAAAGACCTAAGTATTCAGCTTCAGCTGAAGAAAGAGCAATGGAATGTTGCAATCGTGATGCCCAGATGATCGCAGCTCCAGCAAATGTGAAGGTGTAACCAGTGGTAGACCTTCATTTATCCAAGTCTCCAGCAAGATCAGAATCAGTGTAACCTTGTAGCTGAAATTCTTTTCCGCCAAAACATAAAACATAATCTGAAGTGCCTTTTAGATACCTTATTATCCATTTGACGGCTTCCCAATGAGCTTTTCCGAGATTGCTCATGAACCTGCTCACAACTCCCACTGCATGAGCAATGTCGGGGCAAGTATAAACCATAGCATACATAATACTACCAATGGCTGATTTGTATAGAATTTTCTCCATAAATTCTTTTTCTTCCTATGTTTGAGGACATAATTCAGAACTTAATCGAAAGTGACTAGCAAGAGGAATAGGAGTTACTTTTGACATAGCCATGCCAAATCTTTCAACAACTTTGTCAATATATTGTTTTTTAGACAAAGTGATTTCCCTCTTTTTCCTATCCCTTGTGATTGTCATGCCAAGAATCTTTTTTGCCACCCCTAAGTCTTTCATTGCAAATTTGCTTGCCAATTTTTTCTTCAACTCATTAACGATTCTTTTGTTTGTGCTAGCTACTAAGATGTCATCGACATAAAGAAGAAGGATGAAAAAATCTCCACTTGGAAGTTTCTTGAAGTAGAAACATGGGTCTGATTCACATCTTGTGAAATTATGTTCAGCCATGAAGCGATCAAATTTTACATACCACTGTCTTGGGGCTTGTTTCGGGCCATACAAGCTCTGATTTAATTTGCAATAAAGGTGTTCATGTCCCTTCTTTACGAACCCTTGTGGTTGCTCCCTATACAGTTCTTCTTCTACATCACCATGTAGGAAAGCGTTTTCACATCAAGTTGTTCTAATTCAAGATCCCATGCAGCTGCTAATCCCAGAACAGTTCAGATAGTTGTCATTTTGACAACTGGTGAGAAGATTTCATTGAAATCTATCCCTTTTTTTTTATCAAATCCCTTTACCACCAGTCTGGCTTTGAAGCGTTTATTGCCTTCCATTTCATCTTTCACACGATATATCCACTTGTTCCTAAGTGGTCTTCGATTAGGCGGAAGAGAGACCAAATCCCAGATTCGATTCTTGAGTAAAGAATCCATTTCTTCACGCATCCCTGTTTGCCATTTATCACTATTGACATCATTGAGAGCTACTTTGACTGTAGATGGTTCTGAAAAATTTGAAACTAGAATTGAAGGCTCTGCTTCTTCAGCATACAATAATTCATAATCAGAGAATTTAGCTGGTATTTTCCTTTCTCTAGTAGACTTTCTCAAGCCTTGAGGATTTTCTTGTTCTCCTCTATCTTTAATAGCAGTCCTTTTAGGATAGACATCACTTTGATTTTTATTAGATTCTAAAATAGTCATATCACATAACTCATAAGGGCTTCCTTTTGAGACAATGTATCATCTTTGTTGTGTATTGGAACTGTGAGATTTGTTTCCAATATCATGAGGGTATGTTTGATCAAACGCTTGAAGATTATTTTGAAGTGTGCCTTCTCCCTGTGATATATTTGTATTGGGTGCCTCAAAACTGGTATGTAAACTATGTTGATTTGGAGACATGTTACCTCTACCTGCAATATTACCTACACGGTGAAAGGGACTTTGACTGCCATGAAACTACCGTGAAACTATCTCCTCTACATGAAGTTGTTCCCGTTAATTACCAAGATGCTAGTCTGTGCTCCCACCATGATTACCCTGCACATTAACGTCCTTTAAATCAATTTGCAGACCTTGTGAAACAGATCTAACACATTTCAGATGGAGTTTTGCACCCTGCACATTCACCTCTGTTACGTGCATTTGAACCTAGTTTTCATTTGCCCCTTGTGGATTATGTGCAGGCTACGGATTAGTTGGACCTACACTCTGAAATTGCCCACATGTATTGCCAAGATTGTGGCTTGAGTTTCCACCATGCTCAAATGGATATAGTAACATACGTTTACTGTGAGTACTCTGTATATAGACGGGATTGCCATGGATATAATTTGGCATAGCCTGCGAATTACTCTCATCCTCCAAATTGATGTCTTGCAGTTCTATTTTCCCACCCTACATACGTGGATGAGCATTATAGTCCTTTGATTGATAGCCCATTGTAGTAAGAGGATCCCTTGTACTTTGGTTTGAAAAAATTTCACAAGCTTGATCGTGATGGAGAGACAAATTCTTGTCATGAGAAGAGATATCAAAAAACTCTTGTGTAGAACTATCATCATGTCCTGTGTTCCCAGGAGTGGAAGAAGATGATAAATTTGGAAATAGTACAGAGGTGGGACTATATGAAATAGTGTTAGAAATTGTTTGTGGATTCAATCCAACATTCCTTTGTGCAGCGATTGGCATAAATTCTTTTTCAGACATTTCCTGAGAATTTAATGCTAGAAATGTTTTCTCATTGAAGACAACGTCTCTGCTTCTAATAATCTTATTATTAGTTAAGCTCCAAAGCCTAAAGCCAAACTAATCCTCTTCATAGCCAACGAATATGCAAGGCTTGGATTTAGGATCCAGCTTGCTTCTTTTTTCTTTGGGCACATGTGCAAAAGCTTGACAACCAAAAACTTTAAGATGAGAATAAGAGAGTCTTCTACCTTGCCATTCCTCTTCTGGAATTCCGAAGTACAACCTTGAAGATGGACTTTGATTAATTAGATATACGGCTGTATTACATGCCTCAGGCCATAATTCTGTACCCAATCTTGCATTAGAAAGAATACACCAAGCTTTCTCCATTATTGTCCTATTGAGTCTTTCCGCTACCCCATTTTCTTGAGGGTTGTAGGGTACAACTTTCACCCTACGAATACCATTATCTGTACAATAATTGTCGAACTCCAATGAACAAAAATCACCTCCATTATCTGTTTTTAAACATTTAATCTTATGATCTCTTTGGTTTTCAACAAAAGCTTTGAAAACTTTAAACTTAGAAAAAACTTCAGATTTATTTGCCATCATGTATATCCATACTTTCCTAGTACAGTGATCAAGGAATGTAAGAAAATTTTTTGAACCTCCTAAAGAGCTTACCTCAACTGGACCAAAGACATCCGAGTGTACAAGTTCCAATGGTTTCTCCTTGAGATCAAGTCCATCTTTCAAGAAGTTGACCCGCTTTTGTTTTTCGTAAAGAAAATGTTCACAAAATTTCAAATTTGCTGATTGAAGACCCGGTAGTTGATCCCTATTGAGCATTATCTAAAGGCCATTTTTGCTCATGTGGCCTAATCTTTGATGCCAAAGTGTTGCATCACTGCCCATGACTGTCATAGCAGCCCCTATTTCAGTAGGCTTCTCAAGGAGATAAAGATTGCCAACTTTTTTCCCCTTGGCAATTATTCTCGAACCCTTGGTAACTTTCCAAGTATCCAGATATAAGAAGGGATAATATCCTTGGGCAAAGAGCTGACTGACCAAAATCAGATTTCACTTTAATTTGGGAACATGGTGAACATCTTTTAACAACCATTTCCCTCCATCTTCCAACTGTAACAAAATGTCACCTTTGCAAACTATTTCACAGGATTTATTGTCACCAAGAAATACCTCTCAAAATTGACCTTCATGGTAGTTTGTGAAACAATCCGTACATGAAGTAGCATGGAAAGAAGCTCATAAATCTATCACCCAAGAATCTGATTTTGTGTCACTTGTAGAAAGAACTAAAGCACATTCATCTTTCTCATAGGCTATGTTTGCTTCCATGTTTCTCACATTTTCTTGTGCTTTCTTGTAAGTCTGACAATTTCTCTTTTTGTGGCCAGGCTTACCAAAAAACTAGCATTCACCATTCCTACCTCTTGACCTTGAACGATTGGGTGACTTTGATCTTCGCTGATTGTAATTATTATTTCCTCTATGATGGCTTCTTCCTCTTCTCTCAGTGCTGACCATAGTGAGAGCATCACCGGATGAGGAGTCTTTGTTACTCCTTCTCATGTCTTCACTTAATAAAGTGGAAACAACTTCATCATAGGCCAGCTTTGACTTCGTAGAGCTTGAAGTACTTATAGCTATAACTATGGGATCACAACTATCAGGTAAAGAACATAACAAGATGATTGATTTGGATTCGTCATCTTGAGTCATACCAACTGAGCTTGCTTGACATAATAGGGTGTTCAAATCATTTATATGATTTGACATTGCAATCCCTTCCTTCATTTTTAGTTTGTAGAGTTTCTTCATAATGAAGATTTTGTTTGCAGCCCATGCCATTTGGTACATATTCTAAAGTTTGTCCCAAACATCTTTCGTTGACGTCTCATTTGAGACATTGAACAAAACATTTTTCACTAGTGAGAGAAAAATGGATGCCATTGCCTTGTCATCCATCTTTTGCCAATCTTCATCAGTCATTGTACACTGTTTCTTAGACTTTCCTTCGATTGCGAGAGCCAAGTCTTGCTTAACCAGCAAGGAACGCATCTGCACTTTCCATAGGTCGTAATTCTTGCCTGTAAATTTCTCTATTTTCAAATCCTCCATCTTTCCAGAAAATTCAACACTGATTTTCCAATCTGCACACCTCATGCTCTGATACCAATTGAAAGGATTTAAAAATGTCGCAATAAGAAGAAATACACAACACCGGATTTATCTTGGTTCACCACAATAGTGGCTATGTCCAGACTGCAGAGTATTGAATTAATAAGAAAATTTTGTTTACAAAATGAGTAGGAGGAGCATAGAAATGGGCTCCAATAATATTACAAATGAAGAGTCTTTGGAAACCAAGAGACTCGATTATTGGAGGGAACAATGATGACTGTTGGCCTTCACAATATCAACAATGACTACTACTAAGGAGCCATTTCATAACAACAACATGGCCTTTTTCAATATTTCCTTATCTTCCTATTTTTCTTTTCTTTATTTTTAGCCTTGTTCAATATTTCTTTCTTTTTTCTATTTATCTTTGATAAGAATTAATCCACTAGATGTTCCAGAGGAGTTACTGACTGCAAAGTGTATGATTTGAAAGCTCCCTAATCATCATAGTCCAAGTCCTCAAATATAATTTAAAATATAAATTTATTGTGGTTTCACAGGTCGCAGGATCGAAACACCCACACTCTCTGACAGCAAGTAGTACTACTACGTCTAGTGAGGTGCCATTTCATAAGAATTACATGACAAAGATGTTGCAAGGGAAATCTCAGGCGTCTGACAGTTTTGCTGCCGTATTTGATGACATGATGATAAATGAAGAGGACGTCGCTGTGAAGGGATCTTGTGCTTGTTGTCTACATTAACCCTGGTTGTTCTCCACATTAACCCTGGCCTCTTCAATGTGTCTTGGCGTCTGATTTAGAAGCCCTCTGAAAGTTTGGGCATAAGATTTCCTTTTTATTTTTTTAATATCATCGATGATGCATTTCCCCTCCGATTTTGAGATAACCCATTTCTTTAAATTTCCCAAAATAACCGGGTCTACTATTTTTGTTTGCTCTAGATTTAAACATGATTGGACTCATAATTTGATAGTATGCAAATAGAGAACCAGATGGATTTTAAAGTATAAAATTGGCTTGTTCGTGGTAATTAGAATTATAGAGATTAGTGGTAATTTGAATTTTAGAGATTGCATTTTTTTTATGGAAGGATTGCGTTCTTTTTAATAAGATTATTTTTAAGAATAATCAAATATACAAAATAAATAAATAGTATGTCTATTTACTACTTTTTATAAAAATTTTGACATTATAGGGAATTTTCATTTGTATTTCTTGAGTGATAATGTGTGAATTAGAAAATAATAATTCTTAATGACCAATTAGTTAAAATGAATCAAAGACACTATAATAGGAAATGCTTCTTAAACTATTTTAAAAATAATTTAATACACATAGTTACTATGTATAATAAAATGGTAAACATAAAATCAAAATCAATACATAAGAATGTGTGAACATGAAATAAGTTTAAATCTATAAGTATACTAACTATTGATAGCAGTATCTGAATTATTATATATAAAAATGGAATTTATTCAAAATGATTCTATGACAAGAAGTAAACTATAATTCCTACAATTTCAATTGTTACATTTTATGCTACTTTAATTTACATATTACCCTTTTCTAAACTACTCTCAATTTCTCATATCGAAGAATATTCATTATAAAATTATCGTGAAAAAACAATTCACTTTTCTTCCTTCTTGATAGACAAGTTACCCCTTTTCACAAGCTTGATATCCTATTTTTTACTATCTACTAGAAAGAGAAAATAATGTTGTTTCTAAAGGATTTTGTCAAACAATTTTATTGAGTCCTATGATCCTTGGGAACTTGCATTTCTATTTAACAATGTATCCAATGTTAAGTTTTTCATGTCTCTAGCCTCTTATTTGTACAACCTTTTGTGCCTCTCACTTTGGTTCATAACTTGCTTCATCTATTAATACTTGTTGGTAAATAGATTCGTCACTATGAAAAGTATTATTTTGCCAAGGGAAATGTGCGCATAAAATTGGTTCCTCCAATACTTGGATAGGTCTTTCGTATATAACCTTCCTGTGAATTTTGAGGGGAATCTCCATTGTAAGATGTAATTTTTATTTTAAAGTAAAGATTTATTCAAAATTTAAAAGATAGGAGGAAAACTATGAAAATGAATGCACCAAACAACTTTCAAGCCTCTTGAAATCAACTTCAACTATTAAAAAGAATAATCAAGAACTACACTTGAAGGCTAGCATTAGCTCAGTGATGATTTGATAGTTCACTACAATCTACACAATATTGTGAAAACATCAATTACAACAAGAATCAACACCCAAGAAATTTAGATTTATAGAAAGGAGAACATAAAATACATTTCCTTTTATTTCTTTACTCCAAGAACATAAGAAAATTTATGTGATTACAAGAGAAAAAATTGCATACACTTTCCAAAAATTGTTTTTCTATCAAAAATTCAACATAAGTGTCCCTCCTTTTCCAATCTAAAATGTCCCTATTACATGTGATATTCATGAATTTAAAATTTATTCTAGCATAACCACCTTTCTAGGTTCATAACTACTCAAAAAGTTAGAGTTTGGACTACTCTGAAGATGCTTTGTAACCAATTCTAACTTCTACAACTCTAAAATTATTCCTTAACCATAACTAGAAAAAGGTTAAGGCATTGACCAAACCCAAATAGTTCCTAAAGTTGAGCTCTTTATAAAATATTTTTAGACACTCTTACTTTTAACTTTCAATGGTGATCACTAATATATCATGCACCTTTCATTTGATGTAGTGTTGCTATGAGTAGTTGAGTCAAATTTTCCTTGTATGAACTAAATGATTTGATTACTTGTGCCAAAGCATTCTTTTTTATGATGACCACACTTTGCATTTTCATCTTGCATAGATCATGGCTCTTCCTAATTTAATCCAACTCTAGGATGTAACTTGACAAGTTTTGAATACAAGAGTCCAATTCCATTGAGAGAGTGCTCAATTTAATCATGATGTCAACATCCAAACATATCTTACTATCAAATTCAGTGCTGATTTTTAATTATATGCACTCCAAAATAGAAGGTATGTCTAGATCCTGAGTAGATTTCCCAAGGCTTTCCTTTACAATAGTTTGCAAGTGTTTAGGAACTTATATTCTTCATTCAATTTCTAATCCATCCTATCATGCTTCAATTTGATGTTCTCCAGACATATGTCAATTTTCTCTTCTTCATTAGTTGTGATCAAATTTCAAAGATCTGACTATATCGATGTCCATTCCTTTAATCTCTATTAAATTACCATCAATTTCTCTCTAGAATGATTGTTATTCCTTAAGTGTTGCCATTTTTTTTAATTCTCTGTGGTATGTGATTTTCTTTAGCATATGTGACCTTTATGTCCTGAAATAAGGTTGAGGCTTGTTCCTTTGTGTGTTTTACCCATACTTTTACCATCTTACCATATGCCTAGCACTCTCCTATGTTTTGATTAACATCTTCATCAAACATCTTCTTGGGATTATTCATTATTTCCATAGAAGCACTATGATTTGGGAATGAACCACCTACCATTGATCATATGCATGAAGAAAGGGCTCAAACTAGATGCTTGATTTGTTTTTAAACTTGCTTATCTCTTTTTGACTATTCAATTAGGACACCAACTCGGTAAAAACACAATATTTTGTCACCCTTTGGGATATCCTAGAGGGTTTAGTTGTATGGGTTTTGGCCATAACCTTAACAACCATATGTACATGGTGCTTTCCTGCGCCTACATGATCACTAAGGTTATGGCTGAAACCCTTAAGGCTGAAAACCTCAAGATATTATGAATAGGTCTAAAACTAGATTTGGTTGTCATTTTCACTATTGTAGATTTCAGATTTTGATGGGAAAATTAGGATGTTTCAGCCATAAGTCATAGGTTTTTATTTTTTTAAATTTATTTTTTATTTGGTGAAGTTATTTTTTAGTTATTACATGTTAGTATTACTTAAATTAATTGCATTGTAAGTGGTTTAGTAGTTGATTATTTAGATTATTTAATTTTTTTTTATAAAGTTAGATCATATGTTAAATAAAGAACTATATAGTATTTTTTAATTAAATATGTACTTAACAATAAATGTAGATTTTACATTAAACATAGAAAACTCAAGTTGAGACATAGATAACTAAATTAATTACATTTGAGAAAACATTAACATAGTAGAAACCTATATAGATAAAGTTAACATGTAGGGAAACATTAGGTAGAACTAAACTATAATAACTTAAATAGTTGTTCAAACTTGAAAACTTAAAATTTAACCAATTTCAAACTTAGAAAACTTGGAAAGTATAATTTAACATGCATGTACATGAAACTTAAGAAACTTTTTTAGATGTCAAGATAGTTAAAAATTAGTTACATTTAGAAAGCATTAACATAGTAAATCTATGTACTTTAACATGTAGTAAAAAATTAGGTAGAAGAAATTGACTTAATTTCAAATTAGTTTTTTATCATACATATACATGTGCATATTTTTTTGTTCACATACATTAGCCAGATACATCATGTTGATATATATTTAACATGTGTGTTAAATAAAATGATGATCTATATTTTTTAGTTACATTCAACTTTGTACATATATATACATATACGCTATAAATTAAATTTAACATTTAGTTTTATATGTACTTACATATATTTTAACTCTGCATTTATAAACATAGATCTTCTTTGTATATCATTATGGCATTTGGTACTAGTTGTGCACCTATGTCCTTAGGGGAGGCTAGTTTTTAGGGAGGGCATCATAGTGCTATATCAAGTATAGCACATAGACCTACATCATCCTTTGATGAGAGACACCATTTTTTTAGAATATAGTTGCTAGGTTATCTCATGCTAGAGAGTTTCTCAATTCTACACTTTTGGCTTCTACCACTCTCCCTAATAGGGAGAAGATTATTTTTATGAGAGATGAGTTATGCCATATGATTTAGATGATAGGGAAATACAACTCATATGATGATATTAGCATTGAGACTTTTTACTCTTCTTTTTCTTGTAGTGTCACTAGCACTATGAAGTATACACAGATTGATAGAGAGGTCTCCACCACTATGGTGAAGACTATGTTTTCCTTTTATATAGATAGGTCTAGGGTTAGAGCTTATTTGGTTACAAAGTGTATAGATCAACTTGTTGTACCATTTATATATCCTTGTTGG
The DNA here is from genome assembly GCA_028749045.1 of Cupressus sempervirens. Taxonomy (NCBI): domain Eukaryota; kingdom Viridiplantae; phylum Streptophyta; class Pinopsida; order Cupressales; family Cupressaceae; genus Cupressus; species Cupressus sempervirens. The sequence goes on along the minus strand of CM053789.1, from coordinate 113,561,227 downwards.
TTAGCTACTCATCATAGGTGGACATAGAAGGATGAATTTCCTCTTTATTTCTACAAACAATTATTTGCAGAATTTCATTTACATCATGATTTAGATTATACAAATTTTCTAGGTCATGTTATTTAGGGCCTTGATAGATTATCAAAGAGATTTAGACATGCGGACACCCGTGGACCCATTAATAAATGGACACTACTGGGTTGAAACCTTTTGGTCATGTTGAGAGCTCCACGGATGGCTGCTATAGGTATGACTATTCTAGATGATATAGTCTAGACTTAGATCTATTCTAGCATTTCCACAGTTTCTATGTATTTATAAGAGATGTCTTCAAATTGATGTGGTAGATATATGTTACGATCTTGTGGTACCATTTCAACAATTGCATCCTCCAGCATAAGAGTTGATGGTTTCTATGCAATAGCATATATACCATTTCAACTGGAGGGTTTTGTTATATTAGATTTGGATGCATTACATCGCATGGCATCATATTTAGTATTTTATTTTCTTGGTTCATATCAAGCATTATCGAAAGTCATAAGAATTCCTCTTAGTGACATTAGTGGACACATCATCCATATTCTCTCATGCACAATAGTATCACAAGGTTTATAGAGACAAGAGGATATCCTTGCACCTTCTACAACACCTGCTCCGACACCTACTCAAGATCCTATAGCACCTGCTCCTATACAAGGTCATACAAAACCCACCCCCCACCTACTGCTTAGGATCTTGTACCACCTCCTACGACAAACCCACATACCTAGGCCCCCATAGTACGACAATGTCTAGTTACCACTATGCTTTCAAATGAGATGATCGACCTAGACTAGGCTACTTTATCACTCGTGATTCATAAATCAATCAAATTGGAAAAGAATTACATGATGCTATGATAAATATAAATTTATATATGTTTGAATTTATTTGTTACTATAATGTACACTTATAATTTTGATGTGTACTTGATCTTTTATACATGTACCTAGAGACATTAATATATTCAAGTGATTCAATCTAACTTGTGTACATACATGTGTTCTATAGGGTCTTAGTGATAGTATGTTCATTTTAGAGATCTTCAGACCCCAATAAATCCTACATGACATTAGCCACATGTATGTTACATTTTTAAATAAATAAATAAATATACATACATACATATACATACATACATACATATATGTACATATTATATAATACATGGATGTACATAATTTTATATAATACATCAAATTTTTTTCATTTAACACAGGGTTTTGAGCCAAATCATAGAGCCTTTTGGGGTCATGGATCAGGGAGGGGATGTGGTTAATCTTATTTTAGATGTCTATTTCATTGATTTGTCGAGACACTTTATATATATACATGTTATTTTAAATACTTTGATATAGAGACCTTGATGTTGTTTATATGTTATTTGGATACATTTGATGTGGTGTCCTATAGAAATTTTATATGTTATTCAGATACATTTGATGTAATGTTTTAAAGACATTATGTGATATTTTGGATACATTTTACATCGGTATATTATTTCATAGATGTTATTTTGTAGATATACATGTTATGTTCATGTCTTATGTTTATGTTGAATGTATCTATGTTTTCAATATTCATATTTTTATTTCATAGATCATGTGCTATTTTGTACATGTGTTACAAAATTTAATCAATAAATTGTATACATATTTAAGAACATAAAGCTCACTAGTAAAGAATACATGTGTTACAACATTTATTGAATAAATTGAAATATTTAAGAACATAAAGCTCATTAGCAAAGAATACATGTGTTACAACATTTAATCAATAAATTCAATACATATTTAAGAACATAAAGAGTACTAGTAAAGAAAACATGTGTTAGAACATTTAATCACTAAATAGTATACATATAAGAGAACAAATAATACATA